>OX377611.1:75900588-76500588 GCA_947397855.1 Thelaira solivaga
TTTGAATTCTCAATAAATTCACCAGGGAGGGTAATAAAAGTTTAAAACTTTTTTAAAGCACATGATGAACTTATTCATGATGCTGCTGCTGCTGTTGCTGTTGTTGTTGGCTTTATAATATAGTAAATGTACGTTATTAAAACAAAAACAAATGCACACATACACTTAATAAAGAACAAAAGTTGTCTCGTGCACATGGTTCTCTTGGCACTTGATTATTGTTTTAATAAAAGGAGATGGTTACTTTGTGAAAGTCAGCCATTCAGGCTGCAAACTGAGGTCATGAAATTATGCCTGCAATTAATTCCAGTTGTTGAGTTGTTGGTGAATTTTATTATTTTTATTCAATTTTTATACCCTTCACTGTAAGTAAGAAGGGTATTCCGTTGGTAATTGCTACACCCTACATGGGACACCCTATAAAGTATATATATTCTGGATCCTTATGAATAGCGGAATTGATTTAGCGATGTCTGTCTGTCTGCCTGTCTGTCTGTCTGTCTTTCCGTCAAGTCGTTGAAATCAACTTTCTGAAGTCCCTAGGCAACGTATAGAAAAGTTTAGTACACCAATCTGTTAGCTGTTTCTGTCAGATTATTACTCGTACTATTAAAATTCTCTCTCTCTCTCAGCTAGATTTATTTTTTTATTGATATTTCTTTCCCATAATAAATAAAGAAATTCTAATATTTAATAAAACCTCAAGCTTAATAGACTAAGTGTTTCAGTTACATAATTTTTTGAAGTAAGTGAAGATAGATATGGTTAGTTAAATATGTTTTAACGTAACTCCTTACGTTTCTTAGTATTTGTAAATATATTTTCAGTATTTATGACATATTTATAAATATGTTTAGGAGACATATAAGTACATACTCGTACATAGATACAAATGTGCTTAAATACGTTGATTTATCTAAGAGATTGCAAACGAACCATAGAATATTACGGGTTGGTACACATATAATTTTAAACAAGAGGTCGTCTATCGCCCAAGTACTCAGAAAAATCTTTGGATTATTTTAAAATTTTTTTTTGAAATTTCTTCATACCTTCTGAGGCATTCCCCACTTTGGCAAGGTACCATTCCCGATTTTGTCCAGGAAAATTACCAAAATCAAAAGGGAATCTAAACTTTCTGAAAGTGTTTTAACATTTTCGAAAACATTTGTAGTTTTTATTTTATGCTTGAAAACGGAAACTGCCAAAATCTTTGAGAATAACAGTACTGGGGTGTATGTAAATAAAAAAAAAATTAAAAATAGTCCAAAGTAATTTCTGAGCATTTGGGCGGTAGATTACAAATATATATGTTCTCCTCTTTACAATGATATGTGTTCCATCACGTAATATTATTGAAAACTCAACGTATTTAAGCATATTTTTAACTAAGCATTTATATTTCTGATAAAAATTTTTAAAAATATTTAATGACGTATGACGTATTTGATAAATATGCCATAAATACTTGAAAGGGCTTACAAGCACTTTTTATTATAAAACATTGCACATGTACAAAGTGATGTGCGACTTTCAAGTATGCTTGTGCAGCCCTTTAATAAATACTGAAAAGATATTTACACATACTAAAAAACGTAACGGATTACGTTAAAACATCTTTAACAAGCCAAATTTATCTTCACTCACTTTATGAAGCAAATGTTTCAGGAAAAAATCAAGTCTTCATTGTCTATTTAACTATTTTCTTTGTAGAACCCTTTGTGTGCCTTAAACGTTTTTCCAAACGTAATTATCAGCAATGGTTTTCCAGCAGGAAAAGAATAAAACGTTTGTCATAGTTATTAAAGCGAATCCTTAATTTTGCACAAGATCTTTAGAGGAATTTTGTGTATATAACTGTGTGGGGGTGTGTTGCTGTGTAAATAATGTATACGTGTGTGTGCATAAGTGTGATTTGTGTAAAATTTCAAGTAGATTCCTTTTTTTAAAGACTTGTAAAGCAAACAATTTATTGCTTATAAACTTAAAAAAAATAAATAAAATATATTTAAATATAATACAAAGCAAAACTACTCCAAAACTTTCTTCTAAGTGTATTCACACTCTCAAACTAAAAACTTATTGTCAGCGTAGCCATTCTCTCAAGCTTGAAACAATAAATTGGCAACAAGACCAGGAAGCGGAAGCATTTTGAGAAATACTTGTCGGTGTAGTAACAGAAAAGTTTGTTGCTACAATTGCAGACCAACTACACAAGCAGACAGACAGTCTACACTTCAAATACGTAACACTTTTTTTTCAAAGAACACAACAACAACAACAAAGCATACAACTTATAAATGAAAAACCAGAAATGAAAATTCATGTCAAAAATTAAACATTTTCAAATAAGAAAGACAAAAAACAAAAAAAAAAAAGATTAGCAGAACCAGAGAAACAATTTTTGAAAATTAGTAAATTTAGACCAAAATACACCTAAAGAAAAAATTTGGTTGAGGCAAACATAATCGAATCGAAGGGATTTATTATTTGTTTAGCTCAAACATGTTATAAATGCCTTTCAACTGCAGATTTTCAGGTTTAATCCCGGTCAGGTCCAAAAATACATTTTTAATTAAAAAAACAAATTAATTTTTTTTTTAATATTTTATAAAATTTCTTTACACAATTTTTTTATACAATTTTTTTTTTTTAATTTTTTTATACAATTTTTTTAAAATTTTTATATACAATTTTTTTTTAATATTTTAGTACAATTTTTTTTTAATTTTTTATAAATTTTTTTTTAATATTTTTATAAAATTTAAAAATTTTTTTTTTTTTTTAAATGGCTATTTTGTTAAGCTTGGGGTCTTATTTTTCAAAAATGTATTTTTATATCGATATTTCTCTCCAATTTTTGTAGCTTCTTCAGGATATAATTATAAATTAAAAATTGGAGCGAAATATCGATATAAAAATAAATTTTTGAAAAATAAGACCTCAAGCTTAACAAAATAGCCATTTTAATTAAAAAGAAAAAGGTCAAATAAAACTAACTAATAAATTTTTTTTTTAATTTTTACAAAAATTTTTAAAATAAACTAAAAAAATAGAATGGCTATTTTATTAAGCCTGAGGTCTTATTTTATGAATTTATTTTTATATCGATATTTCGCGCCAACTAGCGTAGCTTCTTTAGGATATAATTATTAATAAAAAAAAAAGAAAAAAAAGTTGGACCGAAATATCGATATAAAACTAAATTTATAAAATAAGACCTCAAGCTTAATAAAATAGCCCTTATTAATTAAAAAGAAAAAGGTTAAATAAACTAAAAAATTTTAAATTTTTTTAACAATTATTGAATTATTTACTATCAGAAAATAGATTAAAAAAATATTATATTATATCAAGGACTAAATTTACTGTTTAAAAAATATTACATCTAGGACTAGATTTACTGTTCAAAAAAACTTTTTTATTTTGTATTTATTTGATTTGAGGGCTCAAATTACGGCACTATGTAGTGCTTGATTTTTCAATAGAACTTAAGTGAAAATTTCGATCTATTTCGAATGGCGTAATTTTCTCCTAGTTGACCCTGTTAAAATATTTTTTTTAATTAAAATTATTTATTTATTTTTTATTTTATTTTTATTTTTTAATACATTATAGGAACTGGCTGCTGTGGTCTTCATCCTTTTAATTAAAATTAACTTTTGAAATTTAGCTAAATCCAAACAAGTTAACAGACGATAAAATATTTTTTTTTAATTTAATGAATTAACTGACAAGAAAGTAATTAAAATACTTTTAAGTACGAATACCTACAACTTTCCTTAGCCTTACCCTTTAATTCTAAGGGATTTTATCAACTTATTAATTACTTTTTTAAGAAGCTTTTTTACTTGTCTGCAGAAAACACCAAGATCAGGAATGGAATTGAACTTGTCACCCCTGATTGATAGGTTAGCGCACTATTAACCAGTCTATGGTGACTAAGTTGACTTTGCACTAAAAGTTTTATTTTACAAAAAAGTGGCTAGCGGCTTTAGATGGTGACCGACCCCAATAGACTTTTTCTTTTAATTAGCAGGCTGCTTAAGAAGGGCAATAAAAAGCCACAGAAAACAGGAAAATAGTAACAAAAAAGGAAGATTTTAAGTCATGGTCTGAAACCGCACTTCAAGTTGAGAGATTTCATAAGAAATCAATTTTTTTTTAAATAAATTTGGTTAAAGGCAATTTAGTATGTGCTTTTGTGTGATGCACAGAAAACTAGGTAAAAGAAAGAACAATTGCACAGACTGCTGAGCAAATAGCTGAGAATTCTCTAAAAAAACAAATGTCATTTTACATTTGAAATCGATTTCCAGTTAAAGAAACCATTTAAAGCTTTCAAGGTTTTTTTTTCAGTTTATTTTTTCAACCAGCTGCTTGTATGTGTACCTTTCAGAGTTTATCAAACTTGACTGTTTTAAAAAAAGGAAAAAAAAGGAAAGACTTGAAAAAAAAAATTGTATTTTATGAGTTCGCAGTTGTTCGAACGTTTAGTCTTTTGTTTAAACTCATTCTCTGTTTGTAATCTTAATGGTCAAATGTATGGCTGGGGATATTTTTTGAAGCGTATTTGATAGTGTGTGTGTGCATTTATAAAACCAGCTAGATATTTTGTGTCATTCATCAAAATAGCCTTTGCTACAAACACACACACAAGGTGTATTTTTCCAGCTATAAATTTGTCAAACGAATTTCATGTTGACATTTTCAATGATGAAACACAAACATCAGGAATATTTCTTTACTCTTGTCTGCTTGTCTACATACACTTTTACAAAGCGAAAAATTTACTGCTGAAAGGAAATAAATTTAGATTTATGCACAAGCACTATATGCGCTAATAAATATTGATTAGCAAAAACGTACTATAAAAATAAATGGTGAACACTATGCATGTTTTAAAGCAACAAATTAAACTCAATTTTATTAAGCAAAAAAAAAAAAAAAAAATTAAAAACATACTGAACTACCAATAAGCAAGAAGTTGATTTTCAGGTGCTCCATTTGCCTTAAAAGAATCCCTCGCTAAACGAAATAATGAGCTGATTGCTTAAGCATGATTTTGTTTTTATTCTAATCTTTTTTAAGCAACACAAATCCGCGAAGCTTCTTGGGTTGTCTGCACAAAAACATGCAGGATCTAAACAGTAATCGAATCTGCGACTCCCCCTTCACCCATATTGGTAGTTTAGTACGCTACCTACTAATGTATGGAGCGACTCGGTCACAGTCGCCATATAAAATATTTTAAATCAAAAGACTGTGTCTTTTTCTCTTGTTTTAATTCTTATAACAGTTGTGTTATTTTAGTAGCAGTTATATGATAATGGTTGTATTTATTTAGGAGTAGTATCTTTAAATTATGTTTCCAGTTTAAACCAACACATGAAAGCCATCCAGTAAAATAAAATCCCCTCCGTGTCCAATTATTATTCTCCATTATCCAGGATAATATGGATAAATGTACAGTTTGACCGTTCATTGCAATGAAAAAGCTAAATCACGCAGAAAAAAAAGTTAAAAAGCTTTAGCTTAAAATTCAAAATTTTCCTAATTTTTTATTACAAATAAAATTATGATTTTTATAAAAAGAACTAAGAAAAAAACATAAAATATCAAATAGCTTTAAATACTTTTAAGAGAATTCAATTATTTTTTAACTGTAGCTTTAGTTTTTTGATTTCAATGCGATTTTTATTCTGATATTTATTTGCTTTATCGTACTAAAAAGCTGAGGTTGCTCGCGTTACTAAACGATAGTGGTAGATAACTAAAAACTAAATTAATCAATTAGTGATACTTTTCTGCAACAATATTAATTCGAATTAAGTCGAAAAATGTGTCTTGAAAAATAAAGCTTCTATATGAAGAACTAGTTGACCCAGCAAACGTTGTCTTGCCTTAATATTTTTATATATTCGATCTTCTTACACTAAGAAATCGTACTCATAGAGTAAAGAACATATAAACATATAAACCTTCCTCTTCAATCACTCTATCTATTAAAAAAGAAACTCATCAAAATCCGTTGCGTAGTTTTAAAGATTTAAGCATACATAGGGATATAGGGACAGAGAAAGAAAATTGTGTATACAAACATTATGTACACAAAATATAAATTTAATTAAATTCAAGTCGGCAGAGTACAAAACCAACTCATTTGTTTTAAGGAATTTTCTTCAATCTGAATTTGTTTAGGTATGATTTGTTTTAATTTTTTCAAAAAAAGCTATTTTGAAATTCAGACAAGGCTAAGAAAACAGCTAGAAGCTAAATAATAGATTTTGATGCTAAAGGCAAAAAAAAAGGCCAAATCTAGCCTTAAAAAAACTAAAATTTCAACGCTGGAGATTTCTTTATGTTTGGGGGTAATCCACTGATGATCAAAGTAAGTCACCTGAACTCATCCATGTGAATTTTTAAAAAATAATTTAAAAAAGTTAAACCACTGAAATTGCTCTCCGTCATTAGCTTGAAAATTGTTCACAGTTATGATACCCTTAAAGCCTTAATTCAGCACACTGTAATTAATTGAAAAGGCATACAATTACTCTTGAAATTTTTTTAGTATTTTTTATATTTTTTAAAATTTTTTCAATAAATTAGAAATACATTTCAATACAGATTACAAATAATTTTAAATACTTTCTTGTTTTATATTTTACAGTCTAATTTTGGCTTTGGCGTAGCATTTCACTCATCTAATACTCCGTCTTATTTAACGAAAGCACCAGCAAACAAGATATTTTTCTGGTTCCAAATCATATACAAAAATGGATGATCGGCTATAAATTCTACAGGAAATACCAAACTGAAACATGCTGCAACCGCTGCTGTAGCAGCTGCCGCCTCACTACCCTCTTCATTCACTTCAATGCAAGCTTTATGGAACGCTTTTGTTATACAAATATTTTCAGCAGACTCTAGCATGTTGCTGAAATTGGCAGCATTACTAAAAGCTGTAGTCATGCCCAACTGTAAAAAATATAAAAAGAGAGAAAAAGAGAATTGAAATGAGTAAAAAAAATGGTGAGTGCATTCATAAATTTTAGTATTTTTATTATCATAAATTTCAAACTGATAAACACAATGACTTAATTTTTATTATTTAAAAAAAAACGATAAGATATTTTATGGGTTCTCTCGCGCGAACATTGGATTTTGAAAGAGCAAAATCAAATGGAATTTGATTTAAGCTTTAAGATTTTTAGTGGATTTTGTTAGCTGTTTTTGTTACTTTTCTTGTTCGTATGCAAAAAAAAATTTGAAAATTTTCTAAAAATGGTGAAAGCCATTCGCATTTTTTTATGTTTTATTTTCACATTATTCTACTTCTTCATTTTATTTACTCAGTAAAACCCGCATAAACAAGATTTTAAACAATTGATTAGACTAAGAGCAAGAATATGACAAAAGAAGATTTACAAAATTCAGCTGTTGAGTGTAGATACTGAATTCTAATTTGAATCTAGCATCATTTTATTTTCTCTTTTTAAGGCTTAGCTTACGCCAAATTCATGAGTTCGCTTTTTGAAAGCGGCCAAATAAACAATTAAAAACTGTCATTAAAAACCAACGTTATATATTTATAACGATAACTGGAATAGGGGTTAATTATTTTTTTTCGCTTTCTTTCTTAAAATTTTATTACACAAAAAAAAAAACAAAATTCTTTTTGGTTGTTAGAATAGAATTTTTTATCAAAAAAATATTTATGACTTTAGATCGTTTTTTGGAAAATAAGAAGAACAGTTTCCCTTTAAATCAAGTTTTATTAACAGATTTTTAGAAAACATTTTTTTCTTTCTGCTGTAAAATTTTATTACATAAAAAAACTTTGGTTGTGAGAATCGAATTTATGTTTAAAAAAAATTTTTTTTTAATTATTAAAAATTTGCCAAATTTACGAAAACAAAAAAAAAGTCATAAAAAATTTTATTACACAAAAGAAAAATTTGTTTACGGCGATCAAATTTATTTTAATAACAAATTTTTTTAGTTGCAACAATAGAAACTGAAAAATTCAACATACAAATTTGATTCTTTGCACAACATCTATTTGAAATCGCAGCATTTAGCGTTTTTCAAAACGTGAGTGTTGTTATTATAAATATTTTTTTTTCAAGCCCTGAAATGCTTTCTTACCTGCTGCAGAATTTTGCTTAAGTCTATGTCATGTTCCACTTTAAATTTTGGAAATTTCACCAGTACTTCTTGTGAACTTAATTTTTCGGCTAAATCCAATAAATTTATATCTTTCAAATTCTCAACCAGATTTTTTAAACCTTCACGTTCGTTGGGCAATAACACCAACATACTTAAATCGCTGTCTTTGTAAGGCATTTGCAACACTTGACAATTTAATTCTTCAACATTGGCATAAGCAAATTTAGCCTCTTGTTGCATATACTCCACTTTCACACATTCAACGTTTGTTAACCAAAAATCACCTGTTGCTGTTTGTAATTCATCAAATTTCTTTAGCCAATCACCCTTAAAATGCAAAGCATTTAAAAGCACCAAACGGGTAAAACTATCAAAGAAGTCGGGTTGCACAAGATCGGTAATTTTATCTTGAGTTTTAGCTGCTACCCAAGCGTTAATAGATTCAGCAGCCTTATTGTTATTCTGAAAATTTATTTCTTGGGCTTCAGCATGATAGTGGTCTCGTGTAGTTTTGGCATACTCTGGCTTGAGTTTACAACCCTCTTGTACATACAGTGTGTTGGCTATTTTCACAAAATCACTATTTTGATATTTTTCCAAAACAAATTTTATAGTTGCCGCCGCTTGATCTGGCTTATTTGAAACGTATTTTAAGGCTTCAGCTATTTCATTTGCTGTGTCACCTTCAGCCCCCGCAAAAGCCAATGCTAGACATGTTTGTATGGAAAAAGGGGAAAATACCATGTTTTCATTTAGGCCATCTTCAGTTAGTTTTTGAAAAAAATCCATTGTGAATTCGGCACCACCACGAGCAAATTCCAAATTATAGTCACACATTTTGTTTTATTTTTTTTAGAAATTAAATCAGATATTAAATTTTTTATTTAAGAAACAACTTTACTTCTCAATGGTCTGTTGGAGAATGTTTTTTTGTAAATAATTGAATGTACTTTTATTTGTATTTGTTTATTAAAGATTGTAGTATATAAGTACAGGTAACCCTCGACTTATACGTTTTATGGCAAGTGAAAAATTTACATAAGCCGTAAATGTGCTAAATATATCATAACTCTTTTATTTACAATTAGTCTGAATGTGTCAATAGCAGCAGCTGCTCTAGCCTTTACATATTGTAAAAGTGAAGAGCTTTTCTCTAGGCCACACCTACTTTTTTGCCCACTTTTGCTATAAAAATAGAAATAAATTTTGTTTAATAATTTATTTCCTAATAGCTTTTGCTTAATATTTCTTATACCTTAGCTGAGGTCAGCACGCTAATTTCATAGGTCCAGTTGTTTCTAAATTTTTGCTTAACTAACTAAACTAAGATTCTTACATCTCAAAAAACTCCCATAGGTAAGATATGTAATTTATAAATTTAAGATAATCTTTGCTGAAACATTTTTTTTACTATCAAAGGTAAAACAAAGCTTTTCATCCGGTTCAGAACTGAACATTTTCGTATACATTCTTCTTCTACAAAATATGAAATTCAGGGAAATATTTAATTTTGAGGCCGTAGATCGTATAATCAGTGAAAATTTTAGCTATATAAATCATGGCTTATGTCGAAGTAGCTATAAATTTTTCATCATGTTATAAAACTGACTTTGTTGATCTTACAAAATGAACAGCATTTTTAATATTTAGCTTTTTTTTGGCTTCGCTCTAAAAATGTAGTAGTTATTGCCACCTCTTTCTTAAAGCTAAAGGCCGGGGCTTTCAAAATAGTGATACGTTAGATTTTGCCTCTATTTTAACTGACAAAAAAGCTGAAATATGTAGTTTCTTATAACAGCACATGTCCGTCAACGCAGAGTTGGCCAACTTTCTATTTAAAAAACTTTTAAATATTTTTGATTCTGTGTCATCAAAAAATGACATTTATTTCCTTCCAAGAAAAAAAAAAATTGAGCCTGAAAATTAAAAATTTATTTTTTGTTAGTGCAGTGCATCTAACTAATATCTAATCTGAGGGCTACCTGTACACTTGTCTACATGCCATAAATGTTCAAAATGAGTCATAACATTTTTTTATCGACAATTAGTCTGCCTCTGCTATTAACAGCAGCTGCGTCAGCGTTTACATTTTTCAGCAGAAAAGCACTTTAATATATTAGCCGTTGTTTTTGAAAGTGGTATAAGTCCATTCTTTTAAATAAATGTTGCAACGATAATTTAGTAAAATTACCGTTGACTAATTTTTTTTTAAGTGGACTTATACCACTTTCAAAAATAACGGCTTATATGGTTATTGATACTTTTTTTTTTTGTTAATTTTTATGTTTGATTTTTTTATTACCTCTGCTTTGTTATCAAAATAAATTATTATGGAACAGACACTCACACATGAAGCAAGAGAGCGTCCATGAGTGCCCTAGTGTTAAATGGTTTTTTTTTTTTTTTTTTTAATAATTCATTTCGACTCTAACGCAATAAAATGACGCTAACCGTTGACTTCACAGTATAGCGAGTATGTTAAAATGTGCCCCATCCCTGAATGCAATAATACTGGGGTATATGGAAATTTCAAATAAAAAATTATAAATAGTCCAAAGTAACTTCTGACTACTTGGGCAGTAGATTACAAATCTAGATGACCTCCTATGGTTCGTTCGCAAGTTACTTTGGATTATTTGGAAATTTCCATATACCCTAGTGCTGTTGCTCTAAGGGATTTTTAGCAACTTCCCAACGAACGTATTAAGATTGTGGGATGGGGCACATATCATTTTAAATGGTAGTTTGTCCAGATGTGTAATCTACCGCTTAAATACTCAAAAGTTATTTTGTACTATTTTAAAAATTTTTTTTTAGCTTCCAACTTTTTAGTGCAACTATTATTTTTCGAGTTATTGCATACAAAAATCACAAAAAATATTTTTTTTGTTAATTAATAAATTTTTGATTTTCTAAAATTAAAAAAAAAAAAATAGAAAGCGTTCAATAGTAAACAGTTTTTGTAGTTAGTGGTAAAATATCCCATAAATTGATTTATAAAACTTCTTAGTTCACTGATAAGCACTGATTGTTCTTAAAAACCAAAAGAAATTTTTACTTTTTTTTAATGTTAAGCAACCAAAGCTTCTCAGAAAAAAGTGGTTGTCTAAAGTTTTTTTGTTTTATGTTATACAGTGTAATTCAAAATACTTTTTTTTTGTTTTTAATGTTAATAACACCACCTGTTAAGTTACCAGCAATTGCTTACCTCATTAATTATGAATAATATAAGAACTAGTGCAGGTTTAATTTGTAACAAAATTTGTTATTGAAATTTCATATTTTTTTTATTAATTTTTAATTAATTTTTCACTCTGTTTTTCTTTGTTTTTATCCATTCAATTTTGGTCGTATTTCCTGTTTTAGTTCAGCTTAGATAAATGCCTTTAGCATTTAAAAACTAAAAGTTAACTAAATGTATGTTTGGCCGTCTGTATGCATGTGTGTTTATGTGTATTTAAAAAAATCTACAGTTACTGGAAAAAAGTAAATTAGAAAACTCTCCACCAACAAAATAAAATAAAACAAAAAAAAAAATAATAATTAATAGTTACGGCCCTAATGAACCGCACAGAAAGTACAAAGTAAATTTGCCTTCAAATACATGCATGCTGTTATTTTCTACATGGTTGTACACAAAATTTGTATAAAAAAAATTATAATAAAAATAAAACAAAACAAAGCCAAAAATATAAATGGAAAAACTGCTGGTACTGTTTCTGTCTCCATTTGGTATTTATAAATTTAAAATCTACAAATACGTAGATAAAATTTCATGAATGCGCACAAACATCCTTTTTGTTACAAAAACAGTTTATAGATTTTGTTACCTTAAGCTACAAATACCATACACACATTTACATGGCAAAAAAAAAAAAAAAAAAAAAAAAAAAGAATAAAAGATAGAATTCAAATGGATATCCTTAAGCATAGCCCAAACTCTTATTTAATTTTTTTTTAATTTTCTTTACATGAACATCAGAACATTTTAAATTTAAAATTTAAGTAATTGAATACTTTTCTGTAAAAAAAAAGAGGGCGTGGCCGTAATAAAAGTATATGGCAACCCAGACATAGAAAATAAAATTTGTTTAGCGATCAACCAAACAAAAACAGAAAATCAATTTTATTTTTTATATAAAAACGTGTAAACTAAAATCAAATAAAATGTTCAACACATTTCAATTCTTATTTAATTTTCACTGATGTGTGTTATCATTTAAACAGATTTTATTTGTATTGAGAAAATAGTTATTTATTTAAATTAAATTAAATTTGATTTAATTTTTATTTGTTTTATTGTAAACTTTTCACAATTTTTTTTTTAATTTTATTTCACTTTGTATTTGAGTTTTTTTTTTTATTTCTATAGCTGATGTTGCTTTGCTATCCATTTTATCAATTTGTTTGATTTTTTCAATCAAAAATAAAATTATCATTTCCCACTGCGTGCAAATGTGTATGTTTGTTTATTATTTAGCTTAAAAATAGACAAACTTTGTAAATAATAAATAAAATAATAAAAAGAAAAATTTTCTGCATATGGAATTCCATAGGAATTTACTCTTCCATATGAATTTAATTTAATTAAATTAGTGATGGCACAATTAGTTGCAGTGAATAAAAAAAAAAAGATAACATTTTTTCTTACATAACCTGAAGAATTTTAAAATTTTTACTCAAGTGCGAATTTTTTTCACGAGCAATTTAACACACAATCCTGAAATTAAGGCCAAAAAATAAAAAAATTTTAAATCAAACGCTCTTAATTTTTTTTTTATAGAAAAATTATGAAATTTCAATCTAGTGTAACAAATTTAGCAAACTTCTTTACTTTGCTCAACTGTTGTAATATAAATTCAAGAAAATGTTTAGCGAAGGTTGTATACAAAGTTGTTGTGTGAAATTGTATTGTTTGCAGTTGCATTTTGCTTGTAGGAATCTAAAAGAAATTTGTTTTTTTTAAAGTTGTACAACCCAGTTGTACAACCAACATTGTAAAATTTACAAACTTTGCTTGTACTCTGAGAAAACATCTTTGTTTGTGAGAACTAAATTTGTCGCCAATCAAAAATTCAGTTGTGATAGTCGAATTTTTAAAGCTATCGTCTCTATTTAGACGAGGAAACACTTGGAAGAAAAACATCTTGAATTCTCTTTTGCTTTTTCTCTCGCGGTCACACAGAGAACATGTTACCGGCAACATTCCATTATTATTGTTATTATTTGCACACAAAACAATGAAAGAAAAGAAAAGTAAAGCAAATATCAACAAAGAATATGTGAACAAAGCGTATCGCCGAGTACCGAACACAAAAATGATTCTCTCTTCTCCACCCGTAATTTGCCTACAAACGAAATGTTTCTTCGTCTAAATAGGGACTAACAGAGAACAAAATTTTGGACTGTCGTATTAATTTGCTCTGGCTACAATTATTATATAAAATTTTATTACCAAAGCTGAATTTTTAATTTGTCTAGATTTGTAATCTACCGCCCAAATATTTAGAAGTTATTTTGAACTATTTTAAAATTTTTTTTTAATTTCCAAAAACCCCAGTACTGTTGTTCTCAAGGATTTTGGCAGTTTTCGTTTTGCTTCATAAAATAAAAACTACGAAGTTTCTCGAAAATATCGAAACATTTCCAAGAACTTTAGAGCCTAAATTAAATTCCTTTTTGATTTTGGTAATTTTCATGGGCAAAATCGGGAATGGTAAAAACGCCTTAAAGCAACAGCACTGGGGTATATGGAAATTTCAAAAAAAAAAAAAAAATTTTAAAATAGTCCAAAGTAACTTCTGAGTATTTGGGCGATAGATTACAAATCTAGATGATCTCCCCTTTAAAATGATATAGGTGCCACCTCGAAATCTGCTATGGTTCGTTCGGAAGTTACTTTGGATTGTTTTGAAATTTCCATATACCCCAGTGCTGTTGCTTTACCATTCCCGATTTTGCCCATGAAAATTACTCTGTTACTCTGAGTGATTTTTAGCAAATTCCCAACGAACCATTAAAGATTGTGGAATGGCACATACTCGTATATCATTTTAAAGGAGAGGCTGTCTAGATTTCTAAACTATTGCGCAAATACTCAGAATTTACTTTGGATTATTTAAAAAAATTTTTTTAAGGCTATATAAGACTCTGCACAGCCGAATTTAACTTGTTTTGCACTATTTTTGGTTTCATTTAAATTTCTTCGGCTCTATAATTCTTTTATGGATTTTGGATGTATTTTTATAGAAAACAAACAATCTAATTGTGGAAAAAATTTGCCTGGGAAACATTAATTTTTTTAAAATATTTTTGAGTGTTTTTAAAAAAAGTTTTTTAGACGATTGAATTGTTTGTTTTCTATTATCTAGGGTTTCCATAAAACAGGTGATCAATTCTTGAAGGAAAAATATAAAAAAAAATAAGAAGAGCTTTGTTTCTGCAAACCATCCCTCTAAATTGTTAAGAAATTTAAAAAATTTCTTAAACTTTTTTTTACAAAATTTCTAGATGAGTTGTTTGTTGGTATTGGTATTATTATTGTGTATTTGTACGCAACCCAGAGGCATTTTGGTACAGCTCATAAATTAATTTAGTCTTCGAATGAAGCCAATCATGTTGTTCAGTAAGAGCTTTCCTTTTTGACCATTCTGGAAGCCATCAATAAGACGGGATAGTCACATGTTTTGTGATTTCGTTATGCTAAAATCACTAGCGTTACAGAAACAGCTCATTAATGTGTGTAAAAGTAATTTCTAATATTAAAATAAATTTTTGCCGTTTTTTTTTTCGTATTTTTTCTTATTTATGCATTTTATTTTGCTGATGTCATTTATCATATTAAAATCGTTACTCAAGTAATTTGCTGTGCTGGTGATGCAAAGCATACGGCCAAAGCCATTTTATTTGAATTTATTGCCAAATTTACAACATTTACTCACATTTACTATTTATGTGCATCTGTAGTTGTGTTACAGAATAACACTGATGTGACACAGAAACACCACTCAAACTTAAATCATAAATCATACAACGAAAAACATTAAAATCTGAATTTATAAATATTTTTTTGTTACACTTCTCTGCTTTGTCATGGCTTTTTTTAATGGACATGGTTGTGTGTCTTACACAGATTCACTCATATTGTCAATTGTGGGCTAAAACAAACTTTTTGCTTTTCAAGTATGAAATGTCCCCTGCCTAGTTGTGACAAATTATTTTTAATTCAAAAAATATTTTTCTTGGCACTTACATAACTTTTAAAGTCTTTGCCGATATTTGTTTCTGAACTATTCCCAAACGTTTATGCCAGAAGGAATTTAAAAAAAACTTTCTAAAAATAAAAAAGAATTTTCCTGCACTGCAAGAGCAACTTCGGTTGTGAGAACTGAATTTGTCACAATTCGAAAATTGTTTTTTGATTTTTTCAGTAAAACAAAAATTTTGGACTTTGTCATCGAATTTTAATTTTTACTCGTTTAGCACTACAGAGAGCAAATTACTTTATTCGATATCGAATAATTTCTATCGAAATTTTAATTATTTTATTTGAAATAATTTTAAAATTCCAGTTCTATTCTTATTCGTTTTCGAATGCTTTAATTTGAGCTCTAAGTATTTGACTGGCAACATATTCAATACACGAAAATTTGTTTTTGTTTTGAATACAATCATGCGAACGAAGCTTTCGTTCGCATTTAGCTGAACAGGCCCCAAATCATCGAGCAACTTTTAAAATGTTTTCATACAAAAAGATTAAGAAAACCTAAGCAAATGAAAGCAAAGCACATTTTTATTAAAAGCAAAAAAAATGTACGAAAATTTGTTTTTCTTTTCAATACAAATGGGTTTTTGCTTTAATTTGCTTAGGTTTTCTTGGGACATCGCTTTCGTTTTCATTCGATATTGAATGAAATGATTTGGACGCAGTTCTCCCAACCGAGTGTGTGAGTGTGAGTGTGTATGTAGATGATTTGAATTCCTGTGAAATCATTTTTAATATTTAAATTATTTATTTCTCTTTTTGCTTTAAAACTTTAAAAATTTTTACGATTTTTTTTTTATATTTTATCTAACGAACTAAAAGTATTAGACATGATTGATGTGTTTTCGGTATCTCCATACTTTCTGTGTAGCCATACAACAGTTTTAATTGCATAGTTGCATCCATACAAAAACAATTTAGAAAAAAATCTAGACACATTCCCGCAATTTCTCTTCGTTACTGGACGCAAAGTAATATTTTCTAGTTGTTGTTGCTGCATAAATTTATAGCAGCCTAATGAATTTCAGTACAAATATTTAATGTCCATGTTGAATGCCAGATGGGACACATAGACATGCATTAGATGCATGCACGCCTGTGTTTAGACACTGAGTGGGCCAACTTTCACTGAGTGATTAAAAACAAAAGCATTATAAAGCCCGGCTGGAATATAATTTTTCAAGCTTAAATTATATAATTTTTTTTATTATTTTTTTAAATTAAATAATAAAAATAAATCGCTAAATACGTTGGTAAACCCAAAACTCCATAAATTTCTCAAGTAAAAAAAAAATTAAAAAATTTACTCGTAAAATAGCAAAAAAATTTTCTTTTCTTTTTATATGAGAGCGTATAAGTGTTGGCTAATTAAATCAAATAATAATCATACGTTATGTATACCAAAATAAGCATTTATTATCGTTGAGAGAAATCGATATCAATAATTTTCTGATTGTTTTTCCCACGGATTATTCTGATTATTCAAGGCAATTGACCACACCCAGTTTTTATATAAAATAACTTGGAAGGTTTCTTAAGATTTGAAGGTCTGCTTTTTAAATGAATTCTCCGTTTACATAAAGTGAGACCATGCAAAATCTTTAGCAGCAATTTTTTAATCTTATTTTTGCTTTAAAAAAAAAATAATTCAAAACTGTGTTCTTCTTGTGAAGCTTACAAAAAAAAAAAACTTTGCTGTGAAACTTTTGGTTTTTTTTTAAATCAAATTTAATTTTATGGAAAAAAATGTTTGAGGAAAAAACTAGAAGTAAATACTCAAATACTTAAGCTTTACTGATGCTTACGTGAGGTAACATCAGTTATTGTAATGGATTGTCTAACTTCTCTGAATGAACTGTGGTGTTGCTTGCCTGGACATAACAGCCATACTGCCAAAGAGAGGCCCGTCTAACGTTTATAGGACCAGTAACCTTTTTTAACATCTCTCTGAAAAATATTAGCTAGCAAACTAGTTCCTGGTTTGAATTAAAATTCTCAAAACATGAAGAATTGCTAGCTGGACTTAGACTCTTTGCGAAGTGCAACCCAGAAGGTAGTGTCATTCAATAAGAATGATTTCGAATTCCTAACTTAAGCTTTTAGATGCCACCAGTGTAAGATGGGAAATATTGGCATAAGCTAATGCAGGTTTTGTGGTTTACATAAGGAAACTCAGAAATAGCAGTTTTTACAGCGCCATCTTAAGGTCTCATAAGGCAAGACTTCTGAGAAACTTCATGTTTGCTGTTAGAAAAGTAGAAAAGCTCTAATTTAGCAAGCTATTTGCCTCCGTTAAAGGTATAGAACTGAAACAGTGAACACACTAATTCACTCACTAATTTAGTCACTAATTCATTTCGAGATAAAAGACCTTAGATTTCTGAAAGACTTCTTATCGGCCCTTAGAAAAATAAATGGGCTCTCATCGAACAAGATAATTGGCTTCATTCGAGGCCGAAAGCTGAAACGGTGAACTCATGAGCTGTAAGATCCTCTTTCAGCTACTAACTAACTTCAAGACACAAAACCTTAGAGTCCCGTAGTCAAGAGTTGTGGATGATTTCTTGAAGGCTCTCAGAAAGATAGCAAAGCTGTCATTTATGAACAGTGAATTTAAGGGCTGTACAAAACATTCTTAGAGTCGCATTATATTTGGGCGAAAGTAATAATAATAATAATTGTCCTTTAAAAATACTCTAAAAAAAATTTAAATTCTGCTATAGAAACAGTTTATTCTTCCATGACGTCTTTATTACTTAGCAGGGATATGTTAGGTCACCCACTTTGTCAGCTTTCTGCTACGTTTAACATCAAAATAAATCGCTTTTTCAGTTTGAATAAAATTTTTAAATTTGCCTCACTGACTCAACATAACTTGGTCTGCCCTGTATAAAGAATTTAGAGAGAATAATCTAAAATTTATACAATTGCATTAAATTTTATTTTGTTGCTTTTTTTATAATAGTTAAATTTTTTTTCTTTGCATTTTGTTAGCACAGTTTACATGCATGCATGTGTTTTTGGTTGGTTTTTTCTTTTTTTTGTTTCAACAATTTCGTGCTTTCAATTTAAATTCATTTCAATTCCCTTTTTTTGAAGGTTTGCTGGTTGTTGCTAACTTAAAATAGAAAAATAAAAAAAAGAAAATGAAACAAATTGTTTTAGTTTTCAACTGCTGCCAAGCATGTCTGTATAAATTTTTAAAATAACGAATATTTAAGCAATAAAATTGAATTAAAAAATCATCTAATAAAGACAGAAGGATGTGTAAACGAGTGTGTGTGCTTATTGGTTTAGAGACCAATAGTCAAACATTTGTATTGGCCTGGCTTCTTAAGGCTGTGTTGGCTAGTCACTTTTGCTTCTGCAATTGAAGAAAAAAACTCAATTAATTTTCTAAAACAAACGCACAATACTGACTCACGTTCTCATCATGTATCAATATTGAATTAAGAGTTTTTGCTAAGAATTGTTTAAAATAGACAAATACTTACTTTTCTACTTTAATTTTAGAAAACATGTTACGATTTTTAATTCCATTTTAACAAGTTTCATCATAAGTTAGTGACAGCCTTCTTAATTAAGCTAAAACACACATGTAAAGTAAGACACGCATATACAGTACGATGCAGTAATTTTTATAACGATGAATCGCATCGATATTTTAATCAAATTCGCTTTTCAGTAACATTGTGATTGCGATATTCGGCTACGATTAAAATCGTTAGTTGCCATGCTTATTTATGTGTCGTTAACTTTATCGTAAACTGTCTTTTGTTTTGAAAATGGATTCTGAGTACAGGCATACCTCGATTAACTCTACGTCTTTTTCTGTTTCACTATAACACTATTTTGAATTAAAGAAAAAAAACTGTTTAAACGCTAACGATGTATGCCTGTATTTAATATGATAAGAAATGGGATAAATTAAATGAGGAATTACATTTTTTTAAAGCAAATGAAATATTTTCACCAAAACTTTGTGGGTTTTTTCTTTTCTTCTTTGTACTTTTCATGATTTAGTGTTTTCGCGCACAGTATTGCCTTTAAAAAATAACTTATTTGAATAGAAAAAACAGCTGTTACAGAAACGCTTTAGTGATACTGCAACCGAATAAATACTTCGCCAAATAATCCGAATCTAAATCGCACTTTTGACAGCTGACCGGCTGATTTTAAGCTGAATTTTATTATTAATTTGCATTCCAGCCAATTACTAAGAAGAGCAAATTCAGTTTTAAGTTTCAAATAGAAGTTTGTTGGTTTTTCAATTTTTTTTTGTTTTTGTTTTTATGCAACCTGCTTATGCAAGTATGTGCTTTAGGTATTTTGGCTTAAATTCATTTCATTTGCATTTTTTTTTTATAAAAATGATAGCAATTTTTAAGCCTTAACAAACATCATTTGCATTTTTATTTGCACTTGCAGCATTTTCATTGCAATTTCGTCTGTCTCTCTTTATTTTTAATTTTTGGTTTGCAGTTGATGCTGAATATTAAGTTTTCATTTGCTGTGCTTGCTCTTCTGTTTAGAAGTAATAATTTTGTGTATCGTCATATACCTTAATTCATAAAAAGACTAAGTTAAAAAAAAAATTCTCAGGACAAGGAACTAAAATTCTCTCTAAAAAGCAAAAAGCAAATTCTTAAGAATTAAAATGGCAAAATTTCAAACCTGAAATATTGCGCCTTGTTATAATTGATCAAATCGTGCTAAAACCAAAGAAATATGGCAACGCTTGTTATATGTTTTACATTGCGGCTGTCAAAATTTAAATACAATTTCCACAATCGTAATAAGTTTCATTGATTTCTGCTTTAAAAGCAGAAATTGCCCAGCTTTCCCTATTTATCAACTGCTTCTGAAATTTTCTTTTTCTTAAGGCGATTTTCAAGCAAATGTTTGCTAAACTTTAAAAGAAATAGTTTCAATAGCAAAAAGAAATATAATGATAACACTGTACAACAAAATTAATCTTATTCGAAAGGAATAGCTTGTCAATACACTTAAAAATGTTTAACTATCTGAGTAAATTTATATGCCGTTGCTGTAAGTGGCCCTTCTAGCGTCTAAATATTAATCAAAATTAAGTGCTGAAAACTCGATCTTGTGGAATACCTAGATCGTCTTAAAAAAATAAAATTTTAAGAAAAAAGCATGTTGGGACAAAGCTTTGGTAGTATATCCTTGACAACTTTCCTCAACTGAGCCAATTTTACCTTACACAATAGCAATAAACTGGCATTATTAAAACAAAATCAAAATCAAAATCTGTTTTATATTACAACAGCAAAGCGTACAATCACACAAAATGCTCATACACTGTCAAACCACTAGCTTAAGGGGTCCTTACACGAAGACAGTATGCATGCAAAATTCAGTGTTTCTGTGAGGCTTGGTCGTCTATGGACATTTTGTGGGAGTGTACGCGGTCTTGTTTTACTATCAAACATATTTTGTTATTTTTCTGGATGGTTGCAAGCTTGCTGGAATTGTGTGTGGCTCAGCTGAGGACAGTTATCAAAAAAAGTATTCAAAATATAATTTTGAATAATTAAAAATAAAAACATGTTTTTGTCCTAAAATTTTTTAAAATTTTTTTTTATTACTAATTTTTTTTATTTAAATTTTCCGCAAATCACAACGTCACTGCCAGTACAATTTTTGTAATAAAATGAATTTTATACCAGCTTGCTGGTATGTTAATTCCACATGCTGGTTTAAGCATGCTGCTGTTGTGTATGGGCCGCTTGAGCCATTGTACCTTCTGCCGCTTATTGTATAGTTTTGACGTAAGACTTGCTCTTGAGCTAAAGTGAACTTTTAATACAAAAAGCCTGGTCATGATAGCAAATGATTTTGTGGCCTCTAATTTTCTAGCTTCTCAATAGAAATAATTAAAGCTTCTTCCTCTATAAGCGAACAAGAGATTCTTTCGTACATTTTTATGGACAACAAAAACAAATTTTCGTATTGTAAGAAAGAAACTATCGGTCGCTTTTAAAAACTTTCTATCCTTTAATTTTACTTTAAATTTAACTGAATGAAAAACATAAATTTTCAATTAATGTAGAAATAAAATGTCTATAAATTGTTATTTTATGAAACGCTGGTGGAAAACATTAAACAAACATACACACACCAACAATTGTTATATTTCATTAATTGTTTCCTGGTTATTACAAGCCAAGCCCAAGCCCTCTTCTACGAGTTTTTTTTCAATTAGAAAAGGGGTGACTTTACAAGAAATTTTTGCTGTTTTTTTTCTGAGTGTGTTCTAAAAACAAACAACAAGAAATTTAAAATAAATGAGGCAGTTTAATGTTTGTAAAATTATTGTTGTTGTTTTTTCTTCTTCTTCTTCTGCTTGGGAAGGTACTGCAAAAATGTTTTTTTTTTTTGTATAAAAAAAAAGGCCTTAACAAAGGAGCTGCATGCCCAAGTAGCAGCATGTACTCATATGCGCAGCTAAAGGACCTACAAAGTTGTTTACTTGATGGCATTTGTTTTTTAAGCAGCCCTTTCTTCTCACTTTAAAGGCTTCAGTTGTTTTTTTAATATATTTTTTTCTTTAAAATTTTGTTTTACCATAAATTTTTTGCCAACTATTTTTAATCTTGCTATGGCTTTTGCGCAATTATTTTATTTTTAAGTTTCCAAAATGCTTAAAATCATACGTTACTTAAGGATCACATTTAAACACACTTAAATGTGTGGATATGCCACTTTGCCAACAGGACTTTTTCCTTAGTTTTATAATGATGCTAAATTTAGGTTTTGGTTTTGGTTTTTTTTTTTTTTTTTTTTTTTTTTTTCTCCTCCTAAAAGCTATACTGCACCTCTAGGAAAATTAGCCGTTGTAAAAGCGTTATTTAGATGACTCACAGCAATTGTGGAATTTATTTTGTTACCAAATGTTTTTGAGCGGTCAAACACGGTTCGGTTGTTTATTGCACGACGCGGTATACTTTTAGAATTAGCATGAGGAGCGGGAACAAGAGTAGAGAGAGCGTATTTTTAGAAAAGCCAAGCACACTAATTAAATTTTAGATTGTTTCTTAAGTGGTTAAAGGCTTGTGATTCATGGAATCTCTTACTGCAAACAATTACTAATCCAATTCTTATAAAGCTTGATTTCCTCTACTTTACTTACGCTGCTTCTCCTTAGATGGAGCCGTGACGCTTTCCAGTTATGTAATCAATTACTAAAAAACATTATTGATCCTTTTAAAACTGAGCAACTTCTACTTACTCTTACTCTGCTCATCTCTATACTGAAAGGCTCCCAAGATAGATTTCTTTAAAGGGAAGTTGTCGTTCTTATGATTCATGCTATATTTTACTTAACACAATTGCTAATTCGATCCTTTTAGAGCTTGGTTGTCGTTACTTATAATTACGCTGCTACTCTCTACACTCAGAGGCTTAGCAGGTAGAGCTTTTTAAGTTGAAGATGTCGTGCTTCTAATTCATGGAATCTGATCCTTGTAAACCTTGAATGTTTCTACTTACGCTGTTGCTCTTTACACTAAGTCCCTTTTTGCTTAGAACTTTTCAAAATCTGGGTATTGTATTTGTAATTTATGAAATCTGTTACTGATGCTTTTTGTAAATTTTTATTGCTTCCATTTACATTTACGCTGTTGCTTTCTTCACAGTGAGACTCTGCAGACAGAAAAAGTAAATTTATCACTTGTTGATTCTTGTAAAAACAAGCAGCTTCTAAATACTAACACTTAGACTGCAGCCTGTATAAAAAATAATTTGGGAACTATTTTTTTAGGTAGCCCTTGCGTTTTTCAAAATTTTTTATTGAAAACAATTTTTTTTTATTGTAAACCTACGCTATTGTAGGCTGCTTAGAGAAGCTTTGGTAGCTATTTGAGATTAGTGAAACTGTCACGCTTGTGATTTACAGAATCTGTTATTGAAAACAGTTTCTGATGCTTCTACAGTTTATTGACTTTGTAGAGAGGATGCTGCGGGTAAGGCTGACTTAAGTGAAGACATTTGCTGATCTTTCAATCAAAACCCATTATTTTTAAAGTCTTATAAACGAAACCCAAAAAATACCCTACATTTTTTAATGGCATTTGGCTGTGTGCAAGTGTAAGTGAAAAAATAAAGAAAAATAAAGAAAATTTCTTACCAGTCAATTGAGTTTTGTCATTACCAACCCCATCCAATAGAAATCACTCTTTTTTCCAACATCAGCTTGTAATGTGAAGCGGCAGCCATACACTTTAATGGTCATGCGTGCGTATTAACGCTGTTCGGCAACAATTTTTCCGTTTGCCAGGCAGTCAACTCGTTTTGTGTTGTATTTGTTGTTAATGTAAACGAAAGAAATTGTAAGATTTATTAATTTTGGGTCAGTTATGTGAACCACATTAAAAAAAAGAGAGAGGGAGATAAGGGCCAACTTATGGCATTTCATATCAAAAAATTTCAATAGAATTCAAATGAAAATTTCGTTTAATATCGAATGCCGTAATTCGTATTCGATATTGCATAAACTTAATTGAAATTTTAGTGCTTTTGTTTGAAATTATTTGAAAATATTAATACAAGATATGCGATATCGAATGCAAAGATTTGACCTCAGCCATTTTAGAATTTTTTATTTTTATTTTTTAAGCAGAGCCAGAGAAAAAAAATAAAAAAATATTTATTTATTAATAAAAAAAATAGTTTTAGTTCAAAATAACATAAAAATTTAAAAGAAATTTTCTCGATCTGTTTATTCACCACAGCCAATATTCGTCTGCTTTCTCTGAATGACCAGCCATCGCGGAGTCCTCTTTTTATGTTGACACAGGGCTTTTAAAATACATTCAGTTTTTAGCTTCTCCCTTGAAAACTGCAGCAGTTACCGTGCGCTTGAGGGCAAGGAGACAGTTTTTCACCTTCTCTGTGAGTGCCCGTGTCTTTTGACTTCGAGACTAAAGTTTTTCAGTGTACATTTTATAAGCGGACTACTTGAGATATTGGGGATAAGATTAGGGGATGTCTCAGTGCCATAAAGTGGGTCTAGCTCACTTATAACTCCGTTGTTTTGGCGAGTGGGTTGTTAAAAACGGAAGCTTAAAATTCTACTTGAAGGCCGATAGACCGTCAGGCAAACTAGTATATTCTTCTCCCTTGATAATGAATGTTGAAATTGGTTAGTTTACACTAGTGTGTTGTTTACGCAACGCAAGCGAGCAAACTCGTTTAAAAGAGGTTTTATTGAAAATTACTTAATCTTTAATAAAAAATTTCCAAACAAATTTATCGTTTTTGTTATTAAAACCTTACATACATATAATGCCGATACAGAAAAATCACTAAAACCGTTCTAAAAACACTTGCTTGACAACACTGTTTGAGCAGGGATGTAATAATTGTGTCTTTTTTTTAAATTATTACAAAAAAACTCGTAGAATAAAGAAGAAAATTGATTAAAAAATTCTTCATAATATTTTTCTTTATTTTTTTTAATTTTTTACTTCAATTTCGAATTTGTTTTTTTTTATAAGAAAAAAGTGGTTTTGAAGGAGACAAACAATTTATGCAACAAGTTTAAGTAGTTGGGCGTATATTGAAGAGTAGAAGCCGAGTGGTTGTCTGTAGCATTCATATTAATGATTAAACAAACACAAAAACATGCAACATTTCATAAACCGCATATACAGACAGAGTGAGCTGTGCATACGAGCATGAGTAAGTCCCTAAAGAACCTTAAATGCTGGCAAATTGCACAGACCCACCATAAAAGTATTGTAGCTGTGTTTGTAAGGGTGGAAGGCTGTGTGTGTAATTGTTAAAATGCTTTGTTGCTGAAGTATGCTCTTCACAAATTTCATACATTAAAACCTTAACTTTATATGCAACATTTACAACAAAGAAACAAACAGGAAATTGCAAGGAACAAACTTGTGTATAACCCATCATCATCATCTTTGTTACCCGCATAACAGATGAATTATGATGATTGGTTTCACAATGAATTTATTTTATTTTCTTTTGAATGACTTCATACATGGTTGGCATGGTTGTTTATTTGTGGCAACAGTAATTTCATTTGTGTCTATATATTTTGGGTGTAAGTAATTATACAGACCCACAGACATAAAAAATGTTCAGTTCAATGCGAACAAAATGAAAATTAGTTTTTGTTTTCAATACAATTATACCCAAGAAGCTTTCGTCGAAAAAAGTTTCTTTAAAATGAATTATTTTATATAAATTTTGTTTTATTTTTTTGAATTTTTTTATCAAATAAGACAACATATAGGCCCAACTGTTTAAGCTTGTACTCTAGTACTAAAGCTTTTAAGCTCATCGTGTCTTGTGTGCAGAAAACAACTGCGGTTGTGAGAACTGTAGTTCTCACCAATCAAAAATTCAATTACGCTAATTGAAATTTTTCATTGCAGCAACCCCAATTCGTTAATAGAATTCAAAATTTATTTCTGTCAATAAAAATTTGAGCTTTTCTATCGAATTTCTGTTGTCACAAATGAAAAAAAAAATTATTTTTGATTGGTGGGAGATATATTTCTCACAACCAAAGCTGTTTTATTAGTGGCTCTATTTAGTTGCTTAATACTCTTGTGCTTTGCTTAGTATTCATATTTTCCTATTGTGAGTTGTTTTTTCTTCCTTCAGCCTTTTTTTAATAATTTTTCACATAAAATAAAATATTTTTTAAGCTTTTAGGTCTTGTTTTATATATTTTTATTTATTATTAAATCAGTTTCGACACGCCTTTCTTTCCCAAGGAAATAATTTAAAATTATTTTAATTGAGAAAGAAATAAAATTGGATTTTTTTTTTTTTGCATCGTTAGTGTATGCTTTAACTGGCAAAAAATTAGGCGACTTTGTATTGCGAAGTGAAATAAAAATGACACGAAATCGAAAGACTTTTATAATCCTATCCCTTTTGCATTTGCCTTATAACAGCACACTTTGTTATGATTAAACGTCATTTTATACTCACAAATATCTTGCGATTTCTTAAGAACAAACGCTAAATATTTAGCTTTCGCAGCGTAAATGTTTAAGCATCTCAAGTCATTTGAACACTTTTGTGTCTGCCTGTAGGATTTTTTTTTTTTTTTTTTTTTTTTTTTTTATTTTTTTTTTTTTTTTTTTTTTTTTTTTTTTTTGCTTGCATTGCGGCGCAGGAGGTGTGTGATCTTCATAGATACCAGTAGTTCTCCGCAACCACTGAGTATGCACGATTCACCTTTAAGGCGCCTACGTACTAAAACACACCCCCGTAATATGTGCCCGAGTCCCATTAGAACACCGTGCAGGTGTAACAAGAATGAGATGAGCAGGTCATTTAAAACTTACTGGACTCTCGTTAGAGCTCTACAAAGTTCCAAATAGAACCAAGCAAAGGTCATAGGAAAGTATTTCCTATAAGTTTGTCAGTTTTGGTACAAAATTTTAGCTAAACTAAAATTTAATTCTTAAAGTCCGTTACACTTTTATTTGGCCCCATCCACAGTTTCTGAGGACAAAATGGCAAGTTAGTAAAAGTGTAGATAACGCCCGCAGGCTTTATGTAAAAAATTTTCCCTCAAATTCATTTCAAAAGCCAATGATGGTTCACTTTCCAATTAAGAAAAAATCGTAAGAACGAAAGCAGTTACTTTGGGAAGGCATAATATTTCTTCTGAATACTTAAAAATAGTTGCTTAAATAATAATAATTGTACTAACAGTAATAATAACATTAACATTATCATTAACAATAAATTAATTTAAATACTTAAAAGCGAGTTAAATTATTCTCTAACTTAAAACTAAATAGTAATAGAAATTTTATGCCATCCAAGAGTGGCTGCTTTTCTGCTAAGCCTCATTATTTTAAGGCAAAAAAAACCATTAAAAAGTGAGTACTAATACCTTCAAGCTTGTTAAGTTTTCCATACCACAATTTTGGCCACTTGATAGCGATAGAAATTTCAACAGGGCCTAGAGTATAGCAATTTTCTATTGAAAATTCGATCAGTATTGAGTGCGTTAATTTTTTTCCACATAAATTAGAACTTTCAAGAAAATTGACCCATAAAATTTTGGAAATATTTACCCATTTATCCAAAAAAAAACTAACGTAGACTTTAAAGTCAACGTTAGCGTAAATTTTATATAATTTTTTCATACATTTTACTTTCAAGTCTACGTCAAATTTTTCGAATAAGAGCATTAGACTTTTTCATAAAAATTTTTAAACGATTTGATAGGGTGGCTTACAGAAACATCCATCGTATTAAAATTATGGCAAAGAAAAAGCTATTATTCGTTTCAGTTATTATTAAATGTAATAACGAAAATTATTTTAAGAAACACGACATGTTAGCAAAAAAAATCCTGAAGCCGCTTCTAAAGAATCTTTTTATAAAGTCGCCGTCGAATTTTCCACTGAAATGTTATTGAATAGTATCGACTGCGGGAATACCAACCCCAAATTCCATGGTGCTCACAACTTTAATGTAACTCAAGGATGATTAAATGCTCTGAGGTTGGATCTGTAAGTCTTTTTAAGGGCTTTGAAATTTCTAGAGGTCCATTTATTTATTTTGTTTTTGGCAGTTTTATTATTATTTTTCTTAGTAAATGTTGCTTCATTTGCTGGTAGCAAAATATAAATGATGCTTGCTGCGCTTTTTTACCCCTCACAAAGACTAAAAAAAGTCTCTCCTTTTTGCTAGTGTCTAGACTTTTTTTTTCAATATTAAAAAAAGAATAAAATTTGCTGATTTTGGCATTCAATTTCAGCTTTTTATGTATAGTTTTGTGCTACGTCCCTTAGTTATGTATCTCTTCCAGGTCCCTCATGGGTCTAGAGTTAACTTAAACAAAACTGCTAAGAAGTTGGGTTTTACCATTAAACATTTTTTGTTTGTTTTTTTTTTTTAAATTATAAAAAATCCTTTTAAAGTTAACTTTAGATTGAAAACTAAGAGTTTTACAGCCACATATCCTGATTACAATGCCGATGACTTTCGCAACAAAATTGCACACAATTGCACTTAGTTGATTGCACATTCTTTTGTGAAAAGTTTGTTTAAAAAAAAAAAAGAATATGAATTCATTTTCATAACCAAAGTGCTTACTCGTATGCCAAAACATTTAAGCAAGTAAGTTTGTAAACATTGTGGGCTTATAGACAGATGTTGCAGATGTGCAGATGTTGCAACGTTAGGCTTTTGAGACTCAAGTGCATAACAAACAAGTATTCAGTCTTGCTGCCAACCTACCTCCCTCTCTTTCCTCCTTCCTCTTTCATAAAATAAAAATTTTTTGTTTAAGATTTATCATGAGGCATTATTTTGCTGGCAGATCATCCGGATAAGGCAAGTTGTAAACGTTTTTTATTACTTCGTTTTTATTTTATAAAAAAAAAAATATTTATTGTAAATAATCTGCCTGCTGCCTGCTCCTTACTGCCTACGTAACGTTGGTTACACTAAGACGAACAGAGAGGCAGTTAAAGTTTTATACAAGTATTGGTTTCTTACTTATGTGTGCTTGCCACAACTGATGTTTATCAGAAAATAATAATGAAATAAAATCATGTTAAATTGTTTCATTAAAGAAGCAATTAAATCATGTAAATTTTATTATACTCGTACTTCAAGCTGAAAGAGTGAATGTAAAAAAAAAACGAGATAAGAATCACTTGGCATATACTCGTTCATACTCGTGTGAACGCTTTTGCAATGAAAACAAACGGAGTTACATTTTTAATAGAAGCCAGCCACTTGAAGCACATCAATTGAATTTTAGATTGTTGATTAGATGGTTAAAACGGCAAATGCACTTTTCTTTTATTTCAAACAAGATGCTTTTGCCCGGTCTCGCCCGGCCGTTAGAGAAATTCACTTACAAATAAATTTTTAATCGTTAAAAGGACCATTCAAATATATACCGCTATTTTCTACTTTATAAAAAGGCTTATGTAATGCCTTTTGGTAGCATTATTAGCAAAGTCGCCAGCTAAAGCAGTAAATTAAATAATTTAAAGCATAATTTCAGGCTTAAACAAAGTATGGGCATACATCTTTTTAAATAGTACTAAGTGAAAGTCTTGGGAAATTAGGCTGAAAAATGGGCGTGACTGGTTTAAAATATATGGCCACTTTCCTTGGAGTATAGAGATAATCACCCTTATCATGAATATCATTTCCCTCGAATTTTGTTCACTTTCACTGGGATAGCAATTACGAATGAATTCCCTGTTAAATCCCCTTATCATAAATAATTTTTTTCCCTTGTTTTGTTCACTTTTTTGCTTTAATCTGTTCACTTACTTTTTGTTGGCGAACACAAGTATTTTTGTTTGTTTTTTTCTTGAAATTTAATTTAGCAAGCAGAATTTAGCAATTTTTTAACAAAAGAATTAAAAAGTGGTTGTCCACCTATAAAAAATTAATTTATTTTGTTATAAAATCGTTTATCCACAGCAGTTAACACCGTTACTACAAGAACCATTCATAAATTGCTTCAATAAAAAAAATTTTGTTTTTGCTCTTAAAATCTTACAAAATTACAGAATTTTTTTATTTATATGCACTGGCCACTGAAAACTGCTTAACAATAAAAGTTGACACCTTTATTACAAGAACCATTCGTAAATTACAAAAATGTATTGTTTTTCTATTGAAAACTTAGAAAATTTTATAAATTCTTCTTTATTATACATTCACTCTGCACTGATAACGTGTACAAAATCTCACGTGAGATTCCCAATAGCAATTTTCCCTTCGAGGGGAATGAAAATTTCGGGGGAACAACAATTTCACTTTTATTCATGATAGGGGTGAATTAGTATGTGTGATATTTCAGACAAAGCCTTTGGAAAACAAATTTTGTGTAGTGATCAATGAATTTTATTTATATAGAAGATTGAAAATCTATTAAGAACGATTTAAAAATTGTTAACATGATGGGAGTACTGTAACAGAAAAAGTTATAAAATTACTTTTTTGCTGTTGGGAACACTTAGTAAGTCCTCTTTAAGTCTCTAATTCTCTGTTATCTTATTATATCCTTCGAAAAATTGTAGTTATTAAGACACGTTTTTGTGCTATATTTTTTAAACTTTTGGGGGGCCTTCTATGTCATTTCACTGTGCTACTTAATAGTTTTTATTCCATTGAGAATTTTTAAAAAAATGTGGAGAAGCTTAGCCTCTCACAGTATTAGCATGCTCCTAGGCCTTGTATCCATCTCTTATTAGTCTTCCTTAATGCTTCATAATAATTAAAATATTGTGCATTTTATTACTGTTGTGTTTTAAAAATGATTTTTGAGTGTCTTTTAAGCGTAATAAAAACTGGAGTTAATAATGCCTGCTCCACCATGGTTGAGAGTTCTGTAAGTGATCTCTGAGTACCTTTTTCACTGTTACTTCCTGTTAAGCCTCATAAAAACTAGAGTTATTGATGCCTACTTCACCCTAAACATTTTATTACGGTTGAGAGTTCTCCAAGTGATTTTAGTGCCTTTTTTCACTGTTACTTTTTCTTAAGTCTCATAAGAAATAGAGTTAATGATGTCTGCTCCAACATGGATATTTTATTATAGTTGAGAGTTCTGTAAGTGATCTCTGAGTGCCTTTTTTCACTGTTAATTCCTTTTAAGCCTCAAAAAAACTGGAGTTAATGATGCCTATTCCATCATGGGCATTTTATTGTTGTTGAGAATTCTTCAAATGATTTCTGAGTGCCTTTTTGTACTATTGCGAGTCTTTCCAGAGACCTTTGTGTAGCCCTTATTGTCTTTTATCCGCCCTTAAGTGACCCAGAACTTTCGTACGTTTTAACATTTTTTTCCCGAAAGATTCTTTTAATATGGCCTCTGCGTTTTCTTTATTCTTTCTTACTTTTCTTAAATCCATCCAGCAGTTTAAGTTTGTGAAGGGTCGGTTGAACAGAGCGGTTCCAGAAGAAGAAGAAATAAAGACTCATATGAATGCTATAGTGTGAGACCTTGAAGGAAAAGGGAACTTGGGGATAGCGATTAAGAACAATAGAAAAAGAAGATTACGCCTTCAACATATTGAAAAAAGCTTTTGCTTTCTTCTTTTCTATTATTCTTGGATAGCGATGGCAGTCAAAGAGAGAATAAGAAGAGGAGAAAATTAGGAAATATTTATCACAAGCCAAGTGCTTACAAAGCCAACTGTTATAGTCAACAGCGTAAAGGGACCTCGCCCATCTTCTTAATAATTTGTTTCTTAATTTTTTTTGCTGTTGAGTTGTTATTCACAATCCAAATCTTGTAAATTTCCAAGTACAGTAGTTCTTTATACGTTTGAAATCAAAGCCCAAATCACCGAAATCGATATCGAATGAATTTTCAAATTTTTTAGTAAAAAAATAGTAAAAAATACAACAGTTTTCAATCGAATACGATGTTTTGGGCCCAGAGACTAAATTAACGCACTCGATATAAATCGACATTTTAATTTGGCAAATTATGTAAAAACACAGCTGCTCTAGTGTGAATTCATAACAAAGAAGATTTGTTTTAAAAATCCTTGAATTATTTTCTTTAAAAAATGTTAGCAAAATAAGCTTGTAAATTTTTGTACCAGCAGGTCTTTTACTTTATTACTTTATGTGAAAATTTCATTTTGCTTAAACAAATGATTGTCTAAATAATGTTTTGATTTCTGTCCTCCAGCTGATGTGTTTGCTGACTACAACCCTCTAAAAAAGCTTTTCCTTCTAAGAGTAACAAGCATATGTTAAACATTTCCTTGTTTTATGTGTTTTCATACAATAAAAGCTTTGCAAAGCTAAAAACGTTGCATAAACGGCAATAGCAGCAGAACAGTCTAGCAATTGTTTATTTAGAAAATGAAGAAATTGTAAACAATTTATTTAACTTGAAATATGGGCATCATTTTGCAAAAATAAAACGAAATTTTAAGTAAAAAAATAAACAACAAAAAGCTTGACACTAATGCAAAGCTGTGGTACAAGTCTGTTCTTTTTTTTCTAAAGAATACTTTCCAAGCAATTGCAAAACGTGGAAAAATAAAAATTGAGCCGCTATTTGTTAAAGTGGCATAAGTCCACTTTTTTTTTTAAATTAGCCAGCGCTAATTTTAATAATTTTAGACCTAATCTAACAAAAAATGACAGCCAATTAATTTTTTTAAAATAGTTAACCTACAACACTTTAGAAAATAACGGCTCAAATATTTAGTTTAATTAATTTTTAATTTAGCAAAAACTAATTTTATTAAATTTAATACTTTTGCTAGACTATTTGCCTGCTGCAATAATTTTTGATTTCACTAACAAACTTTAAAAAAATCTAAATACATATTTCAATATTGTTTTTATTAAAAAAAATTTTTTTATTAAATGCTTTTTTTTTTTAAGAAAAATTTTTTATTAAATTTTTTTTTTTTATTGAATTTTTTTTAGGGTGTAAAGCTATTTAAAAAAATTTTTTTATTCAAAAAATTTTTTTTTAATTTTAAAAATTTTTTTATTTAAAAATTTTTTTATTTAAAAAACTTTTATTAAAAATTTTTTTTTTTATTAAAAAAATTCTTTTAGTGTATGAAGCTAAAACACTCCTGATTTTTGACAACAATAAAGCTTTAGTTGCTCACTAAAGAAATTGTTGTTTGAGGGTTGCATATGTTGAGATAAGCTGCTGTCTCTTGGAAAAGTTATTTTTAGCACAAGATGAAGTTAGACAATAATTTTAGGTCAGTGACCGACTGACCAACCAGATTTTTTTTTGTGCTTAATAGTTAGCAGCTGACATTTCAGTTACGTAATCCATTCCCTCCCCCGTTATTTAAATTAAAATTTAAAATTTAAATATTTTATTTCCAGAAATATTATTTTATTTCAAACAAAACAAAAAAAAAATCAGTTATAAAAATTATTTGTTGCTTGTTTTTTTTTTATAAACAATAATTGAAAAACCATAAAATTAATAAGTTTTATTTAGTGCGCAGTTGCACTTTAAACTCATATACACATTTTTGTTGTTTCTAGCAAATGTTGCAAGTGCTATTGTTGCAGCAAAGAGCGATATACATCTGTATGCATGAAATGTAGAAAAATTTTATTTTCTTTTAATAAAATTTTTCCCATCAATTGATTGACGTTTTGTAAACTAAACGTTTTACCTGTGGCGATATAAGACCCTTTCAAGTAGCAACTTTTGTTAAAACAAAGTAACAAAAATGCTATTAAACAGCTTTTTGTAAATTTACACATAACCGTTATTGCCATTGCAGCGAAAATTTGTGTTGTTTTTTTTTTTTGTTTTTTGTGATAATTTTATTGTAGTTTGTTAACGCCCGTATTTGTATCTACACTGAATTGTAGAAAATTTTCTTTGAAACAAAAAAAAAATACAGTTAATACAGTTCACAGTTAATTATTTGGAAAGTCACATTAATTTAAAGTGGCCGACATACCAACAGCCTCTTGATGCAAATTTTTTCATTTCCTTAAAAAAATTGGAAACGAAAGATTTGTTTGTTTTTAACACACATCCCTGGTGAGCTGCCTTTCAAACCGTTTAACTTGACTGACTTACTGCAAACGAGTTTTAATACAGTTAACTTTTGTGCTTAAGCGTAATTTTTAAATAACTAACATGATGTACCGGCAACGACTGGCAATGCAAAATTTATCTGCTGGCAATTAGACCAAAGCAAATCAGGCAAAAGCTTTTCTTTTTACTCTACTTGTGTGTGAGTGTGTGTGTAAGCCACTCGTGCATCCACTTGCAAAAATAGAAATTTAAGCTTTTTTTAACTGCAGTTTTATAAATTTTTTTTATATAAAAATTTTTTATAAAAATTAAATTCCAAAGAAAAATTATAAAATTTAAAAAAAAATATTTTATTTTTATTTCTAAAAAAGAAAATATTTTTTTTTTTATTTAAAGAACTGGAATAACAAAGTTTCTTAGTAGAAAATTAAATTAAAAAAAAATATTTTTTACTAGGTCACAAGCATTAGCAAAAGCATATTTACACTCTGCATAAATGCTCTGAGGGTAGTTTCTTCAAACCAAAAAATATAAAAATAAAATAGCTTTCTAGAACTTCCTAAGTTGCTTTAACTAATAATTCAAAAATAGCTACCAGCACCCGCAGTAACTACGTGTATAAACATCCTGTAGCTGGCTGTTACTCAGCCCTCATTTGTAGCCAAAAAACGTTTGCACCACCTGCTAGTTTTTTTTTTTATTAAAAAGAAAAATGTTTAGAGTTTTTTAAAAACCACAACAAGGTGCTGACAACTGTAGTGCGATTCAGTAACTTTTATTGCGAACATTGACATCGAAAATCAAGTATAACGATATTTTATCGAATTCGTTATTCCGTAACTTTTCGACAAAAATATTCCCTACGATAGAAATCGTTATTTTGCGATAATTAAAAATCTTTTTATGTAATTTTTTTTTAATATTGAAGCGTGAATATTTGGCTATAACAGGGAAGGGTGTATAAAACTTGGCATAGCCGAATTTAGCTTGTTTTTATTAATTTTTTTTTTTTTTTTTCATTAAACGACAAAATTTATGACTCAACTGGTTTCACTTTCTCAATTATTTTCAGGTGGTGAACCGGTTGTATATTTTCTGTGATATTTTCAACACCGACTTCGCTTACTAAACATAATAGATGGAGCTGCTATAAATACCCTAGCCGAGAAAATCTTGATCAGAAACCGATTATAGGAAAATAATTTGTAAATAAAGCCGGCTTTCACTAAGTGATTTGTAAGATGAGGCCTATAGAAAGATTAGTGGTCATGAGTGGCATACAAAAAAAGCAGACAGCCTACAATAAAATGTGTTATACTTGCGACAGTTTCTAAGCTAATGAACCGCAAAGCACATGAAATGATTCTAAAGAAACGGTACATTAAATAAAAAAGAAAAATGTTTCTTCAGTTTTGTTTTTTAACAAAATAAGCATAAAACTGGCACTCATGAGTTAAAAACAAGTAGAAGATTTTTTCTTTAAAAAATAAATTTTTCGAATCACCGGCTTTGCTTACAAACGACTACATACCTGAAGCAGAAAGTAGCAGTATAAGAAGGTTCCAGAGAATGAACATCCCCTTTTGGAATTCCGAAAGAAATGCGCAACAAACTTTGTATATATCCAAAGTAAAGGACTGTACACCTACAACAATTACAAGATTTTAGTCTCGGATTGTAGCTAAGAACTGGACTGCACAATAGATATTAAAGCTCCAGGTACGATTATAGATTATAGCCTGCCCCAGCATACTTGAAATGGCTTACAAGCATTTTTATTATAAACTATTACGCATGCTCGTAGTAATGTGTGCCTTTCCAGTATGCTAGTGCAGCCTTTTAATCCACATATGATTGTTAAGCACTAAATGATGTATTTTTTTCTATTTTTCTTTTATATATGCAGCTGGAATACATAGCCTTTGTAACACTTAACCACAATAAGCAACATAAAATAACTGGGCATTCAAACACACAACTGACAGTCTGTGGAATTAATGCTGCTGCTAACTTTAACTATCATCAGGACACCATTTAAGGCAAACGGTATGGGCGAACGTCACCTTTTGTGTATCGTTTTGGCTAAAAGGAAAGAGAAACATACAGGAAATATATAAATTTTTTTAAGCTCGTGTATTGAGTGACTGCTTGCAGTTGGCAAGCTCCCAAAAGTTTTATTAAAACATATTTAATGTTTGATTTTTCTACTTTTTTTAATAGTTTTTTTTGTCATTCTACTATCTTCCTTATCATTTTATAAATCCTTTATTCAACTAGTTCTTTTAGATTTCTATTCCTTCAATTTTTAAGTTGTTCTCATTTACATTTAGTGTTTGGGATGTGAAAAATGTAAACTTATGGCGTTTTCTTTTCTAACAAAAATGTTCTATTAATTGTGCGGGCTATTGTCAAAAATCGTTAAAATCGAAATCATCGTGTTGCTTGGGAAAAATACCAAAGGGGGTATATAAAAATTGCCCTTTTTTACAAATTTGTAGACTGGTCGTTGATACAAGGAAGCAAATTATTTTATTAAAGCGCGAAAATATTAAAATTAACAAAAATATGAAAAAATTATTTGTGAAGAAGTCAAGCTGTTTTCCATATAAAATCCATTATTGAACACTTTTGCTTTAAAATTTGGGCTGTTAATTTTGAAAGTGGTATAAGTCCAATTTAGATGGTGTTTTTATCTTACTAAAATCAACGCTAACTCATTATATTTTCTAAGGGGACTTTTACCATTTTCATATATAACAGCTTATTTTTTTATATCAGCTGCTTGTCAGTGATGTTAACTTAATCAGATTTTGTCAAACGCTAAATAGAAACTAATAAGTAGAATTCACCCTTAAATGCAAACTACTTATTGCAAGTCATGCAAATGTGGCAAATGTGGCTTTTCAAAACAACAAAATATTTGAATTATGAGACTTGAATAGCTTTAAAAAAATCGCAAGACTGAAAATCATTGCAAAAAGCAAACTCAAAAAGGTTTTTACGATCAAAACAGCTGAATGAGACAAACAACTAAAGTTCGAAGACTTCTTATGGAAATTATCTAACATCGATTGCCATGATAAAAAAAAGAAAAACTATGATAAACTATTCGCTGATTTGACCTCAGCTGTAAGGATTTGTTTGCTGCAATTTTAGAAAAGATCTCCTACGCATTAAAGCAGAATTATGAGCAAATTTGCTCTAATTTTACATATGCGAACAAGAGTGAATTCCGCTAATGTGAAATGTTACGTGAACAACTTATTTTTGTTTTATTGAAACCAAAATTTGCCAAAAAAAAAAAAAAACCGAAACGAAACAAATCTAAATGTTTCGTTTTGTTGTTTTTCACAGTATTATTAAATAAAATTAAAAATGGAAACGTTTGCATTCGTTTTGTTTCTTTGTAAACTCTGGTTGAAAACCTAAAAAAAAAGCAATTTTAGGTAAACCTGTGTAATTTAAAGGCAGAATGTTTTTTTGAGAATAGAAAACGCCATGAGTATTTATGTAAGTTTTACAATGAAAGCTCATTTTATAAAACGAAATATGTAACTAGAAAGTAATATTGTTGTAGCCCAGAGAAAGAAATTGACAAAAATATATTCCAGCCGATGTGCGAGCTACCACAGGCCATCATATATTCTATGGTTTTAGGTAGACTATCAATTTTATGTTAAATTGGACTTTTTTTGTGCTCAACAAATCTACAATTAAACTAGTGCAACTCAGGTGAAAATCATTACAAAAAATGTACAATTTTATATGAAAATTTTTTTTCAAAACTTAAATATTAAAATAAATTTAAGACTCGTATTTTGTTAATATTACAAACCACTTGCATTTAAGAAAAAAAAATGTGCTAAAATAAGTTTCATAATTAAATTTTGCTTTCATGTGTGCTTAAGATATTTAAAGTAAAAATTGTTAAGAAAAACCACAAAACCAATCTTTATAAAATATTTGCTGTTTTATTTGAAAAAATTTTAAGTGAAAAAAAAAATTAAAAATTAAGAGAGAAAATTTGTTTTAACTTTTTTTTTACAACAAACCACAAAGTCATAATAAAATGTGGCCAAAAACTAAAAAATAAAAATAAAGCTAAAATAAAACAGTCAAGCCCCAGTAATATAAATAACAAGCTATAGCACAAAACAGCTCTACATGTAAGAAATGCCCGGCGGCTCTTTTAGCTTCCGTAAAATGTTATTTCATTTTCCGTGATAGTTTGTTAGAAACTCATAACGCGATAATTGCCATTAAATGTTGTCATTTTAAACAAGTAGCATCGTGCATGTGCAGGACGTATTTTATTAGTGCATCTTGAACTAAATTAAAAATTAAATAAAAAAATGCATGTGATTTATGTCTTTCATTTAGTAAAAAATAAAAAGCAAATGGCAACGTAAGTAATAAAAATTTTAAATAAGGCCTCTGGGCCTCTCAAGGTAAATTAAACAGCCGCGGCTGTTTTGTTTTTTTTTTTTTTATTGAAAAAACTAGCTTTTCTAAAACAAACCCCGTTCTAACTCACCAAAGTGTTAATTAGCAGCTCATTCCTTATTCTATTATATGATGCAAGTGTCATGAAAAAATATTGATTCACTAAAAAGTTGTAGCAAAAAATCTAAAATATAGCCCACTTCCCACTCTGCCACATGCTGAAAGTTTCAATTTTGTGGAACATTTTTTCAAAATCGCTCCAACGCTGAGAAAGTTTTAAGCGTTTTTCTAATTAAAACGCTTTTTAACTAAAGTGGATGTGGCATGTGGCAACATAAGTGGCATGTGGCAGATAGCCAATTTCCCGCTCTACCACATGGTGCAAGTTTCATTCAAAAATATTCATCCATTCCAAAGTTATTGCGAAAACACCAAATTGTATTCAAAATGTAACCGTCGCTCTGTCCAAAAATTAAATTTAAAAAATTTGGGAAAAAAAAGTGAAACACCAGGCCAACAGAACCAGCAGTAGGTGGATTTTTAGGAATTAATTTTTGTTTTTTTGTTACAACTTTTGAACGGATAAATATTTTTGCTTGGGACTTGCACCATGTGTTAGAGCAAGAAATGGGCTACTTGCCACATTCAACTTTTCTTGCCACATGCCACAAATAAGTTGCATAAAATGTGTTTAAATTAAAAAAACGCTTATAACTTTGTAAGCGTTAGAGCGATTTTAGAAAAATGTTCGGTGGAGCAATGGCCCATTTCCCGCTCTACCACCTAGTGAAAGTTTCGTTTAAAAATATTGAGCCATTCAAAAGTTGTAGCAAAAAAACTAAAAACATTACAAAAGTAGCATGTTGCAAGTTCCGGTTATCAGCTTTTTGCATTTTTACCTATAACTTTTGAATGGGTTAAGATTTCTTAATAAAACTTTCAGCATGTGGCAGAGTGGGAAATGGGCTACATTTTTGTGGAACATTTTTTCAAAATCGCTCCAACGCTGAGAAAGTTATAAGCGTTTTTCTAATTAAAACGCTTTTTAACTGAAGTGGATGTGTCATGTGGCAATATAAGTGGCATGTGGCAGATAGCCAATTTCCCGCTCTACCACATGGTGCAAGTTTCATTCAAAAATATTCATCCATTCCAAAGTTATTGCGAAAACACCAAATTGTATTCAAAATGTAACCGTCGCTCTGTCCAAAAATTAAATTTAAAAAATTTGGGAAAAAAAAGTGAAACACCAGGCCAACAGAACCAGCAGTAGGTGGATTTTTAGGAATTAATTTTTGTTTTTTTGTTACAACTTTTGAACGGATAAATATTTTTGCTTGGGACTTGCACCATGTGTTAGAGCAAGAAATGGGCTACTTGCCACATGCAACTTTTGTTGCCACATGCCACAAATAAGTTGCATAAAATGTGTTTAAATTGAGAAAACGCTTATAACTTTGTAAGCGTTAGAGCGATTTTAGAAAAATGTTCGGTGGAGCAATGGCCCATTTCCCGCTCTACCAGCTAGTGAAAGTTTCGTTTAAAAATATTGAGCCATTCAAAAGTTGTAGCAAAAAAACTAAAAACATTACAAAAATAGCATGTTGCAAGTTCCGGTTATCAGCTTTTTGCATTTTTACCTATAACTTTTGAATGGGTTAAGATATCTTAATAAAACTTTCAGCATGTGGCAGAGTGGGAAGTGGGCTACATTTTTGTGGAACATTTTTTCAAAATCGCTCCAACGCTGAGAAAGTTATAAGCGTTTTTCTAATTAAAACGCTTTTTAACTAAAGTGGATGTGGCATGTGGCAACATAAGTTGCATGTGGCAGATAGCCAATTTCCCGCTCTACCACATGGTGCAAGTTTCATTCAAAAATATTCATCCATTCCGAAGTTATTGCGAAAACACCAAATTGTATTCAAAATGTAACCGTCGCTCTGTCCAAAAATTAAATTTAAAAAATTTGGGAAAAAAAAGTGAAACACCAGGCCAACAGAACCAGCAGTAGGTGGATTTTTAGGAATTAATTTTTGTTTTTTTGTTACAACTTTTGAACGGATAAATATTTTTGCTTGGGACTTGCACCATGTGTTAGAGCAAGAAATGGGCTACTTGCCACATGCAACTTTTCTTGCCACATGCCACAAATAAGTTGCATAAAATGTGTTTAAATTAAAAAAACGCTTATAACTTTGTAAGCGTTAGAGCGATTTTAGAAAAATGTTTGGTGGAGCAATGGCCCATTTCCCGCTCTACCACCTAGTGAAAGTTTCGTTTAAAAATATTGAGCCATTCAAAAGTTGTAGCAAAAAAACTAAAAACATTACAAAAGTAGCATGTTGCAAGTTCCGGTTATCAGCTTTTTGCATTTTTACCTATAACTTTTGAATGGGTTAAGATATCTTAATAAAACTTTCAGCATGTGGCAGAGTGGGAAGTGGGCTACATTTTTGTGGAACATTTTTTCAAAATCGCTCCAACGCTGAGAAAGTTATAAGCGTTTTTCTAATTAAAACGCTTTTTAACTGAAGTGGATGTGGCATGTGGCAACATAAGTTGCATGTGGCAGATAGCCAATTTCCCGCTCTACCACATGGTGCAAGTTTCATTCAAAAATATTCATCCATTCCAAAGTTATTGCGAAAACACCAAATTGTATTCAAAACGTAACCGTCGCTCTGTCCAAAAATTAAATTTAAAAAATTTGGGAAAAAAAAGTGAAACACCAGGCCAACAGAACCAGCAGTAGGTGGATTTTTAGGAATTAATTTTTGTTTTTTTGTTACAACTTTTGAACGGATAAATATTTTTGCTTGGGACTTGCACCATGTGTTAGAGCAAGAAATGGGCTACTTGCCACATGCAACTTTTCTTGCCACATGCCACAAATAAGTTGCATAAAATGTGTTTAAATTAAAAAAACGCTTATAACTTTGTAAGCGTTAGAGCGATTTTAGAAAAATGTTCGGTGGAGCAATGGCCCATTTCCCGCTCTACCACCTAGTGAAAGTTTCGTTTAAAAATATTGAGCCATTCAAAAGTTGTAGCAAAAAAACTAAAAACATTACAAAAGTAGCATGTTGCAAGTTCCGGTTATCAGCTTTTTGCATTTTTACCTATAACTTTTGAATGGGTTAAGATATCTTAATAAAACTTGCAGCATGTGGCAGAGTGGGAAGTGGGCTACATTTTTGTGGAACATTTTTTCAAAATCGCTCCAACGCTGAGAAAGTTATAAGCGTTTTTCTAATTAAAACGCTTTTTAACTAAAGTGGATGTGGCATGTGGCAACATAAGTGGCATGTGGCAGATAGCCAATTTCCCGCTCTACCACATGGTGCAAGTTTCATTCAAAAATATTCATCCATTCCGAAGTTATTGCGAAAACACCAAATTGTATTCAAAATGTAACCGTCGCTCTGTCCAAAAATTAAATTTAAAAAATTTGGGAAAAAAAAGTGAAACACCAGGCCAACAGAACCAGCAGTAGGTGGATTTTTAGGAATTAATTTTTGTTTTTTTGTTACAACTTTTGAACGGATAAATATTTTTGCTTGGGACTTGCACCATGTGTTAGAGCAAGAAATGGGCTACTTGCCACATGCAACTTTTCTTGCCACATGCCACAAATAAGTTGCATAAAATGTGTTTAAATTAAAAAAACGCTTATAACTTTGTAAGCGTTAGAGCGATTTTAGAAAAATGTTTGGTGGAGCAATGGCCCATTTCCCGCTCTACCACCTAGTGAAAGTTTCGTTTAAAAATATTGAGCCATTCAAAAGTTGTAGCAAAAAAACTAAAAACATTACAAAAGTAGCATGTTGCAAGTTCCGGTTATCAGCTTTTTGCATTTTTACCTATAACTTTTGAATGGGTTAAGATATCTTAATAAAACTTTCAGCATGTGGCAGAGTGGGAAGTGGGCTACATTTTTGTGGAACATTTTTTCAAAATCGCTCCAACGCTGAGAAAGTTATAAGCGTTTTTCTAATTAAAACGCTTTTTAACTGAAGTGGATGTGTCATGTGGCAACATAAGTTGCATGTGGCAGATAGCCAATTTCCCGCTCTACCACATGGTGCAAGTTTCATTCAAAAATATTCATCCATTCCAAAGTTATTGCGAAAACACCAAATTGTATTCAAAACGTAACCGTCGCTCTGTCCAAAAATTAAATTTAAAAAATTTGGGAAAAAAAAGTGAAACACCAGGCCAACAGAACCAGCAGTAGGTGGATTTTTAGGAATTAATTTTTGTTTTTTTGTTACAACTTTTGAACGGATAAATATTTTTGCTTGGGACTTGCACCATGTGTTAGAGCAAGAAATGGGCTACTTGCCACATGCAACTTTTCTTGCCACATGCCACAAATAAGTTGCATAAAATGTGTTTAAATTAAAAAAACGCTTATAACTTTGTAAGCGTTAGAGCGATTTTAGAAAAATGTTCGGTGGAGCAATGGCCCATTTCCCGCTCTACCACCTAGTGAAAGTTTCGTTTAAAAATATTGAGCCATTCAAAAGTTGTAGCAAAAAAACTAAAAACATTACAAAAGTAGCATGTTGCAAGTTCCGGTTATCAGCTTTTTGCATTTTTACCTATAACTTTTGAATGGGTTAAGATATCTTAATAAAACTTTCAGCATGTGGCAGAGTGGGAAGTGGGCTACATTTTTGTGGAACATTTTTTCAAAATCGCTCCAACGCTGAGAAAGTTATAAGCGTTTTTCTAATTAAAACGCTTTTTAACTAAAGTGGATGTGGCATGTGGCAACATAAGTTGCATGTGGCAGATAGCCAATTTCCCGCTCTACCACATGGTGCAAGTTTCATTCAAAAATATTCATCCATTCCGAAGTTATTGCGAAAACACCAAATTGTATTCAAAATGTAACCGTCGCTCTGTCCAAAAATTAAATTTAAAAAATTTGGGAAAAAAAAGTGAAACACCAGGCCAACAGAACCAGCAGTAGGTGGATTTTTAGGAATTAATTTTTGTTTTTTTGTTACAACTTTTGAACGGATAAATATTTTTGCTTGGGACTTGCACCATGTGTTAGAGCAAGAAATGGGCTACTTGCCACATGCAACTTTTCTTGCCACATGCCACAAATAAGTTGCATAAAATGTGTTTTAATCGAAAAAACGCTTATAACTTTGTAAGCGTTAGAGCGATTTTAGAAAAATGTTCGGTGGAGCAATGGCACATTTCCCGCTCTACCACCTAGTGAAAGTTTCGTTTAAAAATATTGAGCCATTCAAAAGTTGTAGCAAAAAAACTAAAAACATTACAAAAATAGCATGTTGCAAGTTCCGGTTATCAGCTTTTTGCATTTTTACCTATAACTTTTGAATGGGTTAAGATATCTTAATAAAACTTTCAGCATGTGGCAGAGTGGGAAGTGGGCTACATTTTTGTGGAACATTTTTTCAAAATCGCTCCAACGCTGAGAAAGTTATAAGCGTTTTTCTAATTAAAACGCTTTTTAACTGAAGTGGATGTGTCATGTGGCAACATAAGTGGCATGTGGCAGATAGCCAATTTCCCGCTCTACCACATGGTGCAAGTTTCATTCAAAAATATTCATCCATTCCAAAGTTATTGCGAAAACACCAAATTGTATTCAAAATGTAACCGTCGCTCTGTCCAAAAATTAAATTTAAAAAATTTGGGGAAAAAAAGTGAAACACCAGGCCAACAGAACCAGCAGTAGGTGGATTTTTAGGAATTAATTTTTGTTTTTTTGTTACAACTTTTGAACGGATAAATATTTTTGCTTGGGACTTGCACCATGTGTTAGAGCAAGAAATGGGCTACTTGCCACATGCAACTTTTCTTGCCACATGCCACAAATAAGTTGCATAAAATGTGTTTAAATTAAAAAAACGCTTATAACTTTGTAAGCGTTAGAGCGATTTTAGAAAAATGTTCGGTGGAGCAATGGCCCATTTCCCGCTCTACCACCTAGTGAAAGTTTCGTTTAAAAATATTGAGCCATTCAAAAGTTGTAGCAAAAAAACTAAAAACATTACAAAAGTAGCATGTTGCAAGTTCCGGTTATCAGCTTTTTGCATTTTTACCTATAACTTTTGAATGGGTTAAGATATCTTAATAAAACTTGCAGCATGTGGCAGAGTGGGAAGTGGGCTACATTTTTGTGGAACATTTTTTCAAAATCGCTCCAACGCTGAGAAAGTTTTAAGCGTTTTTCTAATTAAAACGCTTTTTAACTAAAGTGGATGTGGCATGTGGCAACATAAGTGGCATGTGGCAGATAGCCAATTTCCCGCTCTACCACATGGTGCAAGTTTCATTCAAAAATATTCATCCATTCCAAAGTTATTGCGAAAACACCAAATTGTATTCAAAACGTAACCGTCGCTCTGTCCAAAAATTAAATTTAAAAAATTTGGGAAAAAAAAAGTGAAACACCAGGCCAACAGAACCAGCAGTAGGTGGATTTTTAGGAATTAATTTTTGTTTTTTTGTTACAACTTTTGAACGGATAAATATTTTTGCTTGGGACTTGCACCATGTGTTAGAGCAAGAAATGGGCTACTTGCCACATGCAACTTTTCTTGCCAGATGCCACAAATAAGTTGCATAAAATGTGTTTAAATTAAAAAAACGCTTATAACTTTGTAAGCGTTAGAGCGATTTTAGAAAAATGTTCGGTGGAGCAATGGCCCATTTCCCGCTCTACCACCTAGTGAAAGTTTCGTTTAAAAATATTGAGCCATTCAAAAGTTGTAGCAAAAAAACTAAAAACATTACAAAAGTAGCATGTTGCAAGTTCCGGTTATCAGCTTTTTGCATTTTTACCTATAACTTTTGAATGGGTTAAGATATCTTAATAAAACTTTCAGCATGTGGCAGAGTGGGAAGTGGGCTACATTTTTGTGGAACATTTTTTCAAAATCGCTCCAACGCTGAGAAAGTTGTAAGCGTTTTTCTAATTAAAACGCTTTTTAACTGAAGTGGATGTGGCATGTGGCAACATAAGTTGCATGTGGCAGATAGCCAATTTCCCGCTCTACCACATGGTGCAAGTTTCATTCAAAAATATTCATCCATTCCAAAGTTATTGCGAAAACACCAAATTGTATTCAAAACGTAACCGTCGCTCTGTCCAAAAATTAAATTTAAAAAATTTGGGAAAAAAAAGTGAAACACCAGGCCAACAGAACCAGCAGTAGGTGGATTTTTAGGAATTAATTTTTGTTTTTTTGTTACAACTTTTGAACGGATAAATATTTTTGCTTGGGACTTGCACCATGTGTTAGAGCAAGAAATGGGCTACTTGCCACATGCAACTTTTCTTGCCACATGCCACAAATAAGTTGCATAAAATGTGTTTAAATTAAAAAAACGCTTATAACTTTGTAAGCGTTAGAGCGATTTTAGAAAAATGTTCGGTGGAGCAATGGCCCATTTCCCGCTCTACCACCTAGTGAAAGTTTCGTTTAAAAATATTGAGCCATTCAAAAGTTGTAGCAAAAAAACTAAAAACATTACAAAAGTAGCATGTTGCAAGTTCCGGTTATCAGCTTTTTGCATTTTTACCTATAACTTTTGAATGGGTTAAGATATCTTAATAAAACTTGCAGCATGTGGCAGAGTGGGAAGTGGGCTACATTTTTGTGGAACATTTTTTCAAAATCGCTCCAACGCTGAGAAAGTTATAAGCGTTTTTCTAATTAAAACGCTTTTTAACTAAAGTGGATGTGGCATGTGGCAACATAAGTGGCATGTGGCAGATAGCCAATTTCCCGCTCTACCACATGGTGCAAGTTTCATTCAAAAATATTCATCCATTCCGAAGTTATTGCGAAAACACCAAATTGTATTCAAAATGTAACCGTCGCTCTGTCCAAAAATTAAATTTAAAAAATTTGGGAAAAAAAAGTGAAACACCAGGCCAACAGAACCAGCAGTAGGTGGATTTTTAGGAATTAATTTTTGTTTTTTTGTTACAACTTTTGAACGGATAAATATTTTTGCTTGGGACTTGCACCATGTGTTAGAGCAAGAAATGGGCTACTTGCCACATGCAACTTTTCTTGCCACATGCCACAAATAAGTTGCATAAAATGTGTTTAAATTAAAAAAACGCTTATAACTTTGTAAGCGTTAGAGCGATTTTAGAAAAATGTTTGGTGGAGCAATGGCCCATTTCCCGCTCTACCACCTAGTGAAAGTTTCGTTTAAAAATATTGAGCCATTCAAAAGTTGTAGCAAAAAAACTAAAAACATTACAAAAGTAGCATGTTGCAAGTTCCGGTTATCAGCTTTTTGCATTTTTACCTATAACTTTTGAATGGGTTAAGATATCTTAATAAAACTTTCAGCATGTGGCAGAGTGGGAAGTGGGCTACATTTTTGTGGAACATTTTTTCAAAATCGCTCCAACGCTGAGAAAGTTATAAGCGTTTTTCTAATTAAAACGCTTTTTAACTGAAGTGGATGTGTCATGTGGCAACATAAGTTGCATGTGGCAGATAGCCAATTTCCCGCTCTACCACATGGTGCAAGTTTCATTCAAAAATATTCATCCATTCCAAAGTTATTGCGAAAACACCAAATTGTATTCAAAACGTAACCGTCGCTCTGTCCAAAAATTAAATTTAAAAAATTTGGGAAAAAAAAGTGAAACACCAGGCCAACAGAACCAGCAGTAGGTGGATTTTTAGGAATTAATTTTTGTTTTTTTGTTACAACTTTTGAACGGATAAATATTTTTGCTTGGGACTTGCACCATGTGTTAGAGCAAGAAATGGGCTACTTGCCACATGCAACTTTTCTTGCCACATGCCACAAATAAGTTGCATAAAATGTGTTTAAATTAAAAAAACGCTTATAACTTTGTAAGCGTTAGAGCGATTTTAGAAAAATGTTCGGTGGAGCAATGGCCCATTTCCCGCTCTACCACCTAGTGAAAGTTTCGTTTAAAAATATTGAGCCATTCAAAAGTTGTAGCAAAAAAACTAAAAACATTACAAAAGTAGCATGTTGCAAGTTCCGGTTATCAGCTTTTTGCATTTTTACCTATAACTTTTGAATGGGTTAAGATATCTTAATAAAACTTTCAGCATGTGGCAGAGTGGGAAGTGGGCTACATTTTTGTGGAACATTTTTTCAAAATCGCTCCAACGCTGAGAAAGTTATAAGCGTTTTTCTAATTAAAACGCTTTTTAACTAAAGTGGATGTGGCATGTGGCAACATAAGTTGCATGTGGCAGATAGCCAATTTCCCGCTCTACCACATGGTGCAAGTTTCATTCAAAAATATTCATCCATTCCGAAGTTATTGCGAAAACACCAAATTGTATTCAAAATGTAACCGTCGCTCTGTCCAAAAATTAAATTTAAAAAATTTGGGAAAAAAAAGTGAAACACCAGGCCAACAGAACCAGCAGTAGGTGGATTTTTAGGAATTAATTTTTGTTTTTTTGTTACAACTTTTGAACGGATAAATATTTTTGCTTGGGACTTGCACCATGTGTTAGAGCAAGAAATGGGCTACTTGCCACATGCAACTTTTCTTGCCACATGCCACAAATAAGTTGCATAAAATGTGTTTTAATCGAAAAAACGCTTATAACTTTGTAAGCGTTAGAGCGATTTTAGAAAAATGTTCGGTGGAGCAATGGCACATTTCCCGCTCTACCACCTAGTGAAAGTTTCGTTTAAAAATATTGAGCCATTCAAAAGTTGTAGCAAAAAAACTAAAAACATTACAAAAATAGCATGTTGCAAGTTCCGGTTATCAGCTTTTTGCATTTTTACCTATAACTTTTGAATGGGTTAAGATATCTTAATAAAACTTTCAGCATGTGGCAGAGTGGGAAGTGGGCTACATTTTTGTGGAACATTTTTTCAAAATCGCTCCAACGCTGAGAAAGTTATAAGCGTTTTTCTAATTAAAACGCTTTTTAACTGAAGTGGATGTGTCATGTGGCAACATAAGTGGCATGTGGCAGATAGCCAATTTCCCGCTCTACCACATGGTGCAAGTTTCATTCAAAAATATTCATCCATTCCAAAGTTATTGCGAAAACACCAAATTGTATTCAAAATGTAACCGTCGCTCTGTCCAAAAATTAAATTTAAAAAATTTGGGGAAAAAAAGTGAAACACCAGGCCAACAGAACCAGCAGTAGGTGGATTTTTAGGAATTAATTTTTGTTTTTTTGTTACAACTTTTGAACGGATAAATATTTTTGCTTGGGACTTGCACCATGTGTTAGAGCAAGAAATGGGCTACTTGCCACATGCAACTTTTCTTGCCACATGCCACAAATAAGTTGCATAAAATGTGTTTAAATTAAAAAAACGCTTATAACTTTGTAAGCGTTAGAGCGATTTTAGAAAAATGTTCGGTGGAGCAATGGCCCATTTCCCGCTCTACCACCTAGTGAAAGTTTCGTTTAAAAATATTGAGCCATTCAAAAGTTGTAGCAAAAAAACTAAAAACATTACAAAAGTAGCATGTTGCAAGTTCCGGTTATCAGCTTTTTGCATTTTTACCTATAACTTTTGAATGGGTTAAGATATCTTAATAAAACTTGCAGCATGTGGCAGAGTGGGAAGTGGGCTACATTTTTGTGGAACATTTTTTCAAAATCGCTCCAACGCTGAGAAAGTTTTAAGCGTTTTTCTAATTAAAACGCTTTTTAACTAAAGTGGATGTGGCATGTGGCAACATAAGTGGCATGTGGCAGATAGCCAATTTCCCGCTCTACCACATGGTGCAAGTTTCATTCAAAAATATTCATCCATTCCAAAGTTATTGCGAAAACACCAAATTGTATTCAAAACGTAACCGTCGCTCTGTCCAAAAATTAAATTTAAAAAATTTGGGAAAAAAAAAGTGAAACACCAGGCCAACAGAACCAGCAGTAGGTGGATTTTTAGGAATTAATTTTTGTTTTTTTGTTACAACTTTTGAACGGATAAATATTTTTGCTTGGGACTTGCACCATGTGTTAGAGCAAGAAATGGGCTACTTGCCACATGCAACTTTTCTTGCCAGATGCCACAAATAAGTTGCATAAAATGTGTTTAAATTAAAAAAACGCTTATAACTTTGTAAGCGTTAGAGCGATTTTAGAAAAATGTTCGGTGGAGCAATGGCCCATTTCCCGCTCTACCACCTAGTGAAAGTTTCGTTTAAAAATATTGAGCCATTCAAAAGTTGTAGCAAAAAAACTAAAAACATTACAAAAGTAGCATGTTGCAAGTTCCGGTTATCAGCTTTTTGCATTTTTACCTATAACTTTTGAATGGGTTAAGATATCTTAATAAAACTTTCAGCATGTGGCAGAGTGGGAAGTGGGCTACATTTTTGTGGAACATTTTTTCAAAATCGCTCCAACGCTGAGAAAGTTATAAGCGTTTTTCTAATTAAAACGCTTTTTAACTGAAGTGGATGTGGCATGTGGCAACATAAGTTGCATGTGGCAGATAGCCAATTTCCCGCTCTACCACATGGTGCAAGTTTCATTCAAAAATATTCATCCATTCCAAAGTTATTACGAAAACACCAAATTGTATTTAAAATGTAACCGTCGCTCTGTCCAAAAATTAAATTTAAAAAATTTGGGAAAAAAAAGTGAAACACCAGGCCAACAGAACCAGCAGTAGGTGGATTTTTAGGAATTAATTTTTGTTTTTTTGTTACAACTTTTGAACGGATAAATATTTTTGCTTGGGACTTGCACCATGTGTTAGAGCAAGAAATGGGCTACTTGCCACATGCAACTTTTCTTGCCACATGCCACAAATAAGTTGCATAAAATGTGTTTAAATTAAAAAAACGCTTATAACTTTGTAAGCGTTAGAGCGATTTTAGAAAAATGTTCGGTGGAGCAATGGCCCATTTCCCGCTCTACCACCTAGTGAAAGTTTCGTTTAAAAATATTGAGCCATTCAAAAGTTGTAGCAAAAAAACTAAAAACATTACAAAAGTAGCATGTTGCAAGTTCCGGTTATCAGCTTTTTGCATTTTTACCTATAACTTTTGAATGGGTTAAGATATCTTAATAAAACTTGCAGCATGTGGCAGAGTGGGAAGTGGGCTACATTTTTGTGGAACATTTTTTCAAAATCGCTCCAACGCTGAGAAAGTTTTAAGCGTTTTTCTAATTAAAACGCTTTTTAACTAAAGTGGATGTGGCATGTGGCAACATAAGTGGCATGTGGCAGATAGCCAATTTCCCGCTCTACCACATGGTGCAAGTTTCATTCAAAAATATTCATCCATTCCAAAGTTATTGCGAAAACACCAAATTGTATTCAAAACGTAACCGTCGCTCTGTCCAAAAATTAAATTTAAAAAATTTGGGAAAAAAAAAGTGAAACACCAGGCCAACAGAACCAGCAGTAGGTGGATTTTTAGGAATTAATTTTTGTTTTTTTGTTACAACTTTTGAACGGATAAATATTTTTGCTTGGGACTTGCACCATGTGTTAGAGCAAGAAATGGGCTACTTGCCACATTCAACTTTTCTTGCCACATGCCACAAATAAGTTGCATAAAATGTGTTTAAATTAAAAAAACGCTTATAACTTTGTAAGCGTTAGAGCGATTTTAGAAAAATGTTTGGTGGAGCAATGGCCCATTTCCCGCTCTACCACCTAGTGAAAGTTTCGTTTAAAAATATTGAGCCATTCAAAAGTTGTAGCAAAAAAACTAAAAACATTACAAAAGTAGCATGTTGCAAGTTCCGGTTATCAGCTTTTTGCATTTTTACCTATAACTTTTGAATGGGTTAAGATATCTTAATAAAACTTTCAGCATGTGGCAGAGTGGGAAGTGGGCTACATTTTTGTGGAACATTTTTTCAAAATCGCTCCAACGCTGAGAAAGTTATAAGCGTTTTTCTAATTAAAACGCTTTTTAACTGAAGTGGATGTGTCATGTGGCAACATAAGTTGCATGTGGCAGATAGCCAATTTCCCGCTCTACCACATGGTGCAAGTTTCATTCAAAAATATTCATCCATTCCAAAGTTATTGCGAAAACACCAAATTGTATTCAAAACGTAACCGTCGCTCTGTCCAAAAATTAAATTTAAAAAATTTGGGAAAAAAAAGTGAAACACCAGGCCAACAGAACCAGCAGTAGGTGGATTTTTAGGAATTAATTTTTGTTTTTTTGTTACAACTTTTGAACGGATAAATATTTTTGCTTGGGACTTGCACCATGTGTTAGAGCAAGAAATGGGCTACTTGCCACATGCAACTTTTCTTGCCACATGCCACAAATAAGTTGCATAAAATGTGTTTAAATTAAAAAAACGCTTATAACTTTGTAAGCGTTAGAGCGATTTTAGAAAAATGTTCGGTGGAGCAATGGCCCATTTCCCGCTCTACCACCTAGTGAAAGTTTCGTTTAAAAATATTGAGCCATTCAAAAGTTGTAGCAAAAAAACTAAAAACATTACAAAAGTAGCATGTTGCAAGTTCCGGTTATCAGCTTTTTGCATTTTTACCTATAACTTTTGAATGGGTTAAGATATCTTAATAAAACTTTCAGCATGTGGCAGAGTGGGAAGTGGGCTACATTTTTGTGGAACATTTTTTCAAAATCGCTCCAACGCTGAGAAAGTTATAAGCGTTTTTCTAATTAAAACGCTTTTTAACTGAAGTGGATGTGTCATGTGGCAACATAAGTGGCATGTGGCAGATAGCCAATTTCCCGCTCTACCACATGGTGCAAGTTTCATTCAAAAATATTCATCCATTCCAAAGTTATTGCGAAAACACCAAATTGTATTCAAAATGTAACCGTCGCTCTGTCCAAAAATTAAATTTAAAAAATTTGGGGAAAAAAAGTGAAACACCAGGCCAACAGAACCAGCAGTAGGTGGATTTTTAGGAATTAATTTTTGTTTTTTTGTTACAACTTTTGAACGGATAAATATTTTTGCTTGGGACTTGCACCATGTGTTAGAGCAAGAAATGGGCTACTTGCCACATGCAACTTTTCTTGCCACATGCCACAAATAAGTTGCATAAAATGTGTTTAAATTAAAAAAACGCTTATAACTTTGTAAGCGTTAGAGCGATTTTAGAAAAATGTTCGGTGGAGCAATGGCCCATTTCCCGCTCTACCACCTAGTGAAAGTTTCGTTTAAAAATATTGAGCCATTCAAAAGTTGTAGCAAAAAAACTAAAAACATTACAAAAGTAGCATGTTGCAAGTTCCGGTTATCAGCTTTTTGCATTTTTACCTATAACTTTTGAATGGGTTAAGATATCTTAATAAAACTTTCAGCATGTGGCAGAGTGGGAAGTGGGCTACATTTTTGTGGAACATTTTTTCAAAATCGCTCCAACGCTGAGAAAGTTATAAGCGTTTTTCTAATTAAAACGCTTTTTAACTGAAGTGGATGTGGCATGTGGCAACATAAGTTGCATGTGGCAGATAGCCAATTTCCCGCTCTACCACATGGTGCAAGTTTCATTCAAAAATATTCATCCATTCCAAAGTTATTACGAAAACACCAAATTGTATTTAAAATGTAACCGTCGCTCTGTCCAAAAATTAAATTTAAAAAATTTGGGAAAAAAAAGTGAAACACCAGGCCAACAGAACCAGCAGTAGGTGGATTTTTAGGAATTAATTTTTGTTTTTTTGTTACAACTTTTGAACGGATAAATATTTTTGCTTGGGACTTGCACCATGTGTTAGAGAAGGAAATTGGCTACTTGCCACATGCAACTTTTCTTGCCACATGCCACAAACAAGTTGCATAAAATGTGTTTCAATTGAAAAAACGCTTATAACTTTGTAAGTGTTAGAGCGATTTTAGAAAAATGGTCGGTGGAACAATAGCCCATTTCCCGCTCTATCACCTAGTGAAAGTTTCAATTAAAAATATTGAGCCGTTCAAAAGTTGTAGCAAAAAAACTAAAAACATTACAAAAATAGCGTGTTGCAAGTTCCGGTTATCAGCTTTTTGCTTTTTTACCTATAACTTTAGAATGGGTTAAGATATCTTAATAAAACTTTCAGCATGTGGCAGAGTGGGAAGTGGGCTACATTTTTGTGGAACATTTTTTCAAAATCGCTCTAACGCTGAGAAAGTTATAAGCGTTTTTCTAATTAAAACGCTTTTTAACTGAAGTGGATGTGTCATGTGGCAACATAAGTGGCATGTGGCAGATAGCCAATTTCTTGCTCTACAACATGGTGCAAGTCTCATGCAAAAATATTTATCCGTTCAAAAGTTGTAACAAAAAAACAAAAATTAATTCCTAAAAATCCACCTACTGCTGGTTCTGTTGGCCTGGTGTTTCACTTTTTTTTCCCAAATTTTTTAAATTTAATTTTTGGACAGAGCGACGGTTACATTTTGAATACAATTTGGTGTTTTCGCAATAACTTTGGAATGGATGAATATTTTTGAATGAAACTTGCACCATGTGGTAGAGCGGGTAATTGGCTATCTGCCACATGCCACTTATGTTGCCACATGCCACATCCACTTCAGTTAAAAAGCGTTTTAATTAGAAAAACGCTTATAACTTTCTCAGCGCTGGAGCGATTTTGAAAAAATGTTCCACAAAAATGTAGCCCACTTCCCACTCTGCCACATGCTGAAAGTTTTATTAAGATATCTTAACCCATTCAAAAGTTATAGGTAAAAATGCAAAAAGCTGATAAGCGGAACTTGCAACATGCTACTTTTGTAATGTTTTTAGTTTTTTTGCTACAACTTTTGAATGGCTCAATATTTTTAAACGAAACTTTCACTAGGTGGTAGAGCGGGAAATGGGCCATTGCTCCACCGAACATTTTTCTAAAATCGCTCTAACGCTTACAAAGTTATAAGCGTTTTTTTAATTTAAACACATTTTATGCAACTTATTTGTGGCATGTGGCAAGAAAAGTTGCATGTGGCAAGTAGCCCATTTCTTGCTCTAACACATGGTGCAAGTCCCAAGCAAAAATATTTATCCGTTCAAAAGTTGTAACAAAAAAACAAAAATTAATTCCTAAAAATCCACCTACTGCTGGTTCTGTTGGCCTGGTGTTTCACTTTTTTTTCCCAAATTTTTTAAATTTAATTTTTGGACAGAGCGACGGTTACATTTTGAATACAATTTGGTGTTTTCGCAATAACTTCGGAATGGATGAATATTTTTGAATGAAACTTGCACCATGTGGTAGAGCGGGTAATTGGCTATCTGCCACATGCCACTTATGTTGCCACATGCCACATCCACTTCAGTTAAAAAGCGTTTTAATTAGAAAAACGCTTATAACTTTCTCAGCGTTGGAGCGATTTTGAAAAAATGTTCCACAAAAATGTAGCCCACTTCCCACTCTGCCACATGCTGAAAGTTTTATTAAGATATCTTAACCCATTCAAAAGTTATAGGTAAAAATGCAAAAAGCTGATAACCGGAACTTGCAACATGCTACTTTTGTAATGTTTTTAGTTTTTTTGCTACAACTTTTGAATGGATCAATATTTTTAAACGAAACTTTCAATAGGTGGTAGAGCGGAAAATGGGCCATTGCTCCACCCAACATTTTTCTAAAATCGCTCTAACGCTTACAAAGTTATAAGCGTTTTTTCAATTTAAACACATTTTATGCAACTTATTTGTGGCATGTGGCAAGAAAAGTTGCATGTGGCAAGTAGCCCATTTCTTGCTCTAACACATGGTGCAAGTCCCAAGCAAAAATATTTATCCGTTCAAAAGTTGTAACAAAAAAACAAAAATTAATTCCTAAAAATCCACCTACTGCTGGTTCTGTTGGCCTGGTGTTTCACTTTTTTTTCCCAAATTTTTTAAATTTAATTTTTGGACAGAGCGACGGTTACATTTTGAATACAATTTGGTGTTTTCGCAATAACTTTGGAATGGATGAATATTTTTGAATGAAACTTGCACCATGTGGTAGAGCGGGAAATTGGCTATCTGGCACATGCCACTTATGTTGCCACATGACACATCCACTTCAGTTAAGAAGCGTTTTAATTAGAAAAACGCTTATAACTTTCTCAGCGTTCGAGCGATTTTGAAAAAATGTTTCACAAAAATTTAGCCCACTTCCCACTCTGCCACATGCTGAAAGTTTTATTAAGATATCTTAACCCATTCAAAAGTTATAGGTAAAAATGCAAAAAGCTGATAACCGGAACTTGCAACATGCTATGTTTGTAATGTTTTTAGTTTTTTTGCTACAACTTTTGAATGGCTCAATATTTTTAAACGAAACTTTCACTAGGTGGTAGAGCGGGAAATGGGCCATTGCTCCACCGAACATTTTTCTAAAATCGCTCTAACGCTTACAAAGTTATAAGCGTTTTTTCAATTTAAACACATTTTATGCAACTTATTTGTGGCATGTGGCAAGAAAAGTTGCATGTGGCAAGTAGCCCATTTCTTGCTCTAACACATGGTGCAAGTCCCAAGCAAAAATATTTATCCGTTCAAAAGTTGTAACAAAAAAACAAAAATTAATTCCTAAAAATCCACCTACTGCTGGTTCTGTTGGCCTGGTGTTTCACTTTTTTTTCCCAAATTTTTTAAATTTAATTTTTGGACAGAGCGACGGTTACATTTTGAATACAATTTGGTGTTTTCGCAATAACTTTGGAATGGATGAATATTTTTGAATGAAACTTGCACCATGTGGTAGAGCGGGAAATTGGCTATCTGGCACATGCCACTTATGTTGCCACATGACACATCCACTTCAGTTAAGAAGCGTTTTAATTAGAAAAACGCTTATAACTTTCTCAGCGTTCGAGCGATTTTGAAAAAATGTTTCACAAAAATTTAGCCCACTTCCCACTCTGCCACATGCTGAAAGTTTTATTAAGATATCTTAACCCATTCAAAAGTTATAGGTAAAAATGCAAAAAGCTGATAACCGGAACTTGCAACATGCTATGTTTGTAATGTTTTTAGTTTCTTTGCTACAACTTTTGAATGGCTCAATATTTTTAAACGAAACTTTCACTAGGTGGTAGAGCGGGAAATGGGCCATTGCTCCACCGAACATTTTTCTAAAATCGCTCTAACGCTTACAAAGTTATAAGCGTTTTTTCAATTTAAACACATTTTATGCAACTTATTTGTGGCATGTGGCAAGAAAAGTTGCATGTGGCAAGTAGCCCATTTCTTGCTCTAACACATGGTGCAAGTCCCAAGCAAAAATATTTATCCGTTCAAAAGTTGTAACAAAAAAACAAAAATTAATTCCTAAAAATCCACCTACTGCTGGTTCTGTTGGCCTGGTGTTTCACTTTTTTTTCCCAAATTTTTTAAATTTAATTTTTGGACAGAGCGACGGTTACATTTTGAATACAATTTGGTGTTTTCGCAATAACTTTGGAATGGATGAATATTTTTGAATGAAACTTGCACCATGTGGTAGAGCGGGAAATTGGCTATCTGCCACATGCCACTTATGTTGCCACATGCCACATCCACTTCAGTTAAAAAGCGTTTTAATTAGAAAAACGCTTATAACTTTCTCAGCGTTGGAGCGATTTTGAAAAAATGTTCCACAAAAATGTAGCCCACTTCCCACTCTGCCACATGCTGAAAGTTTTATTAAGATATCTTAACCCATTCAAAAGTTATAGGTAAAAATGCAAAAAGCTGATAACCGGAACTTGCAACATGCTATGTTTGTAATGTTTTTAGTTTTTTTGCTACAACTTTTGAATGGCTCAATATTTTTAAACGAAACTTTCACTAGGTGGTAGAGCGGGAAATGGGCCATTGCTCCACCGAACATTTTTCTAAAATCGCTCTAACGCTTACAAAGTTATAAGCGTTTTTTCAATTTAAACACATTTTATGCAACTTATTTGTGGCATGTGGCAAGAAAAGTTGCATGTGGCAAGTAGCCCATTTCTTGCTCTAACACATGGTGCAAGTCCCAAGCAAAAATATTTATCCGTTCAAAAGTTGTAACAAAAAAACAAAAATTAATTCCTAAAAATCCACCTACTGCTGGTTCTGTTGGCCTGGTGTTTCACTTTTTTTTCCCAAATTTTTTAAATTTAATTTTTGGACAGAGCGACGGTTACATTTTGAATACAATTTGGTGTTTTCGCAATAACTTCGGAATGGATGAATATTTTTGAATGAAACTTGCACCATGTGGTAGAACGGGAAATTGGCTATCTGCCACATGCCACTTATGTTGCCACATGCCACATCCACTTCAGTTAAAAAGCGTTTTAATTAGAAAAACGCTTATAACTTTCTCAGCGTTGGAGCGATTTTGAAAAAATGTTCCACAAAAATGTAGCCCACTTCCCACTCTGCCACATGCTGAAAGTTTTATTAAGATATCTTAACCCATTCAAAAGTTATAGGTAAAAATGCAAAAAGCTGATAAGCGGAACTTGCAACATGCTACTTTTGTAATGTTTTTAGTTTTTTTGCTACAACTTTTGAATGGCTCAATATTTTTAAACGAAACTTTCACTAGGTGGTAGAGCGGGAAATGGGCCATTGCTCCACCGAACATTTTTCTAAAATCGCTCTAACGCTTACAAAGTTATAAGCGTTTTTTTAATTTAAACACATTTTATGCAACTTATTTGTGGCATGTGGCAAGAAAAGTTGCATGTGGCAAGTAGCCCATTTCTTGCTCTAACACATGGTGCAAGTCCCAAGCAAAAATATTTATCCGTTCAAAAGTTGTAACAAAAAAACAAAAATTAATTCCTAAAAATCCACCTACTGCTGGTTCTGTTGGCCTGGTGTTTCACTTTTTTTTCCCAAATTTTTTAAATTTAATTTTTGGACAGAGCGACGGTTACATTTTGAATACAATTTGGTGTCTTCGCAATAACTTTGGAATGGATGAATATTTTTGAATGAAACTTGCACCATGTGGTAGAGCGGGAAATTGGCTATCTGCCACATGCCACTTATGTTGCCACATGCCACATCCACTTCAGTTAAAAAGCGTTTTAATTAGAAAAACGCTTATAACTTTCTCAGCGTTGGAGCGATTTTGAAAAAATGTTCCACAAAAATGTAGCCCACTTCCCACTCTGCCACATGCTGAAAGTTTTATTAAGATATCTTAACCCATTCAAAAGTTATAGGTAAAAATGCAAAAAGCTGATAACCGGAACTTGCAACATGCTATTTTTGTAATGTTTTTAGTTTTTTTGCTACAACTTTTGAATGGCTCAATATTTTTAAACGAAACTTTCACTAAGTGGTAGAGCGGGAAATGGGCCATTGCTCCACCGAACATTTTTCTAAAATCGCTCTAACGCTTACAAAGTTATAAGCGTTTTTTCAATTTAAACACATTTTATGCAACTTATTTGTGGCATGTGGCAAGAAAAGTTGCATGTGGCAAGTAGCCCATTTCTTGCTCTAACACATGGTGCAAGTCCCAAGCAAAAATATTTATCCGTTCAAAAGTTGTAACAAAAAAACAAAAATTAATTCCTAAAAATCCACCTACTGCTGGTTCTGTTGGCCTGGTATTTCACTTTTTTTTCCCAAATTTTTTAAATTTAATTTTTGGACAGAGCGACGGTTACATTTTGAATACAATTTGGTGTTTTCGCAATAACTTTGGAATGGATGAATATTTTTGAATGAAACTTGCACCATGTGGTAGAGCGGGAAATTGGCTATCTGCCACATGCCACTTATGTTGCCACATGCCACATCCACTTCAGTTAAAAAGCGTTTTAATTAGAAAAACGCTTATAACTTTCTCAGCGTTGGAGCGATTTTGAAAAAATGTTCCACAAAAATGCTGGTTCTGTTGGCCTGGTGTTTCACTTTTTTTTCCCAAATTTTTTAAATTTAATTTTTGGACAGAGCGACGGTTACATTTTGAATACAATTTGGTGTTTTCGCAATAACTTTGGAATGGATGAATATTTTTGAATGAAACTTGCACCATGTGGTAGAGCGGGAAATTGGCTATCTGCCACATGCCACTTATGTTGCCACATGCCACATCCACTTCAGTTAAAAAGCGTTTTAATTAGAAAAACGCTTATAACTTTCTCAGCGTTGGAGCGATTTTGAAAAAATGTTCCACAAAAATGTAGCCCACTTCCCACTCTGCCACATGCTGAAAGTTTTATTAAGATATCTTAACCCATTCAAAAGTTATAGGTAAAAATGCAAAAAGCTGATAACCGGAACTTGCAACATGCTACTTTTGTAATGTTTTTAGTTTTTTTGCTACAACTTTTGAATGGCTCAATATTTTTAAACGAAACTTTCACTAGGTGGTAGAGCGGGAAATGGGCCATTGCTCCACCGAACATTTTTCTAAAATCGCTCTAACGCTTACAAAGTTATAAGCGTTTTTTCAATTTAAACACATTTTATGCAACTTATTTGTGGCATGTGGCAAGAAAAGTTGCATGTGGCAAGTAGCCCATTTCTTGCTCTAACACATGGTGCAAGTCCCAAGCAAAAATATTTATCCGTTCAAAAGTTGTAACAAAAAAACAAAAATTAATTTCTAAAAATCCACCTACTGCTGGTTCTGTTGGCCTGGTGTTTCACTTTTTTTTCCCAAATTTTTTAAATTTAATTTTTGGACAGAGCGACGGTTACATTTTGAATACAATTTGGTGTTTTCGCAATAACTTCGGAATGGATGAATATTTTTGAATGAAATTTGCACCATGTGGTAGAACGGGAAATTGGCTATCTGCCACATGCCACTTATGTTGCCACATGCCACATCCACTTCAGTTAAAAAGCGTTTTAATTAGAAAAACGCTTATAACTTTCTCAGCGTTATAGCGATTTTGAAAAAATGTTCCACAAAAATGTAGCCCACTTCCCACTCTGCCACATGCTGAAAGTTTTATTAAGATATCTTAACCCATTCAAAAGTTATAGGTAAAAATGCAAAAAGCTGATAACCGGAACTTGCAACATGCTACTTTTGTAATGTTTTTAGTTTTTTTGCTACAACTTTTGAATGGATCAATATTTTTAAACGAAACTTTCAATAGGTGGTAGAGCGGGAAATGGGCCATTGCTCCACCGAACATTTTTCTAAAATCGCTCTAACGCTTACAAAGTTATAAGCGTTTTTTCAATTTAAACACATTTTATGCAACTTATTTGTGGCATGTGGCAAGAAAAGTTGCATGTGGCAAGTAGCCCATTTCTTGCTCTAACACATGGTGCAAGTCCCAAGCAAAAATATTTATCCGTTCAAAAGTTGTAACAAAAAAACAAAAATTAATTCCTAAAAATCCACCTACTGCTGGTTCTGTTGGCCTGGTGTTTCACTTTTTTTTCCCAAATTTTTTAAATTTAATTTTTGGACAGAGCGACGGTTACATTTTGAATACAATTTGGTGTTTTCGCAATAACTTTGGAATGGATGAATATTTTTGAATGAAACTTGCACCATGTGGTAGAGCGGGAAATTGGCTATCTGCCACATGCCACTTATGTTGCCACATGCCACATCCACTTCAGTTAAAAAGCGTTTTAATTAGAAAAACGCTTATAACTTTCTCAGCGTTGGAGCGATTTTGAAAAAATGTTCCACAAAAATGTAGCCCACTTCCCACTCTGCCACATGCTGAAAGTTTTATTAAGATATCTTAACCCATTCAAAAGTTATAGGTAAAAATGCAAAAAGCTGATAACCGGAACTTGCAACATGCTACTTTTGTAATGTTTTTAGTTTTTTTGCTACAACTTTTGAATGGCTCAATATTTTTAAACGAAACTTTCACTAGGTGGTAGAGCGGGAAATGGGCCATTGCTCCACCGAACATTTTTCTAAAATCGCTCTAACGCTTACAAAGTTATAAGCGTTTTTTCAATTTAAACACATTTTATGCAACTTATTTGTGGCATGTGGCAAGAAAAGTTGCATGTGGCAAGTAGCCCATTTCTTGCTCTAACACATGGTGCAAGTCCCAAGCAAAAATATTTATCCGTTCAAAAGTTGTAACAAAAAAACAAAAATTAATTCCTAAAAATCCACCTACTGCTGGTTCTGTTGGCCTGGTATTTCACTTTTTTTTCCCAAATTTTTTAAATTTAATTTTTGGACAGAGCGACGGTTACATTTTGAATACAATTTGGTGTTTTCGCAATAACTTTGGAATGGATGAATATTTTTGAATGAAACTTGCACCATGTGGTAGAGCGGGAAATTGGCTATCTGCCACATGCCACTTATGTTGCCACATGCCACATCCACTTCAGTTAAAAAGCGTTTTAATTAGAAAAACGCTTATAACTTTCTCAGCGTTGGAGCGATTTTGAAAAAATGTTCCACAAAAATGTAGCCCACTTCCCACTCTGCCACATGCTGAAAGTTTTATTAAGATATCTTAACCCATTCAAAAGTTATAGGTAAAAATGCAAAAAGCTGATAAGCGGAACTTGCAACATGCTACTTTTGTAATGTTTTTAGTTTTTTTGCTACAACTTTTGAATGGCTCAATATTTTTAAACGAAACTTTCACTAGGTGGTAGAGCGGGAAATGGGCCATTGCTCCACCGAACATTTTTCTAAAATCGCTTTAACGCTTACAAAGTTATAAGCGTTTTTTTAATTTAAACACATTTTATGCAACTTATTTGTGGCATGTGGCAAGAAAAGTTGCATGTGGCAAGTAGCCCATTTCTTGCTCTAACACATGGTGCAAGTCCCAAGCAAAAATATTTATCCGTTCAAAAGTTGTAACAAAAAAACAAAAATTAATTCCTAAAAATCCACCTACTGCTGGTTCTGTTGGCCTGGTATTTCACTTTTTTTTCCCAAATTTTTTAAATTTAATTTTTGGACAGAGCGACGGTTACATTTTGAATACAATTTGGTGTTTTCGCAATAACTTTGGAATGGATGAATATTTTTGAATGAAACTTGCACCATGTGGTAGAGCGGGAAATTGGCTATCTGCCACATGCCACTTATGTTGCCACATGCCACATCCACTTCAGTTAAAAAGCGTTTTAATTAGAAAAACGCTTATAACTTTCTCAGCGTTGGAGCGATTTTGAAAAAATGTTCCACAAAAATGTAGCCCACTTCCCACTCTGCCACATGCTGAAAGTTTTATTAAGATATCTTAACCCATTCAAAAGTTATAGGTAAAAATGCAAAAAGCTGATAACCGGAACTTGCAACATGCTACTTTTGTAATGTTTTTAGTTTTTTTGCTACAACTTTTGAATGGCTCAATATTTTTAAACGAAACTTTCACTAGGTGGTAGAGCGGGAAATGGGCCATTGCTCCACCGAACATTTTTCTAAAATCGCTCTAACGCTTACAAAGTTATAAGCGTTTTTTCAATTTAAACACATTTTATGCAACTTATTTGTGGCATGTGGCAAGAAAAGTTGCATGTGGCAAGTAGCCCATTTCTTGCTCTAACACATGGTGCAAGTCCCAAGCAAAAATATTTATCCGTTCAAAAGTTGTAACAAAAAAACAAAAATTAATTCCTAAAAATCCACCTACTGCTGGTTCTGTTGGCCTGGTGTTTCACTTTTTTTTCCCAAATTTTTTAAATTTAATTTTTGGACAGAGCGACGGTTACATTTTGAATACAATTTGGTGTTTTCGCAATAACTTCGGAATGGATGAATATTTTTGAATGAAACTTGCACCATGTGGTAGAACGGGAAATTGGCTATCTGCCACATGCCACTTATGTTGCCACATGCCACATCCACTTCAGTTAAAAAGCGTTTTAATTAGAAAAACGCTTATAACTTTCTCAGCGTTGGAGCGATTTTGAAAAAATGTTCCACAAAAATGTAGCCCACTTCCCACTCTGCCACATGCTGAAAGTTTTATTAAGATATCTTAACCCATTCAAAAGTTATAGGTAAAAATGCAAAAAGCTGATAACCGGAACTTGCAACATGCTACTTTTGTAATGTTTTTAGTTTTTTTGCTACAACTTTTGAATGGATCAATATTTTTAAACGAAACTTTCACTAGGTGGTAGAGCGGAAAATGGGCCATTGCTCCACCGAACATTTTTCTAAAATCGCTCTAACGCTTACAAAGTTATAAGCGTTTTTTCAATTTAAACACATTTTATGCAACTTATTTGTGGCATGTAGCAAGAAAAGTTGCATGTGGCAAGTAGCCCATTTCTTGCTCTAACACATGGTGCAAGTCCCAAGCAAAAATATTTATCCGTTCAAAAGTTGTAACAAAAAAACAAAAATTAATTCCTAAAAATCCACCTACTGCTGGTTCTGTTGGCCTGGTGTTTCACTTTTTTTTCCCAAATTTTTTAAATTTAATTTTTGGACAGAGCGACGGTTACATTTTGAATACAATTTGGTGTTTTCGCAATAACTTTGGAATGGATGAATATTTTTGAATGAAACTTGCACCATGTGGTAGAGCGGGAAATTGGCTATCTGCCACATGCCACTTATGTTGCCACATGCCACATCCACTTTAGTTAAAAAGCGTTTTAATTAGAAAAATGCTTATAACTTTCTCAGCGTTGGAGCGATTTTGAAAAAATGTTCCACAAAAATGTAGCCCACTTCCCACTCTGCCACATGCTGAAAGTTTTATTAAGATATCTTAACCCATTCAAAAGTTATAGGTAAAAATGCAAAAAGCTGATAACCGGAACTTGCAACATGCTACTTTTGTAATGTTTTTAGTTTTTTTGCTACAACTTTTGAATGGCTCAATATTTTTAAACGAAACTTTCACTAGGTGGTAGAGCGGGAAATGGGCCATTGCTCCACCGAACATTTTTCTAAAATCGCTCTAACGCTTACAAAGTTATAAGCGTTTTTTCAATTTAAACACATTTTATGCAACTTATTTGTGGCATGTGGCAAGAAAAGTTGCATGTGGCAAGTAGCCCATTTCTTGCTCTAACACATGGTGCAAGTCCCAAGCAAAAATATTTATCCGTTCAAAAGTTGTAACAAAAAAACAAAAATTAATTCCTAAAAATCCACCTACTGCTGGTTCTGTTGGCCTGGTGTTTCACTTTTTTTTCCCAAATTTTTTAAATTTAATTTTTGGACAGAGCGACGGTTACATTTTGAATACAATTTGGTGTTTTCGCAATAACTTCGGAATGGATGAATATTTTTGAATGAAACTTGCACCATGTGGTAGAACGGGAAATTGGCTATCTGCCACATGCCACTTATGTTGCCACATGCCACATCCACTTCAGTTAAAAAGCGTTTTAATTAGAAAAACGCTTATAACTTTCTCAGCGTTGGAGCGATTTTGAAAAAATGTTCCACAAAAATGTAGCCCACTTCCCACTCTGCCACATGCTGAAAGTTTTATTAAGATATCTTAACCCATTCAAAAGTTATAGGTAAAAATGCAAAAAGCTGATAACCGGAACTTGCAACATGCTACTTTTGTAATGTTTTTAGTTTTTTTGCTACAACTTTTGAATGGATCAATATTTTTAAACGAAACTTTCACTAGGTGGTAGAGCGGAAAATGGGCCATTGCTCCACCGAACATTTTTCTAAAATCGCTCTAACGCTTACAAAGTTATAAGCGTTTTTTCAATTTAAACACATTTTATGCAACTTATTTGTGGCATGTAGCAAGAAAAGTTGCATGTGGCAAGTAGCCCATTTCTTGCTCTAACACATGGTGCAAGTCCCAAGCAAAAATATTTATCCGTTCAAAAGTTGTAACAAAAAAACAAAAATTAATTCCTAAAAATCCACCTACTGCTGGTTCTGTTGGCCTGGTGTTTCACTTTTTTTTCCCAAATTTTTTAAATTTAATTTTTGGACAGAGCGACGGTTACATTTTGAATACAATTTGGTGTTTTCGCAATAACTTTGGAATGGATGAATATTTTTGAATGAAACTTGCACCATGTGGTAGAGTGGGAAATTGGCTATCTGCCACATGCAACTTATGTTGCCACATGCCACATCCACTTTAGTTAAAAAGCGTTTTAATTAGAAAAACGCTTATAACTTTCTCAGCGTTAGAGCGATTTTGGAAAAATGTTCCACAAAAATGTAGCCCACTTCCCACTCTGCCACATGCTGAAAGTTTTATTAAGATATCTTAACCCATTCAAAAGTTATAGGTAAAAATGCAAAAAGCTGATAACCGGAACTTGCAACATGCTATTTTTGTAATGTATTTAGTTTTTTTTTGCTACAACTTTTGAACGGCTCAATATTTTTAATTGAAACTTTCACTAGGTGGTAGAGCGCGAATAGAGCTATGGGAGCAAAGTATTAGTTTTGTATTAGTATTAATAAAATATCTTGCTTGCTTAAAATCTTAGTTAAGAAAATGGATCAATACAATTTTTAAGCAAAACATCAAATGTTTTCCATTAAAAAAATATTTAAATGTTCCAAAAAAAAACTACTTCATTTTTTTAATTATAGGTTTTTTTTATTTTTATTGAAAGTTGAGAGTTGTTCTCCAAGCGCTGTAAATACTCAAGCACAGGAACAATTGTCACAAAGGATTTGCAATGAGAGTAAACAATGCCTTTGGGGCGCACCTAACTGCAAAAAAAAGAAAAGAAAAATTAATTGTTTTTAACATTTTAAATGTTTGCTTATAGACAGACGTTTTTAATGTGTGTGTATGTGTTTCTAAATGTTTATTTATGCCTTGTAGGTATTGTTAGACTACATTGCTGCTTTAATTCAAATGGTAGTAAGCAGTAGTAAGTCGGCTTTTTACACGACAGTAGCATGCAGCAGTAGTAAAGTGTTTGTTTAACAGATTTTCTGTCTTTACTGATGCTATTAATTTGTTGGTATTGTGTTTGGCGAAATTAATTGAAATAAGCAAAATTGTGAAATGGTAAATGTGAGAGGATACTTGCGGCTATAGTCTGTTTTCGGCAGAGACAATTTTCATTTATTGCTAATAGTTTTAGCAGTAGTTTTAATAATAAGTCCATACAGACCTAGTTAGCCCTGGTTTTTATTAAGTATTTATGCGTCTACAATTTCTACAGGGTAGGTGAGTGGTTATCTGTGTATGTGGGATCGGTGTGTCTTACACTTTATAGTAAAAGTATACTTACTCAAGTAAGATTAGCCATAACGCCACCTAACGCAGTCCCAGAAGCTGTAGAAGATTTTTTAACTCCGAACGACAGTAAAGGACGTTCCAGTAACAGTCAATATTTTTATGTCATGCTGCAATGAATTTTACTAAAACCACATGTCATCTAGATACATGCCGTCCAATTGACTGTTGAGCGTTGTGAGTGCATTTGTTGCTCAGGGATTGCAGAAAAATTTTCTGAGCCCCAAATTCGGCAATTTAGTGTTTTCACGAAGCTACTTTTTTTTGAAAATTTGCCTTTGACTTCACTTTGCTCTAAAACCCATACTTGATTGGAACATGTCTGCTTTAAAATCCAATAAAAAGTACGTGTTTTTTATTTTAAAACGAAAAAATGCTTTTTTATCGAGACATCCCTTTAGCTTTAGAGTTCTAGTAGTAAAAAAACAGAAAAAAATTATATGTACCCGAAATTAAATCATTTAAAAACACGTACATTGTTGTAACTTCTTTCTTATCTACATGGCCAGGCTTGACACTTCTTTGCCTTGGTGACACTAAGCCTAAAACGAAAAAAAAAATATATTTTTAAGAATTTCTATTTTTTTATTTGTGATTAATATGCGCTGACAGACTCTTAGTAAAGCCATGTCCCTGGTTAAAGTCTTTAAAAGCTTTTCATTAAAAGAAAATTATATGAAATGAACAGCAAATCATTTAAAATAATTTATGGTTTATTAATTTTTTAAGCCACTGTACTCTCAGCTGTATTTGTACATTTACAACAAACAGGAAATTAAATTGTGTTGTATTTGAAGTAGAAAATTAAAATGTTGAAACATAAATTTAATTGTTGAAACCGTTTGTTTGAATACAGAACAACAAAAACAAAGAAAGCGAAAGCGATAAAGAAAATAATTAAGCTCTGCTGATTTTATTTCAATTCTTTTCTGGCCTGCTTTTTAAAAGAAAATTTCGTAGCAATTTGTTTAATTTTATTATAAAGTCGCACAAAAAAAATGTTTTAAATGTGGTGCAGTGTTTCTAATTTTTACATATCGTCTTATGATTTGAAAAAAGCTCTAAGTTACATTTGAAAAATCTCTCTAATACGAAAACTTAATCAAAATTTAAAAAAATTTTTTAATACAATTCTAATTATGTTGGTTGGCAAAAAATATCTAATTAAGCATGAGTTTCAGCTTTTATTTTTATTTGTAGTTTCATCTGATCAGCTGAGCCCCTTGTTTGAACGAAACGAGCATTATGGATAGCGAATATGTTAGCTAGAGACATGATGCTGCTGTTTAATTTAATTTCCTGAAGAAATTATTAAAAAAATCATGGCCGCATTGAAGATGTGAATGCTTTGAAGTAACTGAATCTAAGGCAATTGCTAAAATTCTAGACGACCGTGTAGCATAAGAAAGGCTGAAAAATAAAAATCGGCAGTAAGACAGACACACCGAGTAAAAGCAAAAAAAATAGAATTATAATTCATATTTGAATTGGATTAAAACTAGAAATAGAACCAGAACTAGAACTTGAACTGGAATAAGAATTAAAATAAGAACTAAAACTAGAAATAGAACTAGAATTAGAATTACAACATAAAACTAGTACTGGAGCTATAACCAAAACCAGAACCAGAACCAGAACCAGAACCAGAACCATAACTAGAACTAGAACTAGAATTGGAATTAGAATTAGAACTAAAACTAGAAATAGAACTTGCATTGGAACTATAACTGGAATCAAAATTTGAATATGAAGTTAAATTTGAATTTGAATTAAAAAACGAATTAATGACGGAGTTCGGTCCAATAAGTTTATTGTTCTCTTTGGAAAACAGAATATAATGAATGTTTGCTCTATCTTATTAGCAAAGTGATAGCAGAAGACTTAAAAACTGCACACAGAAAACAACTTCGGTTGTGAGAACTAAATTTGTTTCCCATCAAAAATCCAGTTGTGTTAATCAATATTTTTAGTTATAGTAACCACAATTTCGTAGTATACACCAAAATTTAGTTCCCCTAAAAATATTTTGAGTTGTAAGACTCATTTTCTATTATCACAATTAAACAATTCGATTATCTCAACTGAATTTTTGATTGGCAACAAATTTAGTTCTCACAACCGAAATTGTTTTCTTAGTGTGGATAGAAAAAGACTAAAGAATTTCTTCAAATGTAAAAATAAGCTCTCATTTTATATTTCAGTTGTTATTTTTAAGAGTGGTATAAGTCCACATTTTAAAATATTAAGCCAATCATCTAAAATCTAAATATTTTTTATTTTTAATAACTATTTCATAATAAAATTTACAGCTATTTCAATTTGTGCCAAAAAACTAAACTGTCCTTGATCTGATATTTTACTATGAAACTGTAAAGTTTGCTGTGGTTATCTTTGAGTCAATTATTTTATTTATTGTGTGTTTCTGTGTGTGTACATGTGTTTTGTATAAAATTAAAATTTATGGTAAATGTTGTATAAAAGTAAAATACTCTTATTTAAAAATATTATAACAAAGAAATTAAGATAACTAATTTAGAATTTCACATAGAAGCCATTTAGGAATAAACTTTAATGGTTTCAGCTTTTCTCTTCTTTTTAGTTTTCGTTAAATTGTAAATAAAAACAAATTGCTTTTTTGGAGTTTTGCACAAAAATACTTGTAAACAGCGTTGCCAGGAGCTAAGAAAAACAGTAAGCTAAATTTGTCTAAAAAAAATAATTGGAAAAAGCTAAATCACTCACAAAAAAAGCTAGGAAATCTTAAAATTCAAAATAATAATTACGATTTTTATAAAAAAAAAAAATTAAGAAGAAAATATAAATGATAAAAACTAAAGAAAAAAAGGTTGTTTTAAACCTGCTCTCCTTTTTGATCGTAACTTGCTTACTTTTCTAGATATCGGCTTGAATTTTATTGTGTTTAATTGTTTACCATATTAGTTTTAATTAAAAAAAATTTTTTAGTGGATAGTGCAAAAATTTTTTTATCATTTTTTCCATAAAAAGCAAAGGGGGTAGTCCATGGTTTTTTTTTTGGCGAAAAAATAATTTTTCGCACTATCCGCAAAAACAAAATTTGTATTAAAGCCAACGTGGTTATCTATTCAACGCAATGAAAATCAAGTCGATATCTAGAATACTAAGAGAGTTATGACCAAAAAGGTAACCAGTTCTACTACTGCCTCTTTCCGGCCAATTTTTAGTAGAACTGGTTACCATTTTGATCATAACTTGCCTAGTTTTCAATATATCGGCTTCATTTCTTTTGCGTTATATAGCTATCCGTATTGGCTTTAATAAGAAATTTTTTTCGTGTTGATAATGCAAAAGAAAAATTTTATCATTTTTTCAAGAAAAAGCAAAGGGGGTAGTCCATGGTTTTTTTTTGGCGAAAAAATAATTTTTCGCACTATCCGCAAAAACAAAATTTGTATTAAAGCCAACGTGGTTATCTATTCAACGCAATAAAAATCAAGTCTATATCTAGAATACTAAGAGAGTTATGACCAAAAAGGTAACCAGTTCTACTACTGCCTCTTTCCGGCCACTTTTTAGTAGAACTGGTTACCATTTTGATCATAACTTGCCTAGTTTTCAATATATCGGCTTCATTTCTTTTGCGTTATATAGCTATCCGTATTGGCTTTAATAAGAAATTTTTTTCGTGTTGATAATGCAAAAGAAAAATTTTATCATTTTTTCAAGAAAAAGCAAAGGGGGTAGTCCATGGTTTTTTTTTGGCGAAAAAATAATTTTTCGCACTATCCGCAAAAACAAAATTTGCATTAAAGCCAACGTGGTTATCTATTCAACGCAATAAAAATCAAGTCGATATCTAGAATACTAAGCTAGTTATGACCAAAAAGGTAACCAGTTCTACTACTGCCTGTTTCCGGCCACTTTTTAGTAGAACTGGTTACCATTTTGATCATAACTTGCCTAGTTTTCAATATATCGGCTTCATTTCTTTTGCGTTATATAGCTATCCGTATTGGCTTTAATAAGAAATTTTTTTCGTGTTGATAATGCAAAAGAAAAATTTTATCATTTTTTCAAGAAAAAGCAAAGGGGGTAGTCCATGGTTTTTTTTTGGCGAAAAAATAATTTTTCGCACTATCCGCAAAAACAAAATTTGCATTAAAGCCAACGTGGTTATCTATTCAACGCAATAAAAATCAAGTCTATATCTAGAATACTAAGCTAGTTAAGACCAAAAAGGTAACCAGTTCTACTACTGCCTGTTTCCGGCCACTTTTTAGTAGAACTGGTTACCATTTTGATCATAACTTGCCTAGTTTTCAATATATCGGCTTCATTTCTTTTGCGTTATATAGCTATCCGTATTGGCTTTAATAAGAAATTTTTTTCGTGTTGATAATGCAAAAGAAAAATTTTATCATTTTTTCAAGAAAAAGCAAAGGGGGTAGTCCATGGTTTTTTTTTGGCTAAAAAATAATTTTTCGCACTATCCGCAAAAACAAAATTTGTATTAAAGCCAACGTGGTTATCTATTCAACGCAATAAAAATCAAGTCGATATCTAGAATACTAAGCTAGTTATGACCAAAAAGGTAACCAGTTCTACTACTGCCTGTTTCCGGCCACTTTTTAGTAGAACTGGTTACCATTTTGATCATAACTTGCCTAGTTTTCAATATATCGGCTTCATTTCTTTTGCGTTATATAGCTATCCGTATTGGCTTTAATAAGAAATTTTTTTCGTGTTGATAATGCAAAAGAAAAATTTTATCATTTTTTCAAGAAAAAGCAAAGGGGGTAGTCCATGGTTTTTTTTTGGCGAAAAAATAATTTTTCGCACTATCCGCAAAAACAAAATTTGCATTAAAGCCAACGTGGTTATCTATTCAACGCAATAAAAATCAAGTCTATATCTAGAATACTAAGCTAGTTATGACCAAAAAGGTAACCAGTTCTACTACTGCCTGTTTCCGGCCACTTTTTAGTAGAACTGGTTACCATTTTGATCATAACTTGCCTAGTTTTCAATATATCGGCTTCATTTCTTTTGCGTTATATAGCTATCCGTATTGGCTTTAATAAGAAATTTTTTTCGTGTTGATAATGCAAAAGAAAAATTTTATCATTTTTTCAAGAAAAATCAAAGGGGGTAGTCCATGGTTTTTTTTTGGCGAAAAAATAATTTTTCGCACTATCCGCAAAAACAAAATTTGTATTAAAGCCAACGTGGTTATCTATTCAACGCAATAAAAATCAAGTCGATATCTAGAATACTAAGCTAGTTATGACCAAAAAGGTAACCAGTTCTACTACTGCCTGTTTCCGGCCACTTTTTAGTAGAACTGGTTACCATTTTGATCATAACTTGCCTAGTTTTCAATATATCGGCTTCATTTCTTTTGCGTTATATAGCTATCCGTATTGGCTTTAATAAGAAATTTTTTTCGTGTTGATAATGCAAAAGAAAAATTTTATCATTTTTTCAAGAAAAAGCAAAGGGGGTAGTCCATGGTTTTTTTTTGGCGAAAAAATAATTTTTCGCACTATCCGCAAAAACAAAATTTGTATTAAAGCCAACGTGGTTATCTATTCAACGCAATAAAAATCAAGTCTATATCTAGAATACTAAGAGAGTTATGACCAAAAAGGTAACCAGTTCTACTACTGCCTGTTTCCGGCCACTTTTTAGTAGAACTGGTTACCATTTTGATCATAACTTGCCTAGTTTTCAATATATCGGCTTCATTTCTTTTGCGTTATATAGCTATCCGTATTGGCTTTAATAAGAAATTTTTTTCGTGTTGATAATGCAAAAGAAAAATTTTATCATTTTTTCAAGAAAAAGCAAAGGGGGTAGTCCATGGTTTTTTTTTGGCGAAAAAATAATTTTTCGCACTATCCGCAAAAACAAAATTTGTATTAAAGCCAACGTGGTTATCTATTCAACGCAATAAAAATCAAGTCGATATCTAGAATACTAAGCTAGTTATGACCAAAAAGGTAACCAGTTCTACTACTGCCTGTTTCCGGCCACTTTTTAGTAGAACTGGTTACCATTTTGATCATAACTTGCCTAGTTTTCAATATATCGGCTTCATTTCTTTTGCGTTATATAGCTATCCGTATTGGCTTTAATAAGAAATTTTTTTCGTGTTGATAATGCAAAAGAAAAATTTTATCATTTTTTCAAGAAAAAGCAAAGGGGGTAGTCCATGGTTTTTTTTTGGCGAAAAAATAATTTTTCGCACTATCCGCAAAAACAAAATTTGTATTAAAGCCAACGTGGTTATCTATTCAACGCAATGAAAATCAAGTCGATATCTAGAATACTAAGAGAGTTATGACCAAAAAGGTAACCAGTTCTACTACTGCCTGTTTCCGGCCACTTTTTAGTAGAACTGGTTACCATTTTGATCATAACTTGCCTAGTTTTCAATATATCGGCTTCATTTCTTTTGCGTTATATAGCTATCCGTATTGGCTTTAATAAGAAATTTTTTTCGTGTTGATAATGCAAAAGAAAAATTTTATCATTTTTTCAAGAAAAAGCAAAGGGGGTAGTCCATGGTTTTTTTTTGGCGAAAAAATAATTTTTCGCACTATCCACAAAAACAAAATTTGTATTAAAGCCAACGTGGTTATCTATTCAACGCAATAAAAATCAAGTCTATATCTAGAATACTAAGAGAGTTATGACCAAAAAGGTAACCAGTTCTACTACTGCCTGTTTCCGGCCACTTTTTAGTAGAACTGGTTACCATTTTGATCATAACTTGCCTAGTTTTCAATATATCGGCTTCATTTCTTTTGCGTTATATAGCTATCCGTATTGGCTTTAATAAGAAATTTTTTTCGTGTTGATAATGCAAAAGAAAAATTTTATCATTTTTTCAAGAAAAAGCAAAGGGGGTAGTCCATGGTTTTTTTTTGGCGAAAAAATAATTTTTCGCACTATCCGCAAAAACAAAATTTGTATTAAAGCCAACGTGGTTATCTATTCAACGCAATAAAAATCAAGTCGATATCTAGAATACTAAGCTAGTTATGACCAAAAAGGTAACCAGTTCTACTACTGCCTGTTTCCGGCCACTTTTTAGTAGAACTGGTTACCATTTTGATCATAACTTGCCTAGTTTTCAATATATCGGCTTCATTTCTTTTGCGTTATATAGCTATCCGTATTGGCTTTAATAAGAAATTTTTTTCGTGTTGATAATGCAAAAGAAAAATTTTATCATTTTTTCAAGAAAAAGCAAAGGGGGTAGTCCATGGTTTTTTTTTGGCGAAAAAATAATTTTTCGCACTATCCACAAAAACAAAATTTGTATTAAAGCCAACGTGGTTATCTATTCAACGCAATAAAAATCAAGTCTATATCTAGAATACTAAGAGAGTTATGACCAAAAAGGTAACCAGTTCTACTACTGCCTGTTTCCGGCCACTTTTTAGTAGAACTGGTTACCATTTTGATCATAACTTGCCTAGTTTTCAATATATCGGCTTCATTTCTTTTGCGTTATATAGCTATCCGTATTGGCTTTAATAAGAAATTTTTTTCGTGTTGATAATGCAAAAGAAAAATTTTATCATTTTTTCAAGAAAAAGCAAAGGGGGTAGTCCATGGTTTTTTTTTGGCGAAAAAATAATTTTTCGCACTATCCACAAAAACAAAATTTGTATTAAAGCCAACGTGGTTATCTATTCAACGCAATAAAAATCAAGTCTATATCTAGAATACTAAGAGAGTTATGACCAAAAAGGTAACCAGTTCTACTACTGCCTGTTTCCGGCCACTTTTTAGTAGAACTGGTTACCATTTTGATCATAACTTGCCTAGTTTTCAATATATCGGCTTCATTTCTTTTGCGTTATATAGCTATCCGTATTGGCTTTAATAAGAAATTTTTTTCGTGTTGATAATGCAAAAGAAAAATTTTATCATTTTTTCAAGAAAAAGCAAAGGGGGTAGTCCATGGTTTTTTTTTGGCGAAAAAATAATTTTTCGCACTATCCACAAAAACAAAATTTGTATTAAAGCCAACGTGGTTATCTATTCAACGCAATAAAAATCAAGTCTATATCTAGAATACTAAGAGAGTTATGACCAAAAAGGTAACCAGTTCTACTACTGCCTGTTTCCGGCCACTTTTTAGTAGAACTGGTTACCATTTTGATCATAACTTGCCTAGTTTTCAATATATCGGCTTCATTTCTTTTGCGTTATATAGCTATCCGTATTGGCTTTAATAAGAAATTTTTTTCGTGTTGATAATGCAAAAGAAAAATTTTATCATTTTTTCAAGAAAAAGCAAAGGGGGTAGTCCATGGTTTTTTTTTGGCGAAAAAATAATTTTTCGCACTATCCGCAAAAACAAAATTTGTATTAAAGCCAACGTGGTTATCTATTCAACGCAATGAAAATCAAGTCGATATCTAGAATACTAAGAGAGTTATGACCAAAAAGGTAACCAGTTCTACTACTGCCTGTTTCCGGCCACTTTTTAGTAGAACTGGTTACCATTTTGATCATAACTTGCCTAGTTTTCAATATATCGGCTTCATTTCTTTTGCGTTATATAGCTATCCGTATTGGCTTTAATAAGAAATTTTTTTCGTGTTGATAATGCAAAAGAAAAATTTTATCATTTTTTCAAGAAAAAGCAAAGGGGGTAGTCCATGGTTTTTTTTTGGCGAAAAAATAATTTTTCGCACTATCCACAAAAACAAAATTTGTATTAAAGCCAACGTGGTTATCTATTCAACGCAATAAAAATCAAGTCTATATCTAGAATACTAAGAGAGTTATGACCAAAAAGGTAACCAGTTCTACTACTGCCTGTTTCCGGCCACTTTTTAGTAGAACTGGTTACCATTTTGATCATAACTTGCCTAGTTTTCAATATATCGGCTTCATTTCTTTTGCGTTATATAGCTATCCGTATTGGCTTTAATAAGAAATTTTTTTCGTGTTGATAATGCAAAAGAAAAATTTTATCATTTTTTCAAGAAAAAGCAAAGGGGGTAGTCCATGGTTTTTTTTTGGCGAAAAAATAATTTTTCGCACTATCCGCAAAAACAAAATTTGTATTAAAGCCAACGTGGTTATCTATTCAACGCAATAAAAATCAAGTCGATATCTAGAATACTAAGCTAGTTATGACCAAAAAGGTAACCAGTTCTACTACTGCCTGTTTCCGGCCACTTTTTAGTAGAACTGGTTACCATTTTGATCATAACTTGCCTAGTTTTCAATATATCGGCTTCATTTCTTTTGCGTTATATAGCTATCCGTATTGGCTTTAATAAGAAATTTTTTTCGTGTTGATAATGCAAAAGAAAAATTTTATCATTTTTTCAAGAAAAAGCAAAGGGGGTAGTCCATGGTTTTTTTTTGGCGAAAAAATAATTTTTCGCACTATCCGCAAAAACAAAATTTGTATTAAAGCCAACGTGGTTATCTATTCAACGCAATGAAAATCAAGTCGATATCTAGAATACTAAGAGAGTTATGACCAAAAAGGTAACCAGTTCTACTACTGCCTGTTTCCGGCCACTTTTTAGTAGAACTGGTTACCATTTTGATCATAACTTGCCTAGTTTTCAATATATCGGCTTCATTTCTTTTGCGTTATATAGCTATCCGTATTGGCTTTAATAAGAAATTTTTTTCGTGTTGATAATGCAAAAGAAAAATTTTATCATTTTTTCAAGAAAAAGCAAAGGGGGTAGTCCATGGTTTTTTTTTGGCGAAAAAATAATTTTTCGCACTATCCACAAAAACAAAATTTGTATTAAAGCCAACGTGGTTATCTATTCAACGCAATAAAAATCAAGTCTATATCTAGAATACTAAGAGAGTTATGACCAAAAAGGTAACCAGTTCTACTACTGCCTGTTTCCGGCCACTTTTTAGTAGAACTGGTTACCATTTTGATCATAACTTGCCTAGTTTTCAATATATCGGCTTCATTTCTTTTGCGTTATATAGCTATCCGTATTGGCTTTAATAAGAAATTTTTTTCGTGTTGATAATGCAAAAGAAAAATTTTATCATTTTTTCAAGAAAAAGCAAAGGGGGTAGTCCATGGTTTTTTTTTGGCGAAAAAATAATTTTTCGCACTATCCGCAAAAACAAAATTTGTATTAAAGCCAACGTGGTTATCTATTCAACGCAATAAAAATCAAGTCGATATCTAGAATACTAAGCTAGTTATGACCAAAAAGGTAACCAGTTCTACTACTGCCTGTTTCCGGCCACTTTTTAGTAGAACTGGTTACCATTTTGATCATAACTTGCCTAGTTTTCAATATATCGGCTTCATTTCTTTTGCGTTATATAGCTATCCGTATTGGCTTTAATAAGAAATTTTTTTCGTGTTGATAATGCAAAAGAAAAGTTTTATCATTTTTTCAAGAAAAAGCAAAGGGGGTAGTCCATGGTTTTTTTTTGGCGAAAAAATAATTTTTCGCACTATCCGCAAAAACAAAATTTGTATTAAAGCCAACGTGGTTATCTATTCAACGCAATAAAAATCAAGTCGATATCTAGAATACTAAGCTAGTTATGACCAAAAAGGTAACCAGTTCTACTACTGCCTGTTTCCGGCCACTTTTTAGTAGAACTGGTTACCATTTTGATCATAACTTGCCTAGTTTTCAATATATCGGCTTCATTTCTTTTGCGTTATATAGCTATCCGTATTGGCTTTAATAAGAAATTTTTTTCGTGTTGATAATGCAAAAGAAAAGTTTTATCATTTTTTCAAGAAAAAGCAAAGGGGGTAGTCCATGGTTTTTTTTTGGCGAAAAAATAATTTTTCGCACTATCCGCAAAAACAAAATTTGTATTAAAGCCAACGTGGTTATCTATTCAACGCAATAAAAATCAAGTCGATATCTAGAATACTAAGCTAGTTATGACCAAAAAGGTAACCAGTTCTACTACTGCCTGTTTCCGGCCACTTTTTAGTAGAACTGGTTACCATTTTGATCATAACTTGCCTAGTTTTCAATATATCGGCTTCATTTCTTTTGCGTTATATAGCTATCCGTATTGGCTTTAATAAGAAATTTTTTTCGTGTTGATAATGCAAAAGAAAAATTTTATCATTTTTTCAAGAAAAAGCAAAGGGGGTAGTCCATGGTTTTTTTTTGGCGAAAAAATAATTTTTCGCACTATCCGCAAAAACAAAATTTGTATTAAAGCCAACGTGGTTATCTATTCAACGCAATAAAAATCAAGTCGATATCTAGAATACTAAGCTAGTTATGACCAAAAAGGTAACCAGTTCTACTACTGCCTGTTTCCGGCCACTTTTTAGTAGAACTGGTTACCATTTTGATCATAACTTGCCTAGTTTTCAATATATCGGCTTCATTTCTTTTGCGTTATATAGCTATCCGTATTGGCTTTAATAAGAAATTTTTTTCGTGTTGATAATGCAAAAGAAAAGTTTTATCATTTTTTCAAGAAAAAGCAAAGGGGGTAGTCCATGGTTTTTTTTTGGCGAAAAAATAATTTTTCGCACTATCCGCAAAAACAAAATTTGTATTAAAGCCAACGTGGTTATCTATTCAACGCAATAAAAATCAAGTCGATATCTAGAATACTAAGCTAGTTATGACCAAAAAGGTAACCAGTTCTACTACTGCCTGTTTCCGGCCACTTTTTAGTAGAACTGGTTACCATTTTGATCATAACTTGCCTAGTTTTCAATATATCGGCTTCATTTCTTTTGCGTTATATAGCTATCCGTATTGGCTTTAATAAGAAATTTTTTTCGTGTTGATAATGCAAAAGAAAAGTTTTATCATTTTTTCAAGAAAAAGCAAAGGGGGTAGTCCATGGTTTTTTTTTGGCGAAAAAATAATTTTTCGCACTATCCGCAAAAACAAAATTTGTATTAAAGCCAACGTGGTTATCTATTCAACGCAATAAAAATCAAGTCGATATCTAGAATACTAAGCTAGTTATGACCAAAAAGGTAACCAGTTCTACTACTGCCTGTTTCCGGCCACTTTTTAGTAGAACTGGTTACCATTTTGATCATAACTTGCCTAGTTTTCAATATATCGGCTTCATTTCTTTTGCGTTATATAGCTATCCGTATTGGCTTTAATAAGAAATTTTTTTCGTGTTGATAATGCAAAAGAAAAATTTTATCATTTTTTCAAGAAAAAGCAAAGGGGGTAGTCCATGGTTTTTTTTTGGCGAAAAAATAATTTTTCGCACTATCCGCAAAAACAAAATTTGTATTAAAGCCAACGTGGTTATCTATTCAACGCAATAAAAATCAAGTCGATATCTAGAATACTAAGCTAGTTATGACCAAAAAGGTAACCAGTTCTACTACTGCCTGTTTCCGGCCACTTTTTAGTAGAACTGGTTACCATTTTGATCATAACTTGCCTAGTTTTCAATATATCGGCTTCATTTCTTTTGCGTTATATAGCTATCCGTATTGGCTTTAATAAGAAATTTTTTTCGTGTTGATAATGCAAAAGAAAAGTTTTATCATTTTTTCAAGAAAAAGCAAAGGGGGTAGTCCATGGTTTTTTTTTGGCGAAAAAATAATTTTTCGCACTATCCGCAAAAACAAAATTTGTATTAAAGCCAACGTGGTTATCTATTCAACGCAATAAAAATCAAGTCGATATCTAGAATACTAAGCTAGTTATGACCAAAAAGGTAACCAGTTCTACTACTGCCTGTTTCCGGCCACTTTTTAGTAGAACTGGTTACCATTTTGATCATAACTTGCCTAGTTTTCAATATATCGGCTTCATTTCTTTTGCGTTATATAGCTATCCGTATTGGCTTTAATAAGAAATTTTTTTCGTGTTGATAATGCAAAAGAAAAGTTTTATCATTTTTTCAAGAAAAAGCAAAGGGGGTAGTCCATGGTTTTTTTTTGGCGAAAAAATAATTTTTCGCACTATCCGCAAAAACAAAATTTGTATTAAAGCCAACGTGGTTATCTATTCAACGCAATAAAAATCAAGTCGATATCTAGAATACTAAGCTAGTTATGACCAAAAAGGTAACCAGTTCTACTACTGCCTGTTTCCGGCCACTTTTTAGTAGAACTGGTTACCATTTTGATCATAACTTGCCTAGTTTTCAATATATCGGCTTCATTTCTTTTGCGTTATATAGCTATCCGTATTGGCTTTAATAAGAAATTTTTTTCGTGTTGATAATGCAAAAGAAAAGTTTTATCATTTTTTCAAGAAAAAGCAAAGGGGGTAGTCCATGGTTTTTTTTTGGCGAAAAAATAATTTTTCGCACTATCCGCAAAAACAAAATTTGTATTAAAGCCAACGTGGTTATCTATTCAACGCAATAAAAATCAAGTCGATATCTAGAATACTAAGCTAGTTATGACCAAAAAGGTAACCAGTTCTACTACTGCCTGTTTCCGGCCACTTTTTAGTAGAACTGGTTACCATTTTGATCATAACTTGCCTAGTTTTCAATATATCGGCTTCATTTCTTTTGCGTTATATAGCTATCCGTATTGGCTTTAATAAGAAATTTTTTTCGTGTTGATAATGCAAAAGAAAAATTTTATCATTTTTTCAAGAAAAAGCAAAGGGGGTAGTCCATGGTTTTTTTTTGGCGAAAAAATAATTTTTCGCACTATCCGCAAAAACAAAATTTGTATTAAAGCCAACGTGGTTATCTATTCAACGCAATGAAAATCAAGTCGATATCTAGAATACTAAGAGAGTTATGACCAAAAAGGTAACCAGTTCTACTACTGCCTGTTTCCGGCCACTTTTTAGTAGAACTGGTTACCATTTTGATCATAACTTGCCTAGTTTTCAATATATCGGCTTCATTTCTTTTGCGTTATATAGCTATCCGTATTGGCTTTAATAAGAAATTTTTTTCGTGTTGATAATGCAAAAGAAAAATTTTATCATTTTTTCAAGAAAAAGCAAAGGGGGTAGTCCATGGTTTTTTTTTGGCGAAAAAATAATTTTTCGCACTATCCGCAAAAACAAAATTTGTATTAAAGCCAACGTGGTTATCTATTCAACGCAATAAAAATCAAGTCGATATCTAGAATACTAAGCTAGTTATGACCAAAAAGGTAACCAGTTCTACTACTGCCTGTTTCCGGCCACTTTTTAGTAGAACTGGTTACCATTTTGATCATAACTTGCCTAGTTTTCAATATATCGGCTTCATTTCTTTTGCGTTATATAGCTATCCGTATTGGCTTTAATAAGAAATTTTTTTCGTGTTGATAATGCAAAAGAAAAATTTTATCATTTTTTCAAGAAAAAGCAAAGGGGGTAGTCCATGGTTTTTTTTTGGCGAAAAAATAATTTTTCGCACTATCCGCAAAAACAAAATTTGTATTAAAGCCAACGTGGTTATCTATTCAACGCAATGAAAATCAAGTCGATATCTAGAATACTAAGAGAGTTATGACCAAAAAGGTAACCAGTTCTACTACTGCCTGTTTCCGGCCACTTTTTAGTAGAACTGGTTACCATTTTGATCATAACTTGCCTAGTTTTGAATATATCGGCTTCATTTCTTTTGCGTTATATAGCTATCCGTATTGGCTTTAATAAGAAATTTTTTTCGTGTTGATAATGCAAAAGAAAAATTTTATCATTTTTTCAAGAAAAAGCAAAGGGGGTAGTCCATGGTTTTTTTTTGGCGAAAAAATAATTTTTCGCACTATCCGCAAAAACAAAATTTGTATTAAAGCCAACGTGGTTATCTATTCAACGCAATAAAAATCAAGTCGATATCTAGAATACTAAGCTAGTTATGACCAAAAAGGTAACCAGTTCTACTACTGCCTGTTTCCGGCCACTTTTTAGTAGAACTGGTTACCATTTTGATCATAACTTGCCTAGTTTTCAATATATCGGCTTCATTTCTTTTGCGTTATATAGCTATCCGTATTGGCTTTAATAAGAAATTTTTTTCGTGTTGATAATGCAAAAGAAAAATTTTATCATTTTTTCAAGAAAAAGCAAAGGGGGTAGTCCATGGTTTTTTTTTGGCGAAAAAATAATTTTTCGCACTATCCGCAAAAACAAAATTTGTATTAAAGCCAACGTGGTTATCTATTCAACGCAATAAAAATCAAGTCGATATCTAGAATACTAAGCTAGTTATGACCAAAAAGGTAACCAGTTCTACTACTGCCTGTTTCCGGCCACTTTTTAGTAGAACTGGTTACCATTTTGATCATAACTTGCCTAGTTTTGAATATATCGGCTTCATTTCTTTTGCGTTATATAGCTATCCGTATTGGCTTTAATAAGAAATTTTTTTCGTGTTGATAATGCAAAAGAAAAATTTTATCATTTTTTCAAGAAAAAGCAAAGGGGGTAGTCCATGGTTTTTTTTTGGCGAAAAAATAATTTTTCGCACTATCCGCAAAAACAAAATTTGTATTAAAGCCAACGTGGTTATCTATTCAACGCAATAAAAATCAAGTCGATATCTAGAATACTAAGCTAGTTATGACCAAAAAGGTAACCAGTTCTACTACTGCCTGTTTCCGGCCACTTTTTAGTAGAACTGGTTACCATTTTGATCATAACTTGCCTAGTTTTCAATATATCGGCTTCATTTCTTTTGCGTTATATAGCTATCCGTATTGGCTTTAATAAGAAATTTTTTTCGTGTTGATAATGCAAAAGAAAAATTTTATCATTTTTTCAAGAAAAAGCAAAGGGGGTAGTCCATGGTTTTTTTTTGGCGAAAAAATAATTTTTCGCACTATCCGCAAAAACAAAATTTGTATTAAAGCCAACGTGGTTATCTATTCAACGCAATAAAAATCAAGTCGATATCTAGAATACTAAGCTAGTTATGACCAAAAAGGTAACCAGTTCTACTACTGCCTGTTTCCGGCCACTTTTTAGTAGAACTGGTTACCATTTTGATCATAACTTGCCTAGTTTTCAATATATCGGCTTCATTTCTTTTGCGTTATATAGCTATCCGTATTGGCTTTAATAAGAAATTTTTTTCGTGTTGATAATGCAAAAGAAAAATTTTATCATTTTTTCAAGAAAAAGCAAAGGGGGTAGTCCATGGTTTTTTTTTGGCGAAAAAATAATTTTTCGCACTATCCGCAAAAACAAAATTTGTATTAAAGCCAACGTGGTTATCTATTCAACGCAATAAAAATCAAGTCGATATCTAGAATACTAAGCTAGTTATGACCAAAAAGGTAACCAGTTCTACTACTGCCTGTTTCCGGCCACTTTTTAGTAGAACTGGTTACCATTTTGATCATAACTTGCCTAGTTTTCAATATATCGGCTTCATTTCTTTTGCGTTATATAGCTATCCGTATTGGCTTTAATAAGAAATTTTTTTCGTGTTGATAATGCAAAAGAAAAATTTTATCATTTTTTCAAGAAAAAGCAAAGGGGGTAGTCCATGGTTTTTTTTTGGCGAAAAAATAATTTTTCGCACTATCCGCAAAAACAAAATTTGTATTAAAGCCAACGTGGTTATCTATTCAACGCAATGAAAATCAAGTCGATATCTAGAATACTAAGAGAGTTATGACCAAAAAGGTAACCAGTTCTACTACTGCCTGTTTCCGGCCACTTTTTAGTAGAACTGGTTACCATTTTGATCATAACTTGCCTAGTTTTCAATATATCGGCTTCATTTCTTTTGCGTTATATAGCTATCCGTATTGGCTTTAATAAGAAATTTTTTTCGTGTTGATAATGCAAAAGAAAAATTTTATCATTTTTTCAAGAAAAAGCAAAGGGGGTAGTCCATGGTTTTTTTTTGGCGAAAAAATAATTTTTCGCACTATCCGCAAAAACAAAATTTGTATTAAAGCCAACGTGGTTATCTATTCAACGCAATAAAAATCAAGTCGATATCTAGAATACTAAGCTAGTTATGACCAAAAAGGTAACCAGTTCTACTACTGCCTGTTTCCGGCCACTTTTTAGTAGAACTGGTTACCATTTTGATCATAACTTGCCTAGTTTTCAATATATCGGCTTCATTTCTTTTGCGTTATATAGCTATCCGTATTGGCTTTAATAAGAAATTTTTTTCGTGTTGATAATGCAAAAGAAAAATTTTATCATTTTTTCAAGAAAAAGCAAAGGGGGTAGTCCATGGTTTTTTTTTGGCGAAAAAATAATTTTTCGCACTATCCGCAAAAACAAAATTTGTATTAAAGCCAACGTGGTTATCTATTCAACGCAATAAAAATCAAGTCGATATCTAGAATACTAAGCTAGTTATGACCAAAAAGGTAACCAGTTCTACTACTGCCTGTTTCCGGCCACTTTTTAGTAGAACTGGTTACCATTTTGATCATAACTTGCCTAGTTTTCAATATATCGGCTTCATTTCTTTTGCGTTATATAGCTATCCGTATTGGCTTTAATAAGAAATTTTTTTCGTGTTGATAATGCAAAAGAAAAATTTTATCATTTTTTCAAGAAAAAGCAAAGGGGGTAGTCCATGGTTTTTTTTTGGCGAAAAAATAATTTTTCGCACTATCCGCAAAAACAAAATTTGTATTAAAGCCAACGTGGTTATCTATTCAACGCAATAAAAATCAAGTCGATATCTAGAATACTAAGCTAGTTATGATCAAAAAGGTAACCAGTTCTACTACTGCCTGTTTCCGGCCACTTTTTAGTAGAACTGGTTACCATTTTGATCATAACTTGCCTAGTTTTCAATATATCGGCTTCATTTCTTTTGCGTTATATAGCTATCCGTATTGGCTTTAATAAGAAATTTTTTTCGTGTTGATAATGCAAAAGAAAAATTTTATCATTTTTTCAAGAAAAAGCAAAGGGGGTAGTCCATGGTTTTTTTTTGGCGAAAAAATAATTTTTCGCACTATCCGCAAAAACAAAATTTGTATTAAAGCCAACGTGGTTATCTATTCAACGCAATAAAAATCAAGTCGATATCTAGAATACTAAGCTAGTTATGACCAAAAAGGTAACCAGTTCTACTACTGCCTGTTTCCGGCCACTTTTTAGTAGAACTGGTTACCATTTTGATCATAACTTGCCTAGTTTTCAATATATCGGCTTCATTTCTTTTGCGTTATATAGCTATCCGTATTGGCTTTAATAAGAAATTTTTTTCGTGTTGATAATGCAAAAGAAAAATTTTATCATTTTTTCAAGAAAAAGCAAAGGGGGTAGTCCATGGTTTTTTTTTGGCGAAAAAATAATTTTTCGCACTATCCGCAAAAACAAAATTTGTATTAAAGCCAACGTGGTTATCTATTCAACGCAATAAAAATCAAGTCGATATCTAGAATACTAAGCTAGTTATGACCAAAAAGGTAACCAGTTCTACTACTGCCTGTTTCCGGCCACTTTTTAGTAGAACTGGTTACCATTTTGATCATAACTTGCCTAGTTTTCAATATATCGGCTTCATTTCTTTTGCGTTATATAGCTATCCGTATTGGCTTTAATAAGAAATTTTTTTCGTGTTGATAATGCAAAAGAAAAATTTTATCATTTTTTCAAGAAAAAGCAAAGGGGGTAGTCCATGGTTTTTTTTTGGCGAAAAAATAATTTTTCGCACTATCCGCAAAAACAAAATTTGTATTAAAGCCAACGTGGTTATCTATTCAACGCAATAAAAATCAAGTCGATATCTAGAATACTAAGCTAGTTATGACCAAAAAGGTAACCAGTTCTACTACTGCCTGTTTCCGGCCACTTTTTAGTAGAACTGGTTACCATTTTGATCATAACTTGCCTAGTTTTCAATATATCGGCTTCATTTCTTTTGCGTTATATAGCTATCCGTATTGGCTTTAATAAGAAATTTTTTTCGTGTTGATAATGCAAAAGAAAAATTTTATCATTTTTTCAAGAAAAAGCAAAGGGGGTAGTCCATGGTTTTTTTTTGGCGAAAAAATAATTTTTCGCACTATCCGCAAAAACAAAATTTGTATTAAAGCCAACGTGGTTATCTATTCAACGCAATAAAAATCAAGTCGATATCTAGAATACTAAGCTAGTTATGACCAAAAAGGTAACCAGTTCTACTACTGCCTGTTTCCGGCCACTTTTTAGTAGAACTGGTTACCATTTTGATCATAACTTGCCTAGTTTTCAATATATCGGCTTCATTTCTTTTGCGTTATATAGCTATCCGTATTGGCTTTAATAAGAAATTTTTTTCGTGTTGATAATGCAAAAGAAAAATTTTATCATTTTTTCAAGAAAAAGCAAAGGGGGTAGTCCATGGTTTTTTTTTGGCGAAAAAATAATTTTTCGCACTATCCGCAAAAACAAAATTTGTATTAAAGCCAACGTGGTTATCTATTCAACGCAATAAAAATCAAGTCGATATCTAGAATACTAAGCTAGTTATGACCAAAAAGGTAACCAGTTCTACTACTGCCTGTTTCCGGCCACTTTTTAGTAGAACTGGTTACCATTTTGATCATAACTTGCCTAGTTTTCAATATATCGGCTTTATTTCTTTTGCGTTATATAGCTATCCGTATTGGCTTTAATAAGAAATTTTTTTCGTGTTGATAATGCAAAAGAAAAATTTTATCATTTTTTCAAGAAAAAGCAAAGGGGGTAGTCCATGGTTTTTTTTTGGCGAAAAAATAATTTTTCGCACTATCCGCAAAAACAAAATTTGTATTAAAGCCAACGTGGTTATCTATTCAACGCAATAAAAATCAAGTCGATATCTAGAATACTAAGCTAGTTATGACCAAAAAGGTAACCAGTTCTACTACTGCCTGTTTCCGGCCACTTTTTAGTAGAACTGGTTACCTTTTTCATCATAACTTGCCTAGTTTTCAATATATCGGCTTCATTTCTTTTGCGTTATATAGCTAATCGTATTGGCTTTATTAAGAAATTTTTTTTGTGTTGATAATGCAAAAAAAATTTTTATAATTTTTTCAAGAAAAAGCAAAGGGGGTAGTCCATGGTTTTTTTTTTGGCGAAAAAATAATTTTTCGCACTATCCGCAAAAACAAAATTTGTATTAAAGCCAACGTGGTTATCTATTCAACGCAATAAAAATCAAGTCGATATCTAGAATACTAAGCTAGTTATGACCAAAAAGGTAACCAGTTCTACTACTGCCTGTTTCCGGCCACTTTTTAGTAGAACTGGTTACCTTTTTCATCATAACTTGCCTAGTTTTCAATATATCGGCTTCATTTCTTTTGCGTTATATAGCTAATCGTATTGGCTTTATTAAGAAATTTTTTTTGTGTTGATAATGCAAAAAAAATTTTTATAATTTTTTCAAGAAAAAGCAAAGGGGGTAGTCCATGGTTTTTTTTTGGCGAAAAAATAATTTTTCGCACTATCCGCAAAAACAAAATTTGTATTAAAGCCAACGTGGTTATCTATTCAACGCAATAAAAATCAAGTCGATATCTAGAATACTAAGCTAGTTATGACCAAAAAGGTAACCAGTTCTACTACTGCCTGTTTCCGGCCACTTTTTAGTAGAACTGGTTACCATTTTGATCATAACTTGCCTAGTTTTCAATATATCGGCTTCATTTCTTTTGCGTTATATAGCTATCCGTATTGGCTTTAATAAGAAATTTTTTTCGTGTTGATAATGCAAAAGAAAAATTTTATCATTTTTTCAAGAAAAAGCAAAGGGGGTAGTCCATGGTTTTTTTTTGGCGAAAAAATAATTTTTCGCACTATCCGCAAAAACAAAATTTGTATTAAAGCCAACGTGGTTATCTATTCAACGCAATAAAAATCAAGTCGATATCTAGAATACTAAGCTAGTTATGACCAAAAAGGTAACCAGTTCTACTACTGCCTGTTTCCGGCCACTTTTTAGTAGAACTGGTTACCTTTTTCATCATAACTTGCCTAGTTTTCAATATATCGGCTTCATTTCTTTTGCGTTATATAGCTAATCGTATTGGCTTTATTAAGAAATTTTTTTTGTGTTGATAATGCAAAAAAAATTTTTATAATTTTTTCAAGAAAAAGCAAAGGGGGTAGTCCATGGTTTTTTTTTTGGCGAAAAAATAATTTTTCGCACTATCCGCAAAAACAAAATTTGTATTAAAGCCAACGTGGTTATCTATTCAACGCAATAAAAATCAAGTCGATATCTAGAATACTAAGCTAGTTATGACCAAAAAGGTAACCAGTTCTACTACTGCCTGTTTCCGGCCACTTTTTAGTAGAACTGGTTACCTTTTTCATCATAACTTGCCTAGTTTTCAATATATCGGCTTCATTTCTTTTGCGTTATATAGCTAATCGTATTGGCTTTATTAAGAAATTTTTTTTGTGTTGATAATGCAAAAAAAATTTTTATAATTTTTTCAAGAAAAAGCAAAGGGGGTAGTCCATGGTTTTTTTTTTTGGCGAAAAAATAATTTTTCGCACTATCCGCAAAAACAAAATTTGTATTAAAGCCAACGTGGTTATCTATTCAACGCAATAAAAATCAAGTCGATATCTAGAATACTAAGCTAGTTATGACCAAAAAGGTAACCAGTTCTACTACTGCCTGTTTCCGGCCACTTTTTAGTAGAACTGGTTACCTTTTTCATCATAACTTGCCTAGTTTTCAATATATCGGCTTCATTTCTTTTGCGTTATATAGCTAATCGTATTGGCTTTATTAAGAAATTTTTTTTGTGTTGATAATGCAAAAAAAATTTTTATAATTTTTTCAAGAAAAAGCAAAGGGGGTAGTCCATGGTTTTTTTTTGGCGAAAAAATAATTTTTCGCACTATCCGCAAAAACAAAATTTGTATTAAAGCCAACGTGGTTATCTATTCAACGCAATAAAAATCAAGTCGATATCTAGAATACTAAGCTAGTTATGACCAAAAAGGTAACCAGTTCTACTACTGCCTGTTTCCGGCCACTTTTTAGTAGAACTGGTTACCATTTTGATCATAACTTGCCTAGTTTTCAATATATCGGCTTCATTTCTTTTGCGTTATATAGCTATCCGTATTGGCTTTAATAAGAAATTTTTTTCGTGTTGATAATGCAAAAGAAAAATTTTATCATTTTTTCAAGAAAAAGCAAAGGGGGTAGTCCATGGTTTTTTTTTGGCGAAAAAATAATTTTTCGCACTATCCGCAAAAACAAAATTTGTATTAAAGCCAACGTGGTTATCTATTCAACGCAATAAAAATCAAGTCGATATCTAGAATACTAAGCTAGTTATGACCAAAAAGGTAACCAGTTCTACTACTGCCTGTTTCCGGCCACTTTTTAGTAGAACTGGTTACCTTTTTCATCATAACTTGCCTAGTTTTCAATATATCGGCTTCATTTCTTTTGCGTTATATAGCTAATCGTATTGGCTTTATTAAGAAATTTTTTTTGTGTTGATAATGCAAAAAAAATTTTTATAATTTTTTCAAGAAAAAGCAAAGGGGGTAGTCCATGGTTTTTTTTTTGGCGAAAAAATAATTTTTCGCACTATCCGCAAAAACAAAATTTGTATTAAAGCCAACGTGGTTATCTATTCAACGCAATAAAAATCAAGTCGATATCTAGAATACTAAGCTAGTTATGACCAAAAAGGTAACCAGTTCTACTACTGCCTGTTTCCGGCCACTTTTTAGTAGAACTGGTTACCTTTTTCATCATAACTTGCCTAGTTTTCAATATATCGGCTTCATTTCTTTTGCGTTATATAGCTAATCGTATTGGCTTTATTAAGAAATTTTTTTTGTGTTGATAATGCAAAAAAAATTTTTATAATTTTTTCAAGAAAAAGCAAAGGGGGTAGTCCATGGTTTTTTTTTGGCGAAAAAATAATTTTTCGCACTATCCGCAAAAACAAAATTTGTATTAAAGCCAACGTGGTTATCTATTCAACGCAATAAAAATCAAGTCGATATCTAGAATACTAAGCTAGTTATGACCAAAAAGGTAACCAGTTCTACTACTGCCTGTTTCCGGCCACTTTTTAGTAGAACTGGTTACCTTTTTCATCATAACTTGCCTAGTTTTCAATATATCGGCTTCATTTCTTTTGCGTTATATAGCTAATCGTATTGGCTTTATTAAGAAATTTTTTTTGTGTTGATAATGCAAAAAAAATTTTTATAATTTTTTCAAGAAAAAGCAAAGGGGGTAGTCCATGGTTTTTTTTTGGCGAAAAAATAATTTTTCGCACTATCCGCAAAAACAAAATTTGTATTAAAGCCAACGTGGTTATCTATTCAACGCAATAAAAATCAAGTCGATATCTAGAATACTAAGCTAGTTATGACCAAAAAGGTAACCAGTTCTACTACTGCCTGTTTCCGGCCACTTTTTAGTAGAACTGGTTACCTTTTTCATCATAACTTGCCTAGTTTTCAATATATCGGCTTCATTTCTTTTGCGTTATATAGCTAATCGTATTGGCTTTATTAAGAAATTTTTTTTGTGTTGATAATGCAAAAAAAATTTTTATAATTTTTTCAAGAAAAAGCAAAGGGGGTAGTCCATGGTTTTTTTTTGGCGAAAAAATAATTTTTCGCACTATCCGCAAAAACAAAATTTGTATTAAAGCCAACGTGGTTATCTATTCAACGCAATAAAAATCAAGTCGATATCTAGAATACTAAGCTAGTTATGACCAAAAAGGTAACCAGTTCTACTACTGCCTGTTTCCGGCCACTTTTTAGTAGAACTGGTTACCTTTTTCATCATAACTTGCCTAGTTTTCAATATATCGGCTTCATTTCTTTTGCGTTATATAGCTAATCGTATTGGCTTTATTAAGAAATTTTTTTTGTGTTGATAATGCAAAAAAAATTTTTATAATTTTTTCAAGAAAAAGCAAAGGGGGTAGTCCATGGTTTTTTTTTGGCGAAAAAATAATTTTTCGCACTATCCGCAAAAACAAAATTTGTATTAAAGCCAACGTGGTTATCTATTCAACGCAATAAAAATCAAGTCGATATCTAGAATACTAAGCTAGTTATGACCAAAAAGGTAACCAGTTCTACTACTGCCTGTTTCCGGCCACTTTTTAGTAGAACTGGTTACCATTTTGATCATAACTTGCCTAGTTTTCAATATATCGGCTTCATTTCTTTTGCGTTATATAGCTATCCGTATTGGCTTTAATAAGAAATTTTTTTCGTGTTGATAATGCAAAAGAAAAATTTTATCATTTTTTCAAGAAAAAGCAAAGGGGGTAGTCCATGGTTTTTTTTTGGCGAAAAAATAATTTTTCGCACTATCCGCAAAAACAAAATTTGTATTAAAGCCAACGTGGTTATCTATTCAACGCAATAAAAATCAAGTCGATATCTAGAATACTAAGCTAGTTATGACCAAAAAGGTAACCAGTTCTACTACTGCCTGTTTCCGGCCACTTTTTAGTAGAACTGGTTACCTTTTTCATCATAACTTGCCTAGTTTTCAATATATCGGCTTCATTTCTTTTGCGTTATATAGCTAATCGTATTGGCTTTATTAAGAAATTTTTTTTGTGTTGATAATGCAAAAAAAATTTTTATAATTTTTTCAAGAAAAAGCAAAGGGGGTAGTCCATGGTTTTTTTTTTGGCGAAAAAATAATTTTTCGCACTATCCGCAAAAACAAAATTTGTATTAAAGCCAACGTGGTTATCTATTCAACGCAATAAAAATCAAGTCGATATCTAGAATACTAAGCTAGTTATGACCAAAAAGGTAACCAGTTCTACTATTGCCTGTTTCCGGCCACTTTTTAGTAGAACTGGTTACCTTTTTCATCATAACTTGCCTAGTTTTCAATATATCGGCTTCATTTCTTTTGCGTTATATAGCTATCCGTATTGGCTTTAATAAGAAATTTTTTTCGTGTTGATAATGCAAAAGAAAAATTTTATCATTTTTTCAAGAAAAAGCAAAGGGGGTAGTCCATGGTTTTTTTTTGGCGAAAAAATAATTTTTCGCACTATCCGCAAAAACAAAATTTGTATTAAAGCCAACGTGGTTATCTATTCAACGCAATAAAAATCAAGTCGATATCTAGAATACTAAGCTAGTTATGACCAAAAAGGTAACCAGTTCTACTACTGCCTGTTTCCGGCCACTTTTTAGTAGAACTGGTTACCATTTTGATCATAACTTGCCTAGTTTTCAATATATCGGCTTCATTTCTTTTGCGTTATATAGCTATCCGTATTGGCTTTAATAAGAAATTTTTTTCGTGTTGATAATGCAAAAGAAAAATTTTATCATTTTTTCAAGAAAAAGCAAAGGGGGTAGTCCATGGTTTTTTTTTGGCGAAAAAATAATTTTTCGCACTATCCACAAAAACAAAATTTGTATTAAAGCCAACGTGGTTATCTATTCAACGCAATAAAAATCAAGTCTATATCTAGAATACTAAGAGAGTTATGACCAAAAAGGTAACCAGTTCTACTACTGCCTGTTTCCGGCCACTTTTTAGTAGAACTGGTTACCATTTTGATCATAACTTGCCTAGTTTTCAATATATCGGCTTCATTTCTTTTGCGTTATATAGCTATCCGTATTGGCTTTAATAAGAAATTTTTTTCGTGTTGATAATGCAAAAGAAAAATTTTATCATTTTTTCAAGAAAAAGCAAAGGGGGTAGTCCATGGTTTTTTTTTGGCGAAAAAATAATTTTTCGCACTATCCGCAAAAACAAAATTTGTATTAAAGCCAACGTGGTTATCTATTCAACGCAATAAAAATCAAGTCGATATCTAGAATACTAAGCTAGTTATGACCAAAAAGGTAACCAGTTCTACTACTGCCTGTTTCCGGCCACTTTTTAGTAGAACTGGTTACCTTTTTCATCATAACTTGCCTAGTTTTCAATATATCGGCTTCATTTCTTTTGCGTTATATAGCTAATCGTATTGGCTTTATTAAGAAATTTTTTTTGTGTTGATAATGCAAAAAAAATTTTTATAATTTTTTCAAGAAAAAGCAAAGGGGGTAGTCCATGGTTTTTTTTTTGGCGAAAAAATAATTTTTCGCACTATCCGCAAAAACAAAATTTGTATTAAAGCCAACGTGGTTATCTATTCAACGCAATAAAAATCAAGTCGATATCTAGAATACTAAGCTAGTTATGACCAAAAAGGTAACCAGTTCTACTACTGCCTGTTTCCGGCCACTTTTTAGTAGAACTGGTTACCTTTTTGATTATAACTTGCCTAATTTTCAATATATCGACTTGTTTTTTTTTTTGCGTTAAATAGCTAACTCAATTGGCTTTAATTCGAAATAAAATTTTTTAAGGAAAAAAATTTTTTCGCACTATCCCGCACATCAAAATTTTATGGAAAATATTACTTTAGTTGATTTTAAAAATAATAGCAACTTAATTTAATTCAATTGAAGTTCAAAGTTTTTAGATTAAATTTTTTTGTTTAGGAATTTTCTTCAGCCTTAGTTTGTTCATGTGTGATTTGGTTTAAGTTTTCTAAAACTTAAAAAAAAATAGAAAAGCTTTTTAAGGCTATTTTGAAAATAAAAAAAAGGCTAAGAAAAAAGCTAGAGGCTAAATCATAAAGGCTTAAATGGCAACGCTGCTTGTAAACATATACAGGAATACTAAAAAATAACCATTACACTTATACACATACACACTTTGGTTTCTTTATTTTCTTGTTTATTTGGTACAAATAACAAACTCACACAGGCACTCATATAAATAAATGTGTTTTGAAAATTTGTATGTTTGAATCCTTAAAAGATTAAATTGTTAATTTTTTGTTGTTGTGTTTGTTGTTGTATTTCACATGCCCAACCATAACATTTTATTAAAGTATGTACAATGAAAACTACAAAACAACAACATACAAAAATGTTTTTGTAATCAAACAGGGAATGAACATGGAAATTTTAAGGGAAAGCTATTGATTATTTTAATTTAATTTATGAAATGAAAATTTTTATTAATTTTTGTTTATTTTATTGGGTTAATTGTTGTTGTTGTAATTTACTTAAATCGACTTAAGCAATTTTTCATTATTAGCACAGATATACACTCCCTGTCACATGAATAGGACCCCCTAATATAATTTTTTCAAAAAGTTATAGCTTTTAAAGGGAATGCTGTGAATTTAATTTTTTTTCTATTTAAAGGTAATTCGGTTGAAGAAAAAAAAAGTGTCTTCAAAATATGTGTCACATGAATAGAAAAATTTCTATAAAAAAAAAAACAAAATGTCTTTAATTATTTCATTAATTCAATGAAATATTCATTCATTTAATTGAATCAATCAAAAGTTACCATTGGAAAAAAATAAGTACTTAAACTATCAAAGTATAAGAATAACTTTTTGAAATTTTGAAAGCGTTTATAAAGCTTTAGTATGTCACAATTTCATTAAATTTCATCAGTTGTTTCATACATAAAAGTTAAAGCAATAAACTGGAACAGAAAAGTTGCTTAAGTTAATTGACCTCAAATTATATAACAGAAAATGGTATCCTTTAAGAAGCCATACAAAAAAATAAATAAAATTCAAAATATAAAACTCAAGATGCTTTAAAAATGAAACCCTAAAAATTTCAGCCACCCCCTTTATTTTTGCAGAGTGTCTTCTGTCTATTCTAATAAATTTGTGTTTCTGTATGTGTTTGTACCAAAATTCTATTTTCTTTAATTTTAAATAAAAAACCATGAGCAGCTACTGTAAAAGCAGTAATAAAACAACAACAACAATAATAACAAGGAACTACAACAGACACACACACGCACACACACACACACCCCCCCAAATGAAACAGAAGAAGCAACATTTGCACACATACTTGAATTTGAACAAAAGGATATTTTTTCAAAATGAAAAATCATAAAATCAAAGGAAATGAAATGAAAAACTTGTCTTTGTATATCAAAAGACAGATACAGTAGACGATACACTTGCCACAACTGCTACACACAAACACACACACACATACACATATTGATGAAAAGAAAAAAAAATACATTTACGGGGGCAAAGAAGGTGTATAGAGGCAAAGCAAAGCAACATCTGCAATAATAGCATCATGAGCAGCATAAGCCTCAACCCTAAATGCAAGTGTGGCAATAGTAAACAGCAACAGCAAATGTTGATGAAGCCAGCCACCATCACATCACCATCATGTCACTTACAATTGGACAGCCACACATTGACTCACCCAACAATCCTTTCAAAAATGTCATTACTGTAGCTACAGCGCACCGATTAAAAAAAAATAACTTTTTTTCAAACAACAACAAAAAATAGCAACAAAAAAAAATGGAATAAATAAAAAGGAAAAAAACAAATTCTGTATATCTGGAACATAAACGAATGACAATAGAAAATGACAAACGGCAAATAACATGGAACTTTTGATGCAATATCAAAAGGGAACCAGCCACAAAAGGAAACCAGAACAATAGGATGCATTACACAATGCCGGTAGCTGGTAGTAGTGTAACCAACCAACGAACCGACATTAAATGAGGGTGAGCCTGCAGTAATAACTGTGAGTACTTCTGCTAAATTAATTGCACTTGAGTGCTATAAACTGACTGAAAGTCAACCAGATTTATATGTGTTTATTTATTTATGTGTGTGTGTGTAAGTATGTGTAATAATAAATAAAACAAAAAAACATTTTTATTGTTAAAAAATCGTCTTAACAAAAAGGGAATTTTGTATTTTTTTTTTTATATTTTTTCTAAATTTTAATGTGTGTTTGTGTGTGCATAAAACTTTATCAATTTAAGTGCTTTTATATTTTTACAGAACAAAAAAAAAATAAACAAACACAATATGAAAAACTATTCTATTCTATTCGTTTAAGAATATAAAACTTTTTGCTAAAAAAAATTTGTTTCAGATGTCAATTTAAAGTAATTTTAGGTGTGCTCGTACTGGCCAAATTAAATAATCTATGCGCCAGCGCCTTATTTAAATACGCCAATAACACTAATGTATTTAGCATATAGAACGCAGCAGACTAGAGGCTACACGGGTTAATATGAAAGCGGTTATTTTGAAATTTCCAGTAATGCGATGCAGTATCGATAATTTGATTCTGGAACTCATTTCTAACGCTGATGCACAGCTGTTTTTTTTCTTTCAGTCAATTTACATAGCAATAGCGTTTCTGCGCAAAAAGTACTTAAGTGTGTCGCTAAAAAAAAAATTAAAAAAAAATCCTCTTCAAGTTATTACATTCTTGCCCGAAATATTCACAAAAGCGAAGATCGAAAAAGTAGACCTACAAGATTACTGAAGAGCCTAATTAGGCATGTCTTGTGGGCAATGAAATGGAGGACTATTTAGCTAAAAATAACTAGAATATTCCTTTCATAGATCCGGAGCACTTCTGCGGAGTAAACAACAACCTCCCTCTGATATAAGAGAAACGAAGTCTTCTAGAACTGAAATCAGGATTAGATCTATTTTGACAGTTCTCTCAAGTTACATATTCTCACTAAGTCCCTAAAATACAGAACGAACTGTTTAGGGACAAGAAAGCTAAAAATATTAATCACGAGATTCGTATGAAGTCTCGGATTGTAGTTGGGAACTGGGCTGTGCAATAGATCTTAATGATCTAATAACAAGGTGGACATGTAGTAGTTAAAGAGAATTCATTCTAAACACCAGCTGCACTGTTTTAAATATGTGCGTCCACAATTTATAGTGGATTTTAAATGCTGAAATTAAACTTTTTTCAATCTACATTGAAAAATCAAAAAAAAAAATACTTAAGTATAAATTACGCTAAAAATTACGCCAAATTAGTTTAATTGCTGCTTTATAATATTCAACTTTGTGGCAGCAACAACATGTTTAGTGTTGTGTAAGCCGCCAAGCAGCTTACAAAACTAAACTCCCTTAAGCTAAAATGAAATTAATTCCATTAATTTCAATTAAATTGTGTTCTAAAAAGCAACAACAAAAAAGCTTTTTTTATTAGTGAAGACCAATTTTCATGCACTTTAACAGGTGCCAGCGAGTGAGTACTTTTTCAAATGATACAAAATTAAAATAAAATAAAGTGAAATGATATGAAATAAATTGAAAGCTTGCTTTCGAACAGATACAGATGCCACACACACCAACAACACTTGATAAAATGAATTTAAATTGATTTTGCGCAGATGGAATTTTAGTTTTTGTTTTTTTTTTTTTTTTAAGGAAAGTGAGCAAAAAAATTGTTTAGCTTAGTGAGGTGAAAAGTGGAAATAATTTAGAGAGGGATTATACAAGATAAAATGAACTTTTAACGTTTACATTTTATCAGCTGATAAAGTCTACATTATTAATAATGATTATCCTTTTAATTCTATCATTAACATTGAAGTGTACACAACACGCATATGCTTGGCTGAATGGGTATACGAGAGTACGCACACCACATGTTCAATACCAGTTGTATGTATATAAAAGTGAATGTGACTGTAAGTGTACGTGCAAAATTAGTAGAGATTAAATATGTAGAGACCAGCATAAGCATAGCGAACTCTTTCAAACTGAGAATTAAATTCATTCATTATTTAGAATTAAAGTTTATATTGCATGGAATTAAAGAAATATTTCATTGAATTAATGAAATATTTCATTGAACTAATTAAACACTTCATTGAATTAATTTAATATTTATTTAAATTAACTAAATATTTCATTGGCTTAATTAAATATTTAATTGACTTAATTAAATATTTCATTGAATTAATTAAATACTTCATTGAATTAATTAAATATTTCATTGAATTAATGAAATATTTCATAGAATTAATTAAATACTTCATTGAATTGAAATATTTCATTGAATTAATTAAATATATCATTGAACTAATTAAACAATTCATTTAATTAATTAAGTATTTGATTGAATTAATTAAATATTTCATTGAATTATTTAAATATTTCATTGGCTTAATTAAATATTTAATTGAATTAATTAAATATTTCATTGTATTAATAAAATAGTTCATTGAATTAATTAAATATTTCATTGAATTGAAATATTTCATTGAATTAATTTAATATTTATTTAATATAATTAAATATTTAATTGAATTAATGAAATATTTCATTGAACTAATTAAACACTTCATTGAATTAATTAAGTATTTAATTGAATTAATTTAATATTTCATTGAATTAATTAAATATTTCATTGACTTAATTATATACTTTATTAATCTGATGAAACGTTGCATTGGTTAAAAAAAACAATCTTTCATTAGATTATCAACAAAATGCTAACAATGAGGAAACTTATTCACTACGAATTTTTGGCAAAGGAAATTTATGTACATATATTTCTTTTTTTTTTTGGCTTGAGGATATGACAATCAGGTTGAAGTTTTTGTATTGTAGCCAATTATGCATAAAAATTCTCCAGGATTTTGTTTCACTTTCCCTTACCTTTTATTATAAAAAAAATTTTTTTTTGGTTTAGTTTTTCAAAGAATATCCTGTCATTTAGCGAACTTTTCCCAAAAAACCAAAATTTTCTCCACAAAAATATATCTGTGGAATAATTAGCCTGGCTAAAATTTTTTTCTTTCTGAACCTGCAGTTACTTCTTATTTATTCTATTTCAATTCACGTTCTTTAGCTTTGAAATAAAAATGTAAAATGAAGAGAATTGCCAAAAAAAAACACTTCCCATATCAAATTTCTTCTTGTAAATGTTACAAAATGGTCTTGCAATTATTTTTCTTTTTCATTTTCTGTAATTTAAAAAACCAAACAGTGAATGCAAATTACAGACAAACTATTCCTTTCAAAGATGCCTTGTTTTTTAAAAGCGGTTTCTTATACATGCGAGTAGTGTAGGGTTCCTGTGGCTAAATAATAAGAACAAAATTGTTTTAAATAATACTAGACAACCGTCAATAAAAACTTGGGACAACCACAATTTTTTTTCAAATGAGCTACGGTCACCAGTATGGCCAACAGTATTTCAAACTCTTATTTTGAAAATAGTGAATTTTTCAAGAGAGTGCTTAACACATCTTATTCCCAATAAAAAAAATGTTTGATTTGAATTGAATAGCCATGATTGAACACAATGTATTGCAAAGCAATTCATTTCAGTACATATTCTTACAGGCTAAAAATGGAAAAATTGAAATTTATTGCTTCCCAGAAGCACTAATGTAAGGGAATGCTCAAAATGTGTACTGTGACAACTTACTTGAATTCATGTGTGTGCACACGTACCTTACGCTTTTGTATTATTTATTTAACTCAATCGTTCATACTAAACAGAAATTTATGGCTGAAGTGGTTGAGTGGCCAGTTAATGATACTTAACCCAGATTCGACAATTCAAATCTTGTTAGTAAATAGTATGGTAGTTAGGTAGGTTACAGAGGGCGTCCCACAAAAAAACGGAAGGAAATTCACAAAAGTCGTTTGAGTAGTCCCTTTGTGATACCTGCATATGGGGAAAATGCAAAAGAACTAAACCAACTGCTATCTTTAATGGAGCCATATATAATAGCAAAAATTGGAAACCCTGTGCTGGTTAACAAAAACTGTTTGTTTGTTGTTTCTGTTTTTTTTTTGTCTTGGTATAAAAGTATCAATTCAATTTTATTTCCTTTGCCATCAATTTAGTGGTTAAATGGTTTCTGGTTGAATTTAAATATCTCTTTAACGTTTTATTTTTATTTTATTCTATTTTCTTTTTATTTCTTATTTTTAGGTGAGAAGCAGACGATAAAGACTTTATGGTAACATTTAAGCACTTTGCTGACTGTGTGAAAATAAATGCAGCAGCAGCAACAACAATACCACCAAAAGATAAACTTGTACACGCATTTGCTTTTGAAATAAATACATTTTCAAAGTTTTACATCTTTTCTCGAAAATTTTTCTAACCAAAATTTAATAAACAAAAAACTTGAAAGTGTTTTCGACTTAAAAGCAAATGATAGAAAAAATAAAACCAAAATGTAGTGTTAGAGTTTATTAAGCTTAGAAAACTTTTTCCCAAAAAATTGCTAGTATTTATTTCTTACATTTGTAGAAATAATCACATAAAATGCAATTTCACATGAAGCACTTCAAAGCAGCAATGACAAGAAAACTGTGTATGTGTATGTGTTATTACTTTTACAAAGAAGTTTTAATTTAAAAATTTACTTAGAAAGCTGCTTTATTCCAAGGGAAAAGTTTCATTTTATTAGTTTGCCCAACAAAAAAGTTGTCCTTTTTTTTATATATTTGTAATTTAAGCTAAAATTTTTTAAATAATTTTTTTTTAACAAAATAAATAAACAAACAAACAAAATTGTGTTGAGCGGTCACTGCACGGCAATAGCATGCAGGCGAAATCAAGTGGTTGATCTAATTGGTTTAGGCGATCTCAAACAAGGTCTCAAACATGATACTTTAAAGTTTAAAATATAGAAAAATTGCATCATTTTGTAATAATTTTATTAAATTATTCGATCTTATAAATTTATTATTATTTAATACTCAAAAGAAAGTCGAAATATCGGAAAATTTAAATAAAAACAATTTTTTAAGATCTTAAGTTTGATTAGTATTAAATAATAATTGTATCATTTTTATTTTATTTTTTTAATTCTATAAAAACAACAAAAACTGACTTTTCAAATAAAATTATGAGGAAGATTTTTAATGAAATTTTTAAGAAAAAAAAATTTTTTTTAATTTATTTTTTAATCTCCCAAACATAATTTAAAAAATTATTTTATTCCCCATTTCCATGTGTTTTTGTTACCTTAATGGAAGCACTTAGTGCCTTTGAGACAAGATCAAAACTGGTCTGGCTTTGCCTAAAACTTCTAATAAGACTAATAGGGTTCACTTGGTATGGGTGCCAGGTCATAGTGGATATCTAGGCAATGAGAAGGCAGACGAACTCGTAATAAAAGAGGCGGCTAATAAATTCATTGCCCTAGAACCATTTTGCTCTATTAAGCTCAGTAATAGGGAGTGGCTGGAAAGAGAATTGCTACAATACTGTCTGGAAACAAACGATATCAGGGTAGCGAAAATATTCATGCCATTCCGATCTCGAAAGAGAATAAAGGAATTACTTAGCTTGACCCGGTCAGGAACTCCTAACTGGACATTGCAGAGTATTGAAACGCTCGGTGAATATGAGGATCAGTCAAAATGACCTCTGCAGGTTATATAACGAAGATGAAGAGACAGCAGAACACATATTGTGTCTCTGTAATGGTCTAATTTGGATCCGTTTTCGCTACTTAGGACAACAATACCTACAACCGTCGCAATAGGTCTACCCAAAGAAATTCCTGAATTCTAAATGAATACTAGACTCTGGGAGGATTTTTAACTTGGAAGTAGTGTCGCAATATGTCTATTTTAGGAGCAGTGATCATTTTAACGCTCCTCATTCTAATTCTACCTTAATGGAAGAGCTAAATAGTTCTCAAGTGCAACCAGCTCTTTTTTCTATATAACGGCAAACCTTTAGAATCAGAGTCAATAAAAAAACATTTGTAAGGATAGAAGAATTAAAATTAACTGTGAAACCTTAGGCAGTGCAAAAGAAATCTTTTTTTTTTGTCATAGAAAAGACATAATAGGTCGTATTTTTGATTCCGCATGGAAAGGAAAATTTCGCGAAAAGAAATATCGATCGATTGCTATTATTATTTTGAATTATTTCATTAGATTGTGAATTAAAAAGTAGCCTATTGTGAATGAATTGTGTTAATATTTCAGCTGTTGGTGATAGAAAAAAAATTTTATTTTTTAATACCAAAATAAATTTTAAATAAATAAAAAGAAAATTTAATTTTCAAAAAACCAAGCGAAATTATTCTCTAAAAATAAAACAAATTAATTTTTCGTTTTTCCCTTTTGTAGTTGCTGAATCTCTTATAATTATTAATATAAAAATTAATTTGTATTGCTGTTTAAGATTCTTATTTATACAATTTTTTCATTGTGTATTAATTTGAATAAGAAAAATTTAAATTATTCCCAGACACATTTTATTTTTGCAAAATTTTGTATTTTTTCTTAAATTTTTGATCATTCCGTTTGTTTCCGTGAGAAAATTTAAGCGTAAACAAAATGCGAAAGAGATGATAAGGCAACTGCGGAAGAATACCGTAGCAACGGAATGAATAATTTCAAATTAGTCTTGGGTAGTACCATTGTACTATTCACTGTCTGTGTTTTGAATTCCTATAGTTCATTTGCTTGCTTTTCATTTTAAATGAACGACCTGTAAAGAAACGAACGAACTAAACTTTAACGAAAACAAAAACGAAGGAACGAAAGTTGCCAATTATTTTCTTTTACATAAATTTAAAACAAATAAACTGAAAAAGAGAAAATTTATTGTGCATTCTAAAAAAACTCAATTTTAAGCTATTTTAAAATTAAAGCTTAAGTACTTTTTGAATTAAATTTTTTAAAAAGAAATCAAAAACTAAATTTAAAAATTTTTCATATTTTGTTTTGCTTTCTATTTTCGTAAAAAATTCCTTTCAACCCCTATTCGATATGATTTAACATAAAGATACAAAACATCAAATGAACCAACAGTTCCTTTTTAAATTTTGAACTAAGAAGAACGCTCACTAAAATGAACTACGGAGCACAAATCTATTGCAAATTTTTTGCTTCCACAATTGTGGAACGGAATGAATAATTAAACCCAATATATCTGTGCCAATAAGGAAAAAATTTACTTGGGCAGTCGCAATTAACTTTATGATTTTTTTTTTTTTTTTTTTTTTTGCAGAGATGATGAGACCGATACTCGTATATTCCACAACTAACGAGATGCTAATGAAAACAATTTAAAATAATTTTAAATAAATTTTAAAAGGGCTTCTAAATTAACTTAATAAGGTTTTTCTTTATTGCCACAGATATTACGTGTGTAGAGAAATTTGGATTACTGACATAAATACTCACTTTCAGTGGCTAGCAAGCATATTTGCCTGTATCCTAACCGGCACATTTTAATTGCTTTTGTATCTTCCATCCTTTTTTTCAAAATGTTTTAACTTTTTTTTTTTTTTGGGCATACGAGTACAACACATTTTTAGTTTATTCAAACTTTTTTCATTTCAGTTTTAAACGAAATGATAGAAACAAAAGGAAGATTAGTAAAAACGAAATAAAATAGAAAAGAATAATAGACCAAATATTCAGTAAATGTGTGAGCATTAGGGTGCACGCAAAGAAAAAAGATGGATGAATATGGTCACCTCAAACATAGTGTGTTCTTTACAAAAATATTATTATTAATTTGAAGCATCTAAACATTATTCTGATCACGATAAACATGTTTCTAGTTATTTTTAATCATATTATGTTTAGTGTCTTAGATCAACCATATAATTATCATATTATGTTTAATAAAATTTTACTTGAAATCATAAATATGTTCATAGCAAACATAATAATGATAAAAATATGGTTGAATGTAAATTATTTTCTATTTTGTCTCTTTCGCAACCATGTAAATAATGTGAGTATAAAAGAAAAACTTAATCGTTCAAACTAAACTGAGCTTTGTGGCTGAAGTGGTTGAGTGGCGAGTTAATGCTTCTTAACTAAGTGTTCGCAAGTTCGAGCCCTGGTAGAGTCAACTAAAATTTAAAAAAATAAACTTAAACCCGAAGTATTAGTAATAAATAAATACAAATTGATAGAAAAGAAATGTCAATGGAATAAAAAAACTTTATTTATACAAAAAAAGTTTAAACAAATTTTTTTTAAATCATATTAAAATATGTATGTATTAAAAAAAATTTTTAAAAATTTCTTGCCTTGACCGGGGGTTGAACCGCAACATCTGCAGTTGAAAGCTATTTTTAATATCTTTGATTTAAAAATATATATGGTTAGGAGCAATCATAAATCTAACCATACTATGTTTCCACCAGAATATGGTTGCCTCAACCATATTTTTTCTTTGCGTGTGGTAACCAAATTTTTCACTTAGTACCACGAGGTGGGAAAAACATTAAAAAAAATCTAAATCAACCCACGAAATAGTTTTTAATGGCATCTGCGATTATAGTAAGCCAGTTTTGATATTTTGAAAAAATTTCAAATGTTATTACCCTAATGTTCATGTACTGCAACTTTTATCTGTATTTTCTAATACATATATATTTACTATGTACGTTTGTATATACATAAGGTATGTATTCTTATGTAAAAAATTTATAGATTGATATTCTATTTACTTGCCAATACATACGAGTACTAAGCTTAGAATTTGCATACGCTGCAGCAGAATTTAATTCTGCAAAATTTTTGTTCACCTTTCACAATCATCATCTGGCATCAATTTACCAATTCTTCTTCTCTTTTTTTTTTAGTTTGCTTTTACTAAAATACACATTCATGTAGAGAAATATTTTTTAATTGAAGAAAAACAAAAAAAAGGCAATAGTAATTAAACACTGAAGGCTCTACAAATATTCGATAGCCATGTACTGTGAGGGCATTATTTTGTTCTAACTTTCAAATAATTTTTGAATAATTGAAAAAAAAACACACACACACAAAACATATTCTATTCATAAAATAAGGGGGTCCTGTATATTGATGGGTAGCGTGCTAACCCATGCAGGTTCGATTCCTGCCCAGACTCTGACAGCTGATGGTCAAAGTTTCTTCTAGTCTTTAGCTACAATTGTAGCTAAAGAAAAGAAAAGAAAATTCCAATTGGTAGGCGAGATATAGAATGGGTTTGCCATCAAACGACTACTGCAGAAGTTGTCAAGACAAGGAGGAGGAGGAGGAGGAAACTGTAGAACTCCTTCTAGCCCCTAAATGCAGTTTTTTCAGCTTTTTTACTTTGTTTTTCTCCTAGTCGATAGCTACAAGTGCGTCGAAGTAAAACTAAAAATTGGCTAAATTTATTTTAAATTCTTTAGAGTTACTTGAAGCTTTAATAAATTTTTTTAATTTATAATTTTTAATAAAACAGGGTTAAATTAATATTTAAGCAAAAGGAAAGTAACATGGTTATGATCTTAAAGGTCTCAAAGCTCATGATGACACATGTATGTATGTATGTGAGTGTGTGTAAGTTAATAAAACCTTAAGTAGTCTGTCTATTGCTACTCAGAAGCGATAAACCAAATAAAGTAACATTGAATGCAATTAAAAGGAAAAAAAAAAACAAAGAATAAATAAAAGCAATAAAAGAGAATATTTACTTGAAGGGAAAAATAAAAAACATAAAAGCAATAAGAGAAAAATTAAACCATTAAATTGTATGTGAATTATAGATGCCAAACATAGATTGAATACATTAAACCCTCGCATTTTTTTTAATTCGAAACCATTCAGAATTGCATGACGATAGAAAAAAAAAACTTATTTTTTTAATTTTGTTTCATGGCATGCATAAGCATGAATGCATGTATGCAGGTTCATAAAAAAAAACTTCAACAAGTTTTAATGCTTCAGCTTATACAAGTTGTTATTAAAAACGATATGTATTTGGTTTAGAGCCATGCCCCCACACTCAGATACACCATACACAACATGCAACTTATTTGTATTCTTTTCAAACAACAAACTCAACATATTCAAGTGAAGAGAATAAAGAAAAAGTTTTTTAAATCTTGAACTTTCTTTGGAATTGTGTAGAGATTATAGATAAAGAAGAAAGAAATTTAAGAATATACTTGTGTATTGACAGTCACAAGTTAATGTTATTAAATTCAAAAGTGAATAGACAACTCATATTGTTACATGTTAAAGAAATACTGCAAGCAGCAGAGAGAGAGTAGAGAGGCAGGAGCCTACAATATTCTAGTGTACAAGTAGCCTTACAGTCTAATGGTTGTAGCTACAACTCCTGCTTTATGCAATTATTATGATTCACAACTCAACTCTACTTTAGTTGAAATTTTGATGTTGCAACCTTTTCATTGTATTACCGATTACATCTTTGCTTTAGTGCGGTTGACAAAAATTTTAAAAAAATAACAACTTCTCAACTAAGTTGAGTTGTGAACCATAATAGGGGCATTAATTCAGGCAAGCTTCAACCTAAATACTTACATTAAAATTAACAGATTTTTTTTCACAAAATAAATTTCTTTTTTTCAAAAATACTTGTACAAAATTCATCACTTCAATAACGTTTCTTATCATCCCAGCTCCAAAAGATTTTACATCAGGTTATAATTTATTTAAATAGGAAAATACTTTAACGAAACAAATTCTATTTAATAAATGGATGGTTGCATAGCTGGCTTGTAGTAAGAAGTATTGAAGTATGTGCTTCACAAATAAAAAAAAAAAAAAATTAAAATGAATAAAAGAAAACTCCAAGTTTCTGCAACATTTAAAGTAAAGACGCAAACAGGAAATTACAAGGAAGAAACTTGAGTGTAACCCATCACAACATAATTATTAGTAGAAGATTACAAAAATGAATTATGAATGGTTACACACATACAATATGCAGCAACACACACACACACACACACAGCCTTATGAATAAGAATAAAAAATTATGACGTCTTTAATAAGCAAGAGCCAAATTACAGTATACGATATCAAACAAAAATTCCATTTAGGTTAGGTTAGATTGCACAAAGCGCCCCGATAAGAAAAATAGAAAGGGGGCTTAATTGCCTAATCTGGTGTGGTCCTTTTGTGATATCTGTAAGGCGAAAGAAACGAAAGAAGATGGTGATAGAAAAATGTCAGAGAAAATATTAAGCATTTCAGTGGGAAAAAGAGAATCTGGTAAATAGTGAGAGAAGACAGAAGACTGAAGAAAGAAGAGAAAATAGTGAAGAGTGAAAAGGGAAGAGTTAAAAGTGAAAACTGAGAACTAAAGGGTGAAGATTACGAAGCGCAGATTGAAGAGAAATTTCCATAAGAGGATGAAACATGACGGGTCCTTTACTAACTTAATTAGTTGGAAATAACTAACGAAGTCAGATTGCATGCCACCCTTCTGACATCGACAGTATCGTAAAGCCTTGCAGGTAGCGCTCCCCCAGATAAAACTTACGCTGCTTCTCCAGTGCAGAGCAAAGACAGAGAATATGCTCCACAATTTCCTTTATCTCCATCATTATTTGATGGCAAACACACTGTTCTCATGTTCTCCACTGAGCTCCTTCAAACCCCAGTAAGTCTCTGCTATGATTACTACCCAGTCTAGGCCAGATTAAGCACACGTCTATTCGTCCTTCCATTTCGACTGCACCTTAAGCGGGTGATACACACGTCAAATCTCAACGTCAATTAATGCATTTGTGTGGGTTTTTTTTTTTAAATGGAAACCACATGTATACGTTGTGTGTGAATTTGACGAGTGCTCCCGTAGACTAGTAGGTAACGCACAAACTATCAATCTGGGGGTCACAGGTTCGATCCCTGCCTAGACCTTGGGGGTTTTCTGCAGACAAGCCAAGAAGCTTCGTGGATTTGTGTTGTTTAAAAAAAATGCTCTGATTGATGTGTTTATCGCCCGCTTTACTCAAACTGCAAACTGCAGACTGAATGAGGAGGAATGCCGCAGAACACTCAGATACTCTGCTCTGTTAGCTTTGATGCATTTTAGCCTACAGTTCCCTACAACGGTCCCTTGTTTTGATACCCAAACGATGGTTATGGTCGAATGTCTCGCCATCATATTTGAGGAATTTTGGCATTTCCGAATCAGATCAAATGCCAAGAAGACACCCACCAAGAAGGTAATCGCAGTGCACCTGTCAGTATAAATGCGAATATTTTAGCCAAATATTCCATTGTACCACAGTCAGTCTACTGCTTTCCTTTATTCGATTATTTCAGTTACATTGTATGGGGATTTTAAAGGATATTCTAGTCCCAAGCTTTTCTAATTAAATTAAATTACAGTGAAATTTTGTTCGACATCGAAAGCCTTAATTTTAATATAGGTCTAGTCTTAAGTACAATTTCTATTTCACATAATTAGTTGGCGTAAAGCAAAACTGTCTATAATTATTTCTGCTAAAATGAAAAATTTCATTAGGTCTGAGGGTGGTTGGCTTACATGGTGGCCTAAAGGCCCTCAATTAGAATCGCATGACTCAATGGAAGTTTTCAAATAATTTCTTTTAAAAAAAAATTAACTTCTTTAAAAATATAAAGCAGAACATCTAGCTCTTGTGGAAGGCCTGTTAAAAGGCCATTTATATTTTGCCAGTTCACCTTAAGAATAAATAGTATGTGCTGGCAAGCATATAAACGAGAGCACATACTTGTTACACACGGCCACATTCTTGTGAAATGTGAAATGAATTTATTGTTTTCCCTCTACCAAAACCTGCAGTAGAGGCAGAGCAAGTGCTGCTGTGTGCATCTACGTATATGCGTATGTAAATGATACGTTTTTTTTTTTAATAAAAATGTATACTCGTTGCCATTTCTGTTTGAAAGAAGAAAAAAAAGTTGAAAATTTTCTGAATGATACACATTTCATGAGAAACATGTAGGTACGATTATTTTTTCTTCAGCTGAGAAAACAAAAGAAAAGAGAAAAAAAATATTTTTCTTTGCGTAAAATTTTATGTTGTGGTAAATACTGTTTTAATAAACATTTCCAAGAAATGAATTTTAAAGAAATATTTAAAACAGTGACGCAGTTAATAAAAAATGTTGAAAAAAAATTAAAACAAAAGGGGGCTCACTAAGGTCTTCCGATGTGGTCTGCAAATATTCAGAAAGATATCAAAGAAGTAGAAAGCAGAAGAACAGAAATGGTCAGCTAATTTAGGTGGTATTCAGAATCTCAATATCGATACTGCAAACGAATTAATACGTCGTTACATGTTACTGAATTGCACTACTGATGGTTGGACTTAAACACGCGCAATGAGAACAAAGTTCGCTCATTTTATTTTAAGACACTAAAGCTTATGCGCTTTAGGGCCATAGGCCACACATTATTTCCAACAAATGCAATTTTTTAGTTGTTAAAAAAGTAAAATTTGTAATTCTTTTAAACATTTTTGGGAAAATTTGTCATACGTTTTTACCACAATTTAAAACAAATTTGTTTTTGGCAGATATGAGACCCTAAATGTGAACCACCATCTTAATATATAAAAATCGACTATACGTGTGTTTGACATTGTACTCCTCCTAAACGGCTGTAGCTATTTAATTGAATTTCTCTGTATGCCATTGGGTTAAGCCTTGGAAGGTTTAGCATCAGAAATGCACCCGGCAGGTGGCGCTACAGTCGACATCTGTCTTATTTATACCCAAACTTGTACGGTCCTTTACTCTATGAGTACGATTTCTAAGAGCAAGAAGATCTAATATACAAAAATTGTAAGGCAGCTAGTATGAAGATGAGGATGAAATAGCAGATGCTGTGCACATTTTCTTCAGATGCACTCGATGGATTAAAGAACACAGAGAATTTGAGAACTTAGTTGAGGAAATTACTGCCCCAAATTTTGTGGATATAAAGATGGCAAACATAACGAACTGTGAATATATTCTCCAGGCGAAGAAAACGGACTAGACAAACAAGACAAGAAGTAAGAAAAGAAAAATAGGGGGTCTGCAGACAGATAGAAAATGATAGCGAAGATAAGCCTCACGGAATTTACCCTGAAGTAGTGTGAGGGAGGGTGAAAATCATTACCGAGGAAATAAAGGGGATTCTTTGTTGGCAGCCAACTGTGAATGCAGTAATGCAGCTTTCGCCTTTCCCTCAAAAAACTAAAAATTTATTTATTGAAATTGTAATTATTTAAATTTATAATTCATAATCGTAAATATGTTTTCTTTTGCGGCTTTCCTTGCATGTTGTGCATGCCTGCATTCATTTTATTTTAATTTTTTATTTTCTTGTTTTTTACAAAATCAGTAATGTTGATGACAAAAACGTTGCAAGTCCTGTCAACTTTGCATAAAAATATGTAACATCTCCTTAGACAACATTTCTGTATGAAATGAAATGCATGAATGAGAAAAATAACAAAAAACTACATAAACTGTTTGCTAAGCGATTACTTTAGAGGATGGGTGTTAATGCTTATACATTTGTGTGTGTGTGTGTGTGTGTGTGTGTGTTGCTTTCTTGTCTCAAGTGCAATACAAACATATTGAATTTCCTTTAAGTTTAAGTAATTTCTGCTCATTCTTATTTTTTCTAGTTTTATTTGAAATTTTTTTTAGAGAGAATAACCTGAAGCTTTTCAAATTAATTTTTTCTTTATTTATTTATTTTATTTGCAATAATCTAGCCTGTATCGTCCAAAATCGGTTAAAAACAATCGTGCATGTTCTGTATTCTACACGGATATGAAAAATGTGGAATTAAATTCTTTTCTTCTTGCTAAATGAAAACTTTTATGTGTTTTTAATTCTATCAATAAAGCAAAAACAAAATTTTAAAAATTTTTAAATGGACCACAGAGTAGTTATGAGGTGCTGAATTTTTCAATTTCAAACAATGTATTCGGATTCGGAATACAGAACAGCACTGAATATTAAAATTCATAAATTCATTTTCATAAATTAAAAAGAAAAGAAGAAATCAAACCAAAAAATAATCAAACAATTTGAATAGAGCAGGAAGAGAAAGGAGTGTTGTGCTAATAATTCTAAAACCCAAAAAGAGAAAAAAAAAATTAAAAGTAAATTCCGAATCCGCCGTATTTTTTTCGAAAATTAAAAAATCCGAATTATTTGGCTGCTCTGTATTCCACTTCCTAATTTTTTTTCTGCTAGAGCAGAATGCCTACACGCCCTGCAGTAGATAAACGGTCGTGCAATAGACCAGGACCACACACTGCAATTTTAGTTGGGCAATTCTTGATTTTCTAGGAGAGAGAGAGAGAGAGGAAAGAAGTATGGAAAGGGGAACAAACTTGTTCGTACTCTGCAATTCCCTTTTGTTCACTCTTTTTTTTTTTTTTTTTTATAAAGAAGTAGAAAAAGAAGACAAGTAGCTTGAACTTTGAATGAATGACTGAATAAGAATGCTAAAATTGCCGAGACAAAATTGCTATGTGTAGACACAGCGGCAATTTTAATAGAGAATTGAAGAAAATTGCCCAACTAAACTTGCCGTGTGAGGTCCTGGTCATAATATGAAGATGCAGCAGAGATTTACTAGAACCCTAGAGAGCCCAGTTGAGAAATGAAGTGACTGTAGTAACAATCCACTGCAGTTGTGACGACCATGCTAGGAGAATGGGTTTGCCATCAAACAACTACTATAGCAGTTGTCAAGACGAAGAAGAGGGGGAGACTGTAGAACACCCTCTCTGTCGGTGTGCTGCCCTGGAGAAGTGGCTGAAGATCTACCTGGGAGAGCGCTATCTGCAGGGTCTTACTGCGCTGTCGACTATAAGAGCCGTCATGCTATATGGCTTCGCTAGGAGTAGTAATTGTTGTAAATAACGGCTTCATCATCTTCTTCTATCTGTCTTACTATTTTTTCCTTTCACTTTTCTATCTCTATAGCTGGCCTTCTTCACTTGCTCTTATACAGGTATCACAAAGGGACCACTCAATGACGCACTAATCTTTATCCATTTATCTTCTTATTTATTTCCTTTCAACTTTCTATCTCTAGTGCTATGCTCTTCACTTCCATCACAAAAGGACCACATCAGAGGACCCAAGTGAGCCCAGCTTCTCTTTCTTATTTGTGGCGCCCTACCTACAATATGCATTTTATTTTTCAAATATTATAAAGATTTCTAATAAAATTGTTTGTAAACACAGTTTGTTTACTTGTCAATATGCTTGTAACGCATGAGAAGTTAAAAGTTGCTTCTGTTTTTGCATCACACATGTTACATGCGTCATTATGTAGCTTGGTTTATCTAAATATATTGACAGAAGTGTAAAACGCGTTGAAGCGTCTAATAATGAATGCTTTTTTCTGAATTAATTTTTCTAAATTTTATTTTTTTTTTTCCAAAAATTATTTTTCGACAGTTGATGGTAGATGTTAGATCTTGCCAGTGTAAACAATTTTTTTTTCATTTTCAACATCTTCCACGCATTCCTCTAGTGTAGAAAACCTATTAATCCTTTTCTATAAACTGCGCATTACTAAAAAAATTTAATTTTAAGTTCTTAATATTTATGCTTCTCTATTTAAAACTGCGTATCGAAGCTCTATAAATCTTTTCTATGCCATCATTTTACATGTGACCTGTAATATCGGTCACAATTAAATAAACACGAAACAAAAGGAATAAAAAAAGGTTTTAATCTTTTAGCTTTAAAAGCTAATTAAAAATACAATACGCTCTTGACACAAATTTTCTTTAATTGACACTTGAATGAAAAGGTTTTATGTCTATTTTTTTTTTTTTTTTTTTTTTTTTTTTTTTTTGGAACGTGTTTGAGTGTGGGAATATACTTTTGCCGTTTTATTTTTTTTTTTTTTCATTTTACTATTGTTATTATCCATTCATTATTATTCTAATCCCTTATTTTTTTTTTTTTGCTGGCGATTATTTTCTCATTTTATTTTGTTTTTATTGTTGTTCATGTTGATGCTGTGTAGCTTATTGCTGTAGAAGAAATTGTTTGTAAAACTTTTTCCATATAACAATACGATGATAGGAATTGGTTTGGCTTATTGTCAGTGTATTTGTAAAAGTGTGAGTGGGAGTGTGTGTCTGTGTTTGTGTTTGTGTTTATTTCGGTAAACTAAACAAGTTGAGCATTACAATAATCATTATTATTATGAAAATATCCTTGAAATGAAATGTACTCGGCAAAAGCAAAACAAAAGAGCGAGCAAGAGAAGAAGTGAGTAAATAAAACAAAAACAACACAGCGAAAAACTTTGCTAAAAAAAAATAAATATTAACATTAACCCCGCCAACAATAATAGCAGCAGCAGCAGCAGCATCAACTTCAATTCAACTTAAACAACAACAACAAGAAAATAACGAAGTGTGATATTGTACATAAACACAGTAAAATTTAATTACACGAAATGTATGTCATTACCACTAAGCACGTGCTTTGCTAATACTTTAACACACACACTCTTATTTATATACATAAAAACAGACGCTCTCAGCCACACACACTTTTAATTAATGATGCTACACGCATAGACACCAATACTAGGTAAAAACAAGTTTTACACACACACACGTAATTATTTAAAGTCGAATTTATTACTTTGTAATCAAATACAAATTGATTGAGTGTCATAAAAGCTGCTTATGCATGTTTTACACTATACTACTGAGTAAAACGTCTTGTCAAAAATTAAAATAAAATGTAAAAGTAAAATACTGTGAAAACAAAATATCCCAAAATACGAGTACGTACAGAAATTTGACAGTCGTATGTATGGCTCTTTATACTTTTCAAGCAATACAAAAAACAGCTGACAAAATCCAAAGAAAATCTTAAAGCTTGTATTATAGTGTAAAAACCCCATAGGATTTTTCGACAGCCGTATCAAATACCATTTGGTTTTGAATTCATTGCAAATCATAAAACTTGTTTTATAACATGAAGGCGTTAATGGCGAAAAAAATTAAATCTGTTCTAAATTATTTTTCTAGCTCTAAGTGTCAATTTATTTGCTTTGATTTTAATGTTAAATTAATTTATTTTAAAATTATTTTTAACTAAATAAAATAATTTTAATTATTTTTTTTTTTAATCAATTAAATTTGTTTATTTTGTTATTTAAATTGATAAAATTTTTTTATCTATTTAAAATTTTTTTAATTAATTAAATTATTTTTATTTTGTTATTTACATTAATTAAATTTTTTATCTAATTAAAATTTTTAAATTATTTTTTGATTAATTTATTAATTTTTATTTTATTATTTTAATTATTTAATTTTTTTAATTAATTTAATTATTTTTTTAATAAATTTAATTATTTTTTTAATTAATTTATTTATTTTTATTTTATTATTTAAATTAATTAATTTTTTTAACTAATTACAATTTTTTTAATTAATTGAATTTTTTATTTGATTTAATTAATTTTTTTATTAGTTTATTTTTTTAATTTTTATTTTATTATTTAAATTAGCTTAATTATTTTTTTAATCAATTAAATTTGTTTATTTTGTTATTTAAATTAATTAAATTATTTTTAATTAATTAAAAGTTTTTTAATTAATTTAATTAATATTTTGTAATTAATTAAATTTGTTTATTTTGTTATATAAATTAATTAAAAAAATTTTTAATTATTTTTTTAAATTAATTAATTTATTTTTATTTTATTTATATTAATCAACTTATTTTTAACTAATTAAAATGTTTAATCAAATTAATTACTTTTTTTAATTAATAAAATTTTTTTATTTTATTATTCAAATAAATTAAATTTGTAAGCTAATTTAATTATTTAATTTATTTTTATTTTATTATTTAAATTTATTAAATTATTTTTAACCCATTACAATTTGTTTAATTTTTTTTTATTAATTAAATTTTGTTATTTTATTATTTGAATTAATTAACTTTTTTTATTGATTTATTTATTTCATGTAATTAATTAATTTTTTTTTTAATTTATTATTCAAATTAATTAAATCATTTTAACTAAATAAATTTTTTTTTATTATTTTATTTATTTTTTTTATATGTTATATTAAAATTTTTATTTTCCAATAATTTATTTTTAATTAAATGATTTTTTATATTTAACTTATAAATTATTTAGAGCTTTGAAATAAATATTTAAACTTAATGTCTGGCTTTTGTATTCTTACATTTATTTTCTACTCTTGTTTTTTTGTATAAAATTTCCTTATTGGTTCTGCACTAGTGTATTAAATTTCTCTGAGAGTGTCCTCAAAACTATTCTCCCTTTTTATATATTTTTTCCTCTCTTCGTTTGCTTTTATTTCTCTGCAATTTATAAAACTTTCCTAGTTAACAATATTTCTCATTTAATTTATAAAAAAAAAATTTTTTTTTTTCAATTTTCTAAGTATTTTAATGTCTTTCAAGAATCTTTGGGAAAAATCCACTGGAGATCTAAGTAACTTGGGCTCCTATTGATAAGCTTTTTAAGCCCTTAGTATTTACTGTATTAAACAATTAATAAATACATTTTCTATGACAATATGAGCAGTTATATTTGAAAGTGGTATAAGTCCACTTTTTAAAATTTAGATATTAAAAAATAACTCGGTGGGCATTTTAGTAAATTCTTACTAAAATTACTACTAACTCATAAAGTGGACTTGTACCATTTTTAACGGAAATATTTTCAAAAATTATTTCATTCAAAAAGATTTTATTTTATTAAAACTAAAATTAATTGTTAAAAGCTTCTAGCTTCTCTAAGAGTTGTTTGAGATAACAAACAGCAAACTTATGCTCTCCTTTCTCTTACTTTGTTTGGTATGGTGAATTTCTATTTTTTTTTTTTAATGACACAAAAAATACTCACTCCTTTGTGTGTTAGTATTTTGCGGTGTTTTATGATTTTCATTATCATTATTTTGCTTTAAACAAAAATACAAAAACATTATGGCATTTTTCTTTGTTATTTACAAGGTGTTAATGTCCTCATCAGTTTTAATAAGATCAGGTTAAATTAGATAAACAGCAAAGTCATTAAATTTAAAATTAATTCTTGTATTTTATTACACAGTTTTATCGTTAATGTTATTTTTATGTTGAGAATTCAAATTAAAAAAAATAAAAATATACATACGATTTCTTTTATTAGCAGAGTTAATAAAATTAGAATTTTTTGTAGCCTACATTTTTTTTTACTAAATTCTTTAACACAGTATTTTATAGCATAGTTTCACTCTAATAGGAATTGAAAATTGTGAAAAAATTTTCCTTTACACGGTTTTACAATAAAACGAAAAATTTTGTATGTACTACTGCTTTAAGATAATGCGCCAAATTTCCTAAAAGTTTTAAGTCATCCTAAAGTTCAAATATAGCTTTTCTTTTCAAAGACTACCATTGGACGAAGACATATTACATCAGAAGATAATTGCACTGAATTTAAGACACAACGGAGTCAAAATCTATTGCTGTAAAAGAAGCTTGGAAAAAAACTTTTCGATTAAGAAGTATATTGAAATCATATCTTTATCGCTGAAGGAACTGAATATTACAACCCTGAATAAATGTTGGAAAAAGGTATGACGACCAGAAGCGGTTGAAAAAAAATCTAAATGAATTAGCAGAAATGAAGTTGCTAGAACAAGCGGAGGAGAAAGTTTTGTGGAGATGACTGGTGATAACATCTAATTGAAGAAGAAATTGGCGAAGCAGATTTGGTAGCAATAGTATCGCTTACCCAAGTAAATCAAATTCAATCTAGTTCCGTTGATGGTGATGATAGTGAAGTTACAAATAAAAAAGTGTAAAAAATTTTAAGGTCAGGTGAAAAAGTTGTTAGCATTGGTCTTATATACAGATCCTTGCTCTAAAAGAAGACGAAAATTCCTTAGGGAATTGCAAAATCGTTTATCACCAAAATTATCAAAGACCTTAGAAATGCAACTAAACAAAAAATTCAGAGATTCAGACGAACAAACGTTCTCGCTCAATTATTTAATTATTCAAGTGTATCATATGAAATATGTTTTTGTTTTTTATATGTATTGAAAAAGACATTTTTAATTTAGGTTGGAGTGATACCCCCTTTTAGTACTATTTTTTTCTATCCATTTATTATTTTTTTATCTTTTTCAAAAATTGTTTAAACTCATTAATTTTCTCTTAAAATGTATACAGTTTCATGAAAATTATAGTCCATCATATAAATATAAAACTAATCGATATCTGGTGCCATAAATGTTTCATCTCCTGACTTTATGCTATGCCTGTTGAGTTCAACTGAGCACACATACCCATACACACACCCACATGCATGAAACATTGTGAACAAATAACATTTTTAATGCAAACATGTTACTACTACATACAAAGAGTGTTGCCAGCTTAACTTTGTTGAGGCTAGATTTTGACTTGTTTACTCGTATTTAGCATTTAGCTTTTTATTAGCCTTTTTTTATATTTAAAAAAATAAATATCCTATATACCTATTTAAAAAAAATATAACAAATACAAGCAAATTATTTTTTAAAGTGGTATAAGTCTACTATTAAAAAAAGGAGTCTCTGGTAATTTTACTAAAAAGGTGTCTTTATCTTATTAAAATTACTGTTAAATAATTTTTTTTTAAAGTCGACTTAAGCCACTTTCAAAAATAACAGATTATATAATCAGTAATTAGCAAATTTATTATGAAGCTTTTTGTTTCTTTCACTTAGTAGTGTTGAGGTTGAATGATTTTTTATAAGGTTGAGCAAAATTAATGAAGTGGCCCACAAATAATTGAAGTTTGTTTCCAAAGGAAAAAAAGGATTTTTAAAAATTTGCAAAACATACCGCTCGTGTATTTTTTCAAAGTTATTATTTAGATTTTTCCTCAGTGTCTTAATTCATATTCTGTGAAAATATTTCAAATGCTCTTCTTTTAGCAATAAAATGCTTTAACAATTTCCCATAAAAAGGTTTAATGAGGCTTCGAAATAAAAACTATGGGACATAATCATAGTCACACTAAGGTCGGTATCTTTTTAAAAACGACTTTAAATTCATATAATTCTTATGAACAAAAGTCAGCTCTTAATAAAAGCTGACTAACAATGATTATGTATCCAAAACAACATTTTCTTCTTAAGTATTTATTTCATTGCTTGAGCTCTTGTTTTTGAACTAAGTAGAAGTTCACTTTAAAAAAAAAATATGGTAGCGCTAATTTTATAACGATCATCTTACTACATTTACTGCTCACTAATTTAAAAAAAAATATCAATTTCAAAAATAATAGCTATCTTATTTGTAACTAGACTCAAGTTAACAAATTTCCGACCCACATGTTTTAACAAAATTGCCTTCCCGTTTTTGTTTTTTCCAATTTTCAATTCCAGTAAAACTTCTATTGACACAACAATTAAAAAAATGCATACACTTACTTTGTTTGGTTGGTTTACGTGGTGGCCTAAGGGCCTTCAATTAGAGTCGCAAAACTCCGTTTTGAACAAATATTTTGCTTATTATAGGCTTGGGCAACCTTACAGAAATTTAATGCCACTGACGAGGAAAAAAAACACTATAAAAATACTGACTTAAAAATTGTCCCCGTGGAAAATACTAAAAAGCACTAAAAACGATGTTAAAAGCAAAAAGTTGACAACGCTGAATATCAGAGTATATAAAAAAGAGAAAACAAAATAGCGGAACAAAAAAACAATTGCTTTCACAGTTAAACAAACAAAATAAAACATGCACCCGACTCGTTTAATAAGTTAACAGTACTTGACTATGATGATATTAAAAATCTATTTTAGAGACTTTTGCCCAAATTTATATATTTTTATATTTAAGCTGTTATTTTTGCAAATGGTACAAGTCCACTTTAAAATAAAATAAGTTAGCAGCAATTTTAGTAAAATATACGACACCATCTACTAAAATTACTGCTAAATAATTTTTTTTTAAATGGACCTATAACACTTTGAAAAATAATGTTTGGATAAAGATCTTATTTGAGAATATTTATGTATGTACTTACCTATCTACATACGAGTATGTACTCGCCTATATATCGGTAATTGTTAACGTGATTTATCCAGCAACTTTAATACTCTTTGTCCAATTATTGCTTGCTTCTTGTGCTCCAGCTGCATGTAGACACATACAAATTTATGCCCACACTTTCCATATGCCCAAGGTACTCATTATTAACACTTTACACAACACAATTATTTTTTAATTATTTTTACTCTAGTCTTTACTTTATTTTTATTTTATTTAATTTATTTATCATTTTACTACTTACTATTAAGAGTCTTTTTATTTATTTACACCACTCAGCCGTATTCAATGCTACGCGATCACTTTGTCTTTTATAACTAAATGAATGAAAAAATACAAGTCATTTTATGTCCTTAATGCCAACTAAAACTTATTTGTAAATAACAAAAGGGAATTTGTATTTTTTATTGAGTGTTTTTGCAGTTGAGTGTATGAGAGTATTCGTGAAGCTGCCAGATTTGATCATCAATGGAAATTTTAACGATTTTTTTAAAATGCAAAAAATGCATTTATGGTTCTTTAGTAAAACTGAACGGTTTTCTGAAAAATGAAAATAAACAAAAATTTTATAATTTTTTCAGAAGGAAAAAAATTTTGTTTTTAAAATCGAAATATCAAAAAAATGTCCTGTAATAAAAAACGAATAAATTTTATTTAAGAAAGAAAAAAAGAAGCAATAAAAAATTTACGGCGAATTTTTATTGATAATAGGGCTGAATAATTTATAACCACTTGTTTAAAATTTATATTTTATTTGATGCAAAATAAATATTTTTTTTTTTATATGAAAAATACACGTCCCAGTTCTACATTACGAACGGAGTTACAAAATATGTAATTAAAATTTTTCCTTCTTATTAAATGAAAATGTTGGTGTTTTTTTTTAATTCCCAGCCAAAATAAAGCAAAAACAAATTTTAAAAATTTTGAAAATGACCCACAGATTAATTATGAGGTACTGAATTTTTCACTTCCAAATAAAATATTCGGAATCAAAATACAGAACATAAATCTCTGATAAATTTAAGATCTAAAGACAACTCATTCATACTTACTTTTTGAGGTATTTTTAAAAACCCTGCAAAGCATATTCAGACCCGATTATGACTAAAATTTTCATAAGTTTTTTCCTTTTGCTCTTATGGGTGGGTCAAAAGTCACCCATGTGTGTAAGGATGCGCCAAAATCACGCATGTGTGTAAAAATTTAATAACTTTTTTGTGTTATAAAGAACGAGCTAATGAATTAAGTTTAGAGTTTTAAGCTCTAATTTTTTTTTTTTAATTTATCTAGCTTTTTTGTAAATTTAGCTTACTGTCTTGCAGATTCTTGGCAACTCTGCAACCTACTCGTTCATTTAAGTAACATTTTTTTTTTCATCATCTTTTCTTTTGTATTGATATTTCTATCATTTTTAGAACATCACAGCACATCACATGTGATGTTGTGCTCACTCCCACAGAGCATGAAAAACATCATCTAATTACAAAGTTTCATGTTGTGTTGCAAACTATGTATGTATAGGAAATGAAATTTTAATTTGGGCTATTGAAAAAGAATCAATTTAAGGCAACTTTAAGTTGGGTAGCAGGTGCCGTATACGCAATAAGACAATGCATATCGTTTATTAAGTGTACGTAACCATTTACCATTCTGGTATTTAGCTGGAAAGTATGCAATAGTTTTTATAATATTAAGTTTCACCATCTACTTGCACAAATAAATTATAATTATGACTTTATCAATACTTTCAGCGAAAATGTTTCTGCAATTAAAAGGTGAAACAGTAAATGATGCTTTAATATAAATTTTAAGAAAGGAAAACTTCATACTTTCTATGAAAATTTTTAAATATTTTTGTTTATAAAAAAGTTTTTTTAAAGGATTTATTCATTGCATTAAAAGGGTTTAACAATGAATTCACTTAAAAAATGCATACTTTGCAAAAATATATTTCATATAATTAATGAAAATAAAATTCAATCAAAAATTTTTAATAGTAAAAGAAATGTTCATAAAAAAATATGTTTAAAAAAATTTCATATTTTCAATGAAATTTTTTTAATAAATTTTTCATACAATTAATGAATTTTTTTTTCTTTGATTTTAATTAATTCATTTACAATGTTTATATAGCAAATGATGTTTCAATATAAAATTTACTAAAGAAAAAATTTCATATCTTCAATGAAATTTTTCATATAATTCATGAATATTTTTTTTTTAATTTTTTGAACTATATTTTTTAATTTACATATGTATGTACGTATGTAAAGCCAAACTTTATTAAATAATTCTCATTAAAAAATGAAATTTTTCAAGATTAGTAACAAAATTTTTTAATATTTCCTAAAAATTAGTTTAAAAAACTTGTTATTAACCATTAATAAATAACATAAGAATTATTTTTTATATTACATTTCATAAGTTTTAAGTCTGCAATAATAATTTGTGTAAAAGATTTACTTTTAAAAATACTTTTACCTGCCTGCTGGCAAACACACCCAGGTAGTTCAACAGGGAACAGAAAATAATAATGACAAGACACACATAACAAACTGATTAATGACTATAATTAAGAATTTATTTTCTTTGTTGCAAGTATTCTTATGAGCCTTTAAGAAGGACAATCAAAGCAGAGCTGCTAACAATAACGACAGAGTAACATTTAAAAAATGTGTACGAACAACAGCAGTTGCACTTGTGGTGGATTAACTCTGTTAACTACGAGTATAAAGCATTAATTTTGTTTGGCTGGTTTATAAGTGATTTTTGCTAGCTTTTAAAATTTTTTAAATATATCCTGTATCCTGTATCATTTGCAACTGCTAATTTACACTGAGTGAAATTTTTTTTATTATATAAAATGAATAAAAAAAAGACTGCAATTTAATTGTAAGATTACATGGGCTACTTTGGCCAGAGCCTCTACCTAGAGTCTTGGTAAGAATTGTATCAACGACTTTAGGATTTATAAGTAGGGTTCTAAACATCTAAACATCTCTGGGGGTGAGTTGCATTTAATTAAAACCCCTTAAAATATTTTATTTTTAAAAAGTATTGAAATTTATAATATATCTTTGGTTATTTAATTAAACAAATTTAGTTATAGGGTTTCTAGTTAATATTATTACCAATTAGAGCTTAAGTACAGCAACCCAATGGACTTTTTGTAAGTTCAATATATAAACAAGAAGTCTTCTAATAGACTTCTGCTACGAGTATTCTATGAGAGCTTTATTATATCTCTGGTAGTCAAGAAGAAATTCCTTAGTAATAGACTTCCCTCAGGACTATTCTGGCAGAGCTTTTGCTGTTTCTTTAGGAGGCAACAAAAAATATTCTATAAAACTTATGCTAAGACCGTTCTAAAAGAGCTTTGCTATTTTTCTGGGAGCCAGCTAGAAGTTTCAGAGTAGACTTTCCTGATGAACGTTCTTGGAGAGATTTGCTATTTTTCTAAAAGCCAACAAGAAGTCTCTGCTAAGATCAACTAGATCTCTGATCGTTCTTGAAAAGATTTGCTATTTTTCGAGGAGCCAACCAGAGAACTTCTAGTAAACTTCTGCTAAAACGATTCTATCAGAGCTTTGCTATTCTCTAAAATTCAAGGAGAATCCCCCTAGTCGTAAGCTTCCCCTATAATCATTTTATTAGAACTTTACTATTTCTCTGGAAACCAACAAGAAGTCTTCTGTAAAGAGCTTTTGCTATTTTTCTGGAAGTCAACAAGAAGCCTCCCAGCAGACTTCTGCTAAGATCCTTCAATGAGAGCTTTGCTATAGTTCCGAGAGCTAACAAAAAATCTCCCAATAAGCTTCCGCTATGACCGTTCCATTAAAACTTTGCTAATTCTCTGGCAATAAAGAAGTAGACTTCTGCCAGAGCTGTGCTGTTTCTCTCAAGGACAACAAGAAGTCTTTTAGTAGACTTCTGCTAAGACTATTCTATTATAGGCTCTCTGAAAGCCAATAAGAAGTCTTCAAGTAGGCTTCTGAGAGAGTTTTGTTTTTGTTCCTCTGAGGGCCAACAAGAAGTCTCCCCAGTAGACGTGCTCCAACAATACCCTTTAGTTTAACAAACACAAAGCACAAGTTGTGAGGTTTGGTCATGCAAGCCACTGAGACTTTTTAAGAATACAGTGCCCGGTAAACTACCACAATGAAAATCTAAGTAGAAGTGAAACCCAATTTTCTTTTTCAGTGTTTGCAGTTAAGACTTGCTTATTATTGTTTATTTAAGAGTATTTCCAGTGATTCATTGTCAGCTTTTTTATTATTTTTTCTTTTAATTTTATTCTTTTTGCGGATATTATTTTAAATGCAGTATGTCTGATAAAATAAAATGGATTGAAATAAAAAAAAAAAATTTTTTTTTGTTTCTTCCACCGACAAGTATTTCCCCAAACGCTTCCGTTTCATTGTCTTATTTCCTATTTATTGTCTCCTTTTGCTTTTGTGCACTGTTTTTCTTGGTTTTAAATACAGTTACTGTCTGTATTTAGTTGGGTATTGTGTATTGCACATTTGCTACTTACGTAGTAAGAATTACTTTATGGGAGAAGAAGAAACAAAATTGCGTTCTTTTTTTTCAATTGTATCACATTTTATGCGTATTTAATTACTTGCTCCGGCTTAAGGAAACCAATTTGTTTTTATTTAATGAAGTTTGGGTTAAATTCATGGCCTATTTGTGGCTCATGTAAACTACTGGTAAAAGTTAAAGAAAAAATTGTTAATGATTTAAAGAAATAATTTTTTTTAAATTAACTTTTTGAATAAAAGTTTAGAAATTAATTTTTAATTAAAAACATTTCGAAGGGACCTTTGAAAACTTACTATCTGGTCACGTTAGGATATAAAAAAAAAGAGAGAGCCAGAGCTAGAACGAACGGTTGTAAAGCATAACAAGCAAGCAAAGATCAACAACTGGAAATAATTGCATGACTTCATGACCTCTGGGTGCAGTACGATTGGTTATTACAAAGTATCCATCCTTTTAAATACAAACACATATACACACACACACACACACATAGAGAGAGACGGTTAGAGCACAATATCTATGCATGAGACAACTTTTGTTCTTTATTAAATGAATCAGGGTTTGTTTCTGACTTTTTAATTAAACAATAGTCTTGCAAAACGGTAGCAGCAGCAAACGCAAAAGAATAAGAGAAAATAAAACCAACAAAAAAAAAATAACGAAAAACTTTTAAAAGCAATTTTTTTTTCTAGTTGTTTTTATTTGATTTGGTTTTTGCATTTATAATAGAGAAAACTGATAAAATCGCTAGCAAAAAAAAATTATAATTAAAATAAGCGCTGAACTGTGTTCAAATTTACATATTGTATTTTTCAAATTTCTTTTTCACGGTCAGGGCATGTCAATTCCATATAATTTTTTTTCTTGCTTTTAAATACTCGCATTTAAGCGAAACCAAAGTTGTGGCTAAAGCGGTTGTTGGTTTGTTTTGTTAATGTCAGTTATTGTTTAAAAATTTGCAACTAAAAGCAAAATAAATTATAATTATTTGCTCTCAACTTGAAAACAAAATTCTATAATCAAAAATTAAAACTTTCAACTTTAAATTATTTTTTTTTTTTTGTAAAAAGTGGCAGAAAAGTTTTTGTAAACAAGAGTCTCAAGTTGGTCATGCATGTATTTAATCAAAACCACTTAGTGATATCTTGAGTGCTTTCAAACTTAATGCAGCTTAAAAATAAAATTTAAAAAAAAAATAATTTTCTAAAGGAGTGAGCACAAGGTTTTTAAAAACCACTGACAATTAGCTTTGACACTGTAGCCTCATAATTTTTTTGGCTTGAAAACTTCATAATGAATTTTCTCTCTTCCTTTTTTTCTTATTCTCTAATTCATTAAACATGAAATCATATTGGGGAACTCTACTGGGCGGGTGTGTCTGAGCTGTTGACTGTAGGAGTCAACTGACTTAATTCATGACGGTATATTTTTCTTTTCTTCTGCTTGACGAGCTGAAATATTTTTTTCGGTCTCTACTCGGCATTGAAGGCTTAGTGTAAGCTTCACTTTGGGAAGCATTACCTGCAGCGCCCTTCCGCTCGATCAACTGTAAGAGTCAGCAAGCTATATGACTGTAAGAGAAATAGCTATGAGACAGAAATAGGCTTTACTTATGACGGACTCCTTCTCTTCTACTTGTTGACAAGCAAGAGGACAAGAATGAATTGGAGAATCGACCCTGAAGGATCAGTGTAAATTTTACTTTGGAAAGCATTACCTGGAGGGTCTTACTGCTCGGTCAACTGTAAAAGTCAGCGACTACATGACTGTGTGAGAAATAGCAGGTAAATTAATATATGACGGACTTATTTTCTTTTACTTCCTGATGATGACGGAGTAAAGACTGTTAAACCTTTTTTTTGCACTGCAGCAGAGAAGTGAAATAGCTTTGGTGAGCGCTACCCGATAGGACTTTCTGCCTCTAGACAAAAAAACGTCAGACAAAAAAGGTCTGCCGTTAAATAACTACGAGTACTGTAGATATTAACAGGATAAGAATAACTAAGAGACTCTTCAACACTGTAGCCATCTCTGCCTCGTGTTGAGAAATCAGCACAAGTTTTACCTTGAGAGAAATCTGCGGGGAGCCAAAAAGTGTCTGGTTTTGTGAGGAACAGTAAGTGACTTAGATCTTGAAGTCCCCTTTGTCTTCTTCTCGACTATCTTCAGAGCACCAAATACTGTCTGGTATAAAGACCAGCAAGTGGCTTAGATTATGAAGTTCCTTTTGTTTTCATCTTTCCAATGAGATTAAGAATGATTAGGAGACTGTAAAACACTTTCTCCGCCTTTGACTGGCACTTTGCAATCAGCGTAAAATTCACTTTGGGGAACGTTATTTTCGAACTTTTTAGCTTCGTAGGAAGCAACAACTCTTTTAGTTGGTGATGAACTCTTCTACTTCTCTTACTAATTTTCTCTTTCTTGATTTTCTTTGCTACCTTATTTTTCAATTCTTAACTTCTTTCTTTTTCCACTGCTATAAGTCAGATAAAGAAAGCTTTTAGAGGACTCAAATAAGCCACTTGAAAACATCTCTTTTAATGGGTTAAACCTAGAATAGTCTCTTATAAGGGTTCCTTAAATCTTTTCAAGTGCCGCATGCTGCTTTGGGCTCTTCAGTTGTCCGGTACAACTCGTTTCTTACCTTCAAATCCTACAAACAATTATAAATATAAACACGGCTAACCTGTGCTCTTTAAAGAAAAATTTCTTAATCCCCTTTCACATTTAATTTTCAATTTTTTTTTCAATTAAAATAAAATAAAACATGAAACTAAAAATAACCACAATTTATCACCGCAAATTATCCTCAATTACACGGCCATTTAGCATTATTATACTCAGACATTTGTGGCTGAGAAGTCCAGTTTTTAAAAATTTATTTATTATTTTTATTTAAAAACAAAATTTTTTTTATTTTTTTTTTTCTTATCAAAAGACACAAAATAAAATTATTATGTGGGAGGATTAAACTGTGTATACTGTGTGTGTAAGTGTGTGTGTGAAAATGTGTGTGTGTGTTATATTTTAGTATCATTTATTATTTAATGTCATTTGCTGTTGTTCATTTCTTTTTTTTTTCTTTTTCAGTTAATTCATACAGATTCCTCAACTGAAAGTTTAACACGAATGCGTGTTTGTATAAGTGAGTGTGCGTGTGTTTCTCTGTGTGTGTATGTCTGCATTTAACTTTTATAATATTTACTTGTTTGTTATAAATTTTTATTTTGTAGCTGACAGCATTAAATGGCAATTATCGCGTTTTGGTTTGCTAACAAACTATCACAGCCAAGATAGGAAGTCAGCCAGAGAGGAAAAGTTTTTCAATGAAAACAATATCTTTTACTAGAACCTAAAAAAAAGTTTTATAGGAAAATCTTTTAAGGCTTCTAAGTTTGTACTTCTCGGAAATCTATATGTAGGGTGGTCCAACAAAATAAAACAAAACGTTTTCAGAGAGTTTTCTTAATATTTTTTATTATGAGAGAAAGATCTATGATAATTATATGTGAAACGAAATTTCGACCAAATGCTAGCCACGGCTTCGGTGCCAAACCTCAATCCGATAATCCATATTTTCAATGACTTTTAGACTTGAGAATTGAGGTTCAATGTGGTTTATGTGCCATTTTATCTCACTCTTTAGCTCTTGAATTGTTCTTGGCTTATTAATGTGTACTTTTTCTTTTAAACATCTCTAAAGAAAAGAGCCCAAGGGTGTTAACTTACATCGCCGCGACATGAGACAATACAGCCATTTAATTTCTTGCTCAAAAGAGTAGTTATTTCGTTGGCTATGTAGCAAATGGCATCATCCAGGTCTGGCTACAACTCGCGATTGTTGGTTGACGGGTCTTCTGTTACACTATCGCCTACAGCAGCAATATTTTCTTTAGAATGAAGTGAGTGAGCATGCACAGGTATTTTCAAATTTTTTACAGACCCGGTTTTTCGAAATTATGCCCACAATTCTCCCGATTTTAGACACATTTGGTCGATTATGTTGACCAAAAACATTATGAAAAAAATTATTTTTTGATTTGAATGCCCATTTTCGTAAAAGCCTTCAGCAATTTTAACACGTTGCTCACCATGGCTAAATTTATCCAACACTGAAATAAAGTTGGGCAAAAAACTTGCCCTTTCAAACACATACATTTGCATTCTTATTAATACTAGAGCTTTAATTCGCTTCGTTTGGTATTGAGTATGAGAATTAGAAATTCTCATCACGCGACTGATAGAATTAAACCCCAGAATACACGTTTTGTATTACAGCAGCTTAAAACTTCAAAACAAATTGTTGCACAAAAAAAGACTAAAGCTGTGATAAATTTCATGTGATATCGTAAGGCAAGATTTAGGCTTTGCCTTCCATTTTTTCAGAGATCCTCTAATTTCCAGGATTTACTTGTTTGACTAAAACTTAAATTCGATATTCCTTCTAAATGGTTTTTTTTTTTAAATTTGGGGCATTATGCTTGGACCACCCTTTAAATAAAATTCATTGTCGGTTTCTTTGTTTGTTTGTTATAGAAATTTTTGTTTTCCAAAGGACTTTTTTGAAATTGGACTCCAAAAAAAAAAGATCGCTCTATATATTTTTGTTCAGTGACGCCCATTTTTACGCCCACTTTTTAAACTATTATATTTTCACTTACTACTGTTCTTTAAGATTTTTTTTTCCCGTACTTAATTTAAGCCTGAAATTATACTTTAAAATATTTTATTTACCATTTTAATTGGCGCTTCTGCTAATAATGCTAGCAAAGGCATGAGTCTTTTTATAAAGTAGTGAATGACTGTATTTATTTGGATGGAGTTTTTAACGATCAAAATTTTATTTGTAAACGGATTTCTCTATACTCTAAAGACCCCGACTGACGTTATAAAGAACCGGGTTTAGTAACTTCATTGCCACAGAATTATTGAATTTCCTTTCCCTGCTTAAATAAAGTGAAAGCAAAAAGATCATCAAGTTGTCTCGGGTTTTTTTTTTTTTTTTTTAATTTGTTCAAGTGTGTGTATGGCTTTTTACAGTCTCTAATATCTGTACGCTTACCTGGCATTTGAAATACTCGTACTTAACAAACCCCTAAACTAAGTGTAAACGAGTATTTGGATTGATTAGGGTGGTGGGGACTTTTTAGTTTTTGTTGTTGTTGAAAAATGTACAAATAAACGAAATAAAAAAAAATACACACAATTTGTTATCCACTTCAGTTTATTGTAGTCAAAATAAATAAACGTAAAATAAAAAATGCAAAATTATCTGTTAACAGCTTTTATACGAGTGTGTGTTTTTTCTATTTGCTAAATGTGTAACCCTCTTTATAGGGGGTGATCAACAACTTCACTAGTGTTTTACTAAGCCAGGAGAAGAAACAAAGTCTACAAGACTGCTGGAGGGCCAAAATGGGCATAGGGTCCGCCATCGAACCTTTTTTTTCAACTAGTGCTTATGCTCATGTCTGATTTGACAGATAATTAGTTTTATTCTTCCGCTGAAAGAATATGGTTGTGTTTTCGCTTCGCTAAGTGGGCCTGCGATCGACTTACAGAAGATGGCGATTTTGCCAAAAAAAATCATCTTTTCAGATGAAACTCATTTTGATTTTGGCGGGTATGTAAACAAGCAAAATTGTCGCATTTGGGGCACAGAAAACCCGGACGCATACATTGAAAAGCCGACGCACCCAAAACGGGTCACTGTTTGGTGCAGATTTTGGTCCAGAGGCATAATTGGGCCATTTTTCTTCGAAAATGGCGATCGTTGAACGAATTTTTGTTCACAAAAATTGAAGAGGAGGATATTGGCAACATTTGGTTTCAACAGGACGGCGCTAAGTGCCACACAGCCGAAGCTACACTCGATGTTTTTATAGCATTTTCAAAAAAAAAAGTTATTTGGCGGACCCTATAGCAGTCAAAAAGGCTCATCAACCCTGAGGGCATTAGGGCAGAGGTTGCTTTAAACCTTAGCGGAAACGACATAAACCTCTACGTTGAAGGCTAGAAAACGTTGGAATATATACCGTGCGAGTGCCCAGCGGTGGTAAGAATTAACTGCTTAGGGAGTCAAAAATTGATCTAAGAAGACTTAGACATGGTAAGTCCTACAACAATTACGAGATTCGTAGAGGGTCTCGGATTGTAGTTAGGAGCTGGGCTAGCGCTGCGATTATAGCCCATAACGATAACAATAACTGAGTAACACAATTTTATTAGTTAAATGCTCCGATTAAGTATGGAAAGACACCACTTGAAACAATCGATTTATTTATTGCTGCAGGAAATGAAAAAAGTGCACTCTTACTGGGACACCCTATAAGTCATACCGTTTACTAGCATCAGAGGCAGGATTTTTGAATACTATCAAAGGAAAATATGTGAAAGACCTCAAGACGTGTAAGGTTGCACAACAAATAAGGAATCTTTATGAAGCTAAACGCTTCGCTTAGCTGTTTAAAAGCAAATAGGCAGCATTATTATCAGCTACAAGTGTTAAATAAAAGACACACGCTATCTTTGTTGGTTTTTTGTAAAACTGTTGCTTAGTTTTTGCGTTTATTATTATTTGAAGTTAAAAAGAACGCCTGGCCATAGCACCAAAGCTTCTAGGATTTTAAAAGCTTTAAAATTTTCTTATAAAGAGCAATTTGTACGAATTATGTATTTGTGTGGCTTTAATTAAATTTTTTAATTAATTTTTTTTTTTTTTGAAATTAAATAAAAATAAATTTTAAATTGAAACTAGAAATCTGTAAAAGTTTCTTGGTCCTTGGCTGTTTATTAAAAATTATAATAAGTTTCCATTTTAGCTGTCAGTCTGACTGTGTGTGGGTTTTAACAAACTGTGGCGGGCTGGCTTTCATATGAAATTAATTAAACACTCGTATTTACATAAACATGCAACTTTGTAGAAATTTTTTAAGGGTCTTTGAGCGCTACAAATAACTTTTTGTTGTTGTTCCTGTTGCTGTATTTCAAAATTGCAAAATGTGAAAAGTTGAAACCCGACCAGACCATGTCATTGTCATTGTGAAATATTTCATATTCATCTTTGAAAGCCAACACACACACAGAAAGTTTATGTGCTGCAACGATATGTGGGCAGAAGTCAGTTAGTTAGCTGTTACTGTTGCTGTTGTTAATGTTGTAACTGTTGTTATTTTCATAATAAAAACTAGTTGGAAATAAATCTAAAAAGTTCATTAACAGAAAGATAAACTGCATTTGTAAAAGGTTTTAAAGGAGAACAAAAAAAAAAAACAAATCAAATCATACATTAAAAAAAAGCAAAAAAAAATTCATATGCATGAAATAATTTAAACATCAAGTGTAGTACAGCTTACATAGACACACATACACACACATGTACGCTGTGATAAAAAAATAGCTCTACAATGCGATTCACTATACAATTTCACAGAAAAATGTTTGGTTAAAAATAGTTAAGATTAAAATTAAACAACTTGTGATTCAGTAAAATTTGTAACTGTCAGCTGGTGAAATATTCGTAGTTTTTATTTTATGATGCAAAACGCGAACTGCCAAAATCCTTGAGAACAACAGTACTGGGGCTTATGGAAATTTCACAAAAAAAAAATTTTAAATTGTTCAAAGAAACTTCTGAGTATTTCGGTGGTAGATTACAAATGAAGACGACCTCTTGCTTAAAATGATATCTATCCCATCCCACAATCTTTAATGGTTCGTTGGAAAGTTGCTAAAATCACTCAGATTAAAAATGATAAACCCTAAAATTAAAGAACATGTGATTCAGCTGGGTGGTTAAGTTAAGCCAGAATTGCTGATTCAAATATTCGTTAATGCAAAGAGAAAAATATAGAGTAAAAAATAACATCACATGGAACCATTTTTGGTTGTTGTATCCGGTAGTTGTAGTCTTTTTCGTTGTTGTCCACAGTATTCGTATCAGTGGTGAATTTAACGAAGAATTACTGAACAACATATTCGTTAACGCAAACAGCAAAATATGAAGTGAAAAATAAGACCCTTAAAAGTCACTTAATCGCACTATTGGCAATGTCAGCATTGCTTTATAGGGCTTTCAGACTGAATGGATTTAATCCGTATGGTTAAAAAAAACATCAGAAATAGATAATAGATATAGCAATCAGTGCTATTATTTTTACCGGTATAAAATATATTTTTCAAAATTAAAAATAAAATTGATTTTAATATAAAAAGAAAAAAATATATATAAAATTAAATGCTTTTAGTGCAGTTAAATGAAATAAATTAAATTTCAATTTACACATTTCTTGTGGCCTCATAAAATTATATTCAAATTGAATTTATTAAGCTTTTGATGGCAGTAATTTGCGGCCTTAAATACCACCTGGCATTTTGTATTCACTTGCTTTTTGAAAACAAATTCCATTTCTTTTTATTTGTACTCATCTCTGTGGCATTTCTGTATTTAATAATTTCAATTTCTATAGTAAGAAAAACAACGCACAACCACAATATGTGCTGGAGGAAGCTCATCTGCAAGTGTGTTTTTTTAACCCTTCAAGTACTCAATTTCATATATATTTTTTTCTTTAATTAAATAAAAATTAATTTTTATTTTGTTGTTTCAATAATTTTCCAGGACCCGCAATGCTTATTATTGATGTCTGGCTTGAAAATTACTTATCTCATGGCTACAGACTAGCAGCTAAGCCAAACTAGTGTCTAAGAAAAGTTAAATCTGCTATCACTGAATCTTAGGGCCTGTTCAACTAAATGCGAACGAAAGCTGCTTTCGTTTAATTGTATTGAAAACAAAAACAAATTTTAATTTATTATTTTTTTAAGGCCTTTAATGTCACAGTGTAGGTCTAGATAACTTAATCATTCAGTTGAGTTGGTTTAGGTAAAGCTCAAATTTTTATCTGAAATTTGAACTATTTCTGCTTTTACCTCATTATCTTGCAAAGACTAATAACTTTCTCCCAAGTTTACTATCCTTATTTTAAAAACTGAATTCAAGCATTCATTTCTAATTATATTTGCTAGTAAGATTCTGATTTCATGCTGTCATAAATCGATTGCTTCAAGCCTTGAGTGAACGGTGGCAAAGTTAAAATTCAATGAAATGTTTTATTGATTCAATGAAATGTTTAATTAATTTAATCAAATGTTTAATTAATTCAATGGAATATTTAATTAATTCAATGGAATATTTAATTAATTCAATGAAATGTTTCTTAAATTCAATGGAATATTTAATTAATTCAATGGAATATTTAATTAATTCAATGAAATGTTTCTTAAATTCAATGAAATGTTTCGTTAATTGAAATGTTTCTTCAATTCAATGAAATATTTAATTAATTCAATGAAATATTTCATTAATTCAATGAAATGTTTCATTAATTCAAATGAAATGTTTCTTATATTCAATGAAATGTTTCGTTAATTGAAATGTTTCTTCAATTCAATGAAATATTTAATTAATTCAATGAAATGTTTCATTAATTCAAATGAAATGTTTTTTATATTCAATGAAATGTTTCGTTAATTGAAATGTTTCTTCAATTCAATGAAATGTTTAATTAATTTAATGGATATTTAATTAATTCAATGAAATGTTTCTTAAATTCAATGAAATGTTTCGTTAATTGAAATGTTTCTTCACTTCAATGAAATGTTTCTTAGCTTCAACGAAACGTTTTATTAATTGAAATGTTTCATTGATTCAATGAAATGTTTCATTAATTGAAATATTTCATTGATTCAATGAAATGTTTCATTAATTCAATGAAATTTTTCTTAGCTTCAACGAAATGTTTCATTGATTCAATGAAATGTTACATTGATTCAATGATATAGTTTCATTAGTTTAATGAAATAATAAAAAATTACGAATTAATGAAACAAAACAGGAACTATCAACTGGTTGATTTCATTCCAATAGCAAAGAAATTTGATTTCATGACACCAAAGTAATTTTTTTGCTGGTTTCAAATCTAATAACGACAAGATTGAATTCTAAGACAGCCCTGATTCTTTCAGTGTAGACTTGGATCTAATACTTTCATTCTTAAACTCACACAATCTTTCATTCCTTTCTTAACTTGCTTTCCAGTCAAATACTAACTTTATCTGATTTCAACTGCATTAATCAATTCAATTTAATTAAAAACAAGCAAATAGAGTTGGTTTTTTAACAAACAAAATTACCATTCATCAATTTAAACAAGTTTTAGTTAACGTTTAACTCTTTTTTTATTAACAACAAAACACTTTTAATTAAAATAAAAATTTAATTTGCACAGAGATTTAAATCCACTTTAACTGCAACTTCAACTTCCATAATGAATACAACTTCAACACTAATACTACAGCAATCAGCATTGATTTCAAATGGCCAAAAATGTTGATGACTTTAACAATCATGCCAGCAATGAAATGTTTTTAATTCAAATTCAACTTCTAAGCAGGATGTTGTGCATTTGTGCTTGTGTGTGTGTGTGTGTGTTGGCATTCACACGTTACAACTTTAAAAGCTGAAAATTTGTTCGGCAGCTGCTATGGCATAAAGCATGAGTAACACTTGTCAATATGACTTGTGAAAATATTTACATACTTTAATTGGAATTTTTCTCTATTTCTCTCTCGCTCTCTCTTTTTCACTCCATCTATTTCTTTATTTCTCTCAAGAAGGTCTTTCAATGTAGTAAAATGCTTCAAAATTGCATTTTTATTTTCTATTTTTCTAATTTTAAATGAAAATGTAAGACTTTTTTGTTACAACTAGGCTCTGCTGCCTTTACTTCTTTTTTTATATTTTTTTCTAAGAAAATTCAATAAAACGTAAAACAGAAACTGAATTGTATTTTCATTTGAATACTTATCAATTAAGTAAAACTAGTTGTGGTGGCTAAATCAACATAAAAAATAAAAGAAGAAACAAAAAATCAATTTTTTTTTTTAATTCTGTGCTCATACTCACAAAGCAACTAAGCAAAAATCAATCTAACAAGATTAAGATGCAGTCATGGATTGATTTACTTAAGGAAAAAAAATTAAATTTTAATGGGAATTTATTCAAAGTTTCTATTCAATTTATTACTAAAACATGCCTTGAAAAAATAAATTACCATTTTATGTTTTGAAATCGTTTTTTTTTTTTTTTTTTCAATGTAAGAATTAAAGGCTGTCCCAGTAAGAGTGCACTTTTTCATTCTCTTATAAAAATACGTATTTTCTGAGATTGTATTGCAAAGAATTTATTGAATTGCAAAGGAAATTTGTGCCGAATAAGTATGGAACAAAACATCAATGGGTAATGGAGCCAAGTGAAGTCAATGCTAATTTAAAAAAAAAAGTCTGCTTAATGTTATTTAATGATGCCTTCTCTCTGAGCTTAAATCTCAGCTTAAGTTAGTGCTTTCAAGATAGTTTTTTTTATTGTTATTTTTTTTAATGATTTTCTAAAAATTTAGGCGTTTATTGTTAAATTTCTGGACTGAGTTGTGGGCTGTTCAGCGAAAGTATTTTTTTTTTAATTCGTCAACACACTGTCAATCGTCTACGTGAGAAAAACAGAATCTTTAAAAACTTGTTTTTGAAATACTTTTTTTTTTAAAACATTTGTTTGTTTAAACGAAAAATTATTTTAATGGAAAAAAAGTGGACGGGAAGAAAGAGTAAGAGAAATATGCCACAAGCAGAGATGGCCAAATACATGGTTAACAATTGTTAATTTTATTTTTAATTCTCTTAAAAACAAGTCTAGAATTGTTGTGGCTTAATTTTATTTTTAACTTTTTTCTAGGTAAATAAAACTTTAAGTGGCTTTCAAGTAAATAAAATTAAAAATCGATTCATTAATTTATAATTTTAACTTGTGCTTCATTTTAAATAAAAAATAATTAATTAATATGACAGTTTTATCAAGCTTAATAAAATAGTCATATTAATTCAAAAGAAAAAGGTCAAATAAAACTAACAAATACAAAAAAATTGTTTGTTGGTGAAAATTTTTATTAAGTTTTATTAAAATGAAGAAATCATAAATTCTAAATGATAAAAGTTTGAACACAATTTTCTTGGGAACGTGGTAGGACGTACGAATTTAATTGCAATTAATACCTCAAAATCGAAACTAGTCTAGCTAAAATCTTTTAGGGCCTTAGGCTTGCCAGTTCTGTTTAATATAAAAAGAAAAAAGTGTGAGTGGTGTGTGATGTGGTTCACTGTTCTGTGAATGTAAAGAAACAATTGTCACAAAGGAATTGCAATGAGGGTAAACAATGGCTTTGGGGGCACCTAACTGTAAAAAAATGTAATTGTTTTTAGAATTTTTTTTCTTTTTTTTCCGTGTTTTAGTCATTTGTATTTGTTTACACATACGTGGGAGTATGTGCGTAGATACATGCATGCATTCACCAGTCAAAGTTTATAAACGTTTTAGTTGTTAACAGTTGATAACAAAATTGAAGGTATTTTTGACTAAAAAATTTAAAAAAAAACGGAACCTAAACTCACTTGACTTAATGAATTTTGAGGTTTAAAAAAATGTAAAAAAGAAGAGAAGAATAAAAATACAATATATAGTTTTCAATATTAAAATGTTGGTTGGGAAATTTATTTATTTATTCGGTTCAATGCTTACTGAGTTTTTTGTTTGAATATTTGAATCTTTTTGTAACTATTGATTAATAATTAATTAATTGACTAAATTCAATTGCTTTTACAATATAAAGGTTCTAATGTTTGCAAGAAACGTTGGGAGTAACCTACTGAGGATTCAGAGTAGCGTCTGATGAAATGGTCCATATAGGTATGCTCTCCCCTTCAGTACTTATTGTACTGAATAAATAACTCATGAGAATATCATGAGTAAAAGAATAAATTTTAAAACCAACACAATTTCTGGAATTAAGCACAAATAAAGATTTATATTTTTTTAAAAAAATATTAAAAAATTTTTTTTTACGCACAAAAGTCAAAAATGTTTGAGAGTTGAAAAAGAAACAAAACGAAACGTTTTGCATTCGTTTCTTTTCGTAGTTTACCCAGAATATAAGCAAAGCAAATAAAAAAACAATGCAAGAAAATTTATGTTGTATTCATTTTTGCACATGTAAAAAAAGACACTACGATTCATTTAAACGTAGACAGCCAGAAAACAAATTAATGGAAATAAAAACAAGTTAAATGCAACAGAGATGAGCGAAACATATGCCTAAACACGTTTGTCTGACTTGTTGTATGTGTAAGCCCATAACATCCCAGCCAGCAGGTTTTTGAGTCTTTTTTTACTCCTGCACCTATTTTCTGATCACGAAAGATACTTTTGTAGGGAGAAAATGTTAGCCTACCAGCGACTTTTTTTGATGAGCCATTTATAATTAATTTTTTCAAGCCTTTTAGTCATCTACAGGGTGGCCCAAATAAGACCAGCTGATGTGAAACACAAATAACTTTTTTTATTTTTTAACATAATTTATTTTTTCTTTTTGCAGATTATAACTGAACTCTGGGAAATGTAAAATGAATACGTACAGTCCACAACAACGCATTAAAATTGTCGATTTTTATTATTCTTCTCAACGATCAATTGTTCTGACGCAGCGAAATTATCGCCGTTTTTTTTTAACGTAAGATCAGCGCCCACATCTTCCATGATTACAAGTTTAGTTCGTCGTTTTGAGGAACTGGGTTCAGTTGCCGACCGTCCAGGAAGAGGTGTTCATCGAAATATTCGTACTGTGCAAGAGAGTGTTGTAAATTATCCATCTGTCTCAACTCGTCGCCGTTCCGGGCAATTGGGTATACCCAGAACAACATTACAGAGAATTTTAAAGCTGGATCTTAAGATGTATCCATACAAACTTCAAATTGTGCAACAGTTTCTACCGCAAGACTCCGAACAACGACTAAAATACGCTCACTAGGTCTCATTTGGGCCACCCGTTATGACATCACATTCCAAACGTATGCAAGATCTGTTTGCGACAAGCACATTTTTGAATCTGCTAAATGAGCAAAATATAATCATAAATATCGTTAAAATATTCACTTTTAAATTACAAGTGCGAATCATATTCGAGTGTTTTTTTTTAAACTTTTAAATGATTAATCAGATTTTGATCAAAAAAACTACTCGAATAAAACTCACGAAGGTGATTTAAAAAAAAAAACGATCTTCCAAATACTAGCTTCCATGTTTCTCATTTTCATTTTCAAAATAACTACGCAGTGCTGAGCTATGGCTGCTAAACTAACAATGACTAATTCATTCACTCAAAAAAGTACTTCTTTTTTTTGTAGGCAAATGGGGAATGAATTTAAATTTCATCAACTGCTTCTAGTAATTTTAATTTTGTATTGCACTGTAATTTGGTCTTACACACACTCTCACATGAGTACACAAGAGTTTACATGGTCTAGCTAAAAATAAAAGGGTTTTTTCAAGTAGCAAAAAGCACAACCGTAAAATAATTCCAAGACTAGTTTTCTTTTTTTTTTAAATCAACACACAAGAAACAGCAACAACAAAAATTTAAATAATAATAATAATATTGTTAGTAAAGGAAAAACTAAGAAATAATTAAACTTTACTGGAATTCAGTTTTGTATTTACACTCAGTTTCTCATCAAATTACAGCATAAGTACGCGTATGTGTGACTTAAATAGTGCTTCAAAGTAAGACTAAAATAAAATGCATAATAATTTGGCTGGCTTAGAATGCCAAAGATTCTTTGAAATAAATTATTTTTACAAAAATTCATTTTAATTTAATAAAATAAAATTTAGTAATTTAATAATATAAAAAAAACAAGAAGTAGAATTTCATTCTTATATCTGAATAAAATAATTAACTAAAATTGAGGTTAAGTTGTTTTTTTATGGAACGACTAATTTCTGAGAAATTTAAAAGATTTAAAATAAATCAGAATTGTTTCTCAATAGCAATTGAGTTCATAATTGAGAATTCAGCTTGAAGAACAGTGAATTGAATAAACTCAAATTCATAAAAAATATTTTTGTTTAATAAGGGCTTATTGAGCCCATTTTCTATGGGAAATTTGTTTAAAAAGAGCTTATTGAACCAAAATAATTTTTATGAATTTGGCTGTAGGTAACTAAGAGTATAAGATTTAGAAACCGATATTCTAATTTCACAACAAACAAAAGACTTAAGAAAGAAACTTCAGGTTTGCTCAAAAGCAAAATACTTGCAAAACAAACTAACAACCATTTGTTAGTTCAAACAACAAAATATGGTGCACTACTGCAGTTTTTTTATCACTGCTACACCGCAAGTTTGTGTTGCAAATATTTTACTTTTGAAGTTTGTTTCTTAAGTCTTTCGATTGTTGTGTAACTAGAATATTGGTTTCTAAATTTTATATTCTTTTTTTAACTGAAATTTGTGTCTTAAGTCTTTTGTTCGCTGAGAAATTGAAAGTTCGTGTTCTAAGTCTTTTATTTCTGTGAACCGGAAGTATTATTTAACCATAGACAATACTGGCATTTATTCGATAAACAATATTTTTATAGAAGTCATACAATAAGAATAAAAATATTATCAAGGATATTACAGTTTCTATGTAAAATTTCAATATTTGTAATTTTTAATAAATTATTTCAAATAGGGCTAAACCATTTGTTACTCTATAAGAGACCAACCTAAAGTAGAGTGCCAAGCGTAGCGTTTTTTTGTACCAAGAATTTATGTTAAAGCGTCACAGCTAAATTAAAGGCACTGGCGGTGCGTTTTCTCTACATCGTCTTGTTTAACAAAATCCACTAAAGACAAACAAAAATAGAGTTAAACACCCTAGATTCAAAAACAACCAGCTAAAATGTCATTACTGGTCAACAATAACAAAACACAATTGTTTTGCAACCAACTTCACAAAAAAAGGAGCTGTCAAAAATTTATTTTCTAAACTCTCAGCGCTGCCATTGAGCTATTTTGGTACGTTCCATACGATTTGCATGGACATGAGATTTTATTTTTTGGAATTTAATCAAATAAAAAGTGCATAAGTCTTTAGTGCTACACTATCGTATGTATTCAAATAGATTATGAAACCTGAGACACAAAAAAATGTAATTCGTTGGCTGGTGTTATTAAATTAAATTCCTAAAAATTTATATTTTTCTCTTATTTAGCTTTAGATTTACTTTAAGCACAGCTCATTGTTAAGAATAACATTTTTTGCAAATACCCTGAAATTAAGAAAATAAATGTCTTTAACAAGTTTTTAACAGTGAAAGGCATTTTTTCAAATTTCTTACTCTCATAAGTATAAGCTGACTAAAGAACTTGTGCTACATAATGCTTCCAAGATTATTTTATGTTTGACTAATAGAGCCAGTTTTTTATGCTTTGCTTGTCTTTCTTAATTTTAACATACAGCACATAGAGTGTGTGATTGCCCTCCCTCTACTGGGTCTATACAGCAATTGATTGCACTCACAACATACTTGCACATTTATTTACGTATGCACATACAAAATCGTTTGTAAGTTTCTTCATTTAAAAATGTCTACAGCTGAGAATGCATATCGTATACAAATGAAAAGCCGAGACAATAGATTCATCTATTTTGGATTTCATTGCAGGCTCTATACATCACATTAATCAAATGCTAAAGAAGATTTCCCACAAGAATATGATACACAATAACAACAACAACAACAACAATAAGGATACATTTTAGCAGACAACAAAACTAGAAGATAAACTTAATTTTATGTCTTTCGTTAGGCAGCAATATAAAGGATATCCCAGTAAGAAGGCACGTTTTCATATTATGCTGCAATAAATCAAAACTTTCAAGCGCTGTGTGAACCATATGTCATACAGATTTAACTTTGTTATCATAAGCCTATAACGAATATCGTTCACACTCAAAGAAATAACGGCCTCATCTTCAAAAAAGTAGAGTCTGAACAAAATCTGCACCAGATAGTTGCTCGTTGAGGGTGCCTTTGTTTCTCATGGATTATAGGAAGAATTTTTAAGCCCTAAAATCAACAATTTTTTATATTCAGGAAGCTATACAGAAGCAAATAAGCTTCATAGAAGAAGCTGACTTTTTTCTAAAAAATTGCGATTGACTTGACTTTGCTGAACAAACTTCCGACCTAAATATTTTACTTCATATTTAATCCGAATATGTTGGCTTTAAGATCCAATAAAAAAAACACAACTCTCTCAAAAATTTACCCTCTTATCCAAAAAAAAGTTGACGTAGGCTTTAAAGTAAAATTTATAAAAAAAAATATATGAAAAATTTCTTTAACGTTGACTTTAAAGTCTATATTAATTTTTTTGGATAAGAGGGTTAGTATTTTTATTTTAAAATGAAAAAGTGCATTCTTACTGGGACACTCTCTATTTCACAAAAAAAAGAAGACATACAAATCCAAACTCATTTAATCTACCAAATCATTCATAGAAGAGCACGTTGATGTAGAAGGCATAAGAATTGTTTATTCAAATAAATATTTAAGAAAGAGCTAACATTTTGTCGTAAAAGCATTTACTTTTCTTTAAAAAAAAATATATTATTTTGAGGCATAAAATATTTCCTAAAATCAGTGTACGCAAAGTAACGAAACCAAATCAATTCAAACGTTTCATACTCTGAAAAACTACAAAACGAAACGTTTGCATTTGTTTCGTTTCATTTCTTAAGCAAAATCTGGCCAAAATATAAGCCTAAGATCCAGAATATCTACTTGCATAGAGCACAGGGCATTAACTTTTTGCGATGGAAAATGGAAAAATGTTTCGAGGCACATAATGCGATTCTATAAGTCATTAATATCGATTCAATGGCAATAATGTGACCAAAATCACAAAATAAACCAAAATCGCAAAAGAGAATTAAAAAAACAAACAAATTTTGTGCTGTGAATAAAATTTTATGGGAAAATATTTTATCTGTTTTTGATAAATGTAATTCCTGAATTGTTTTATCTCATTTATTGTCAAATTAAATGGTAAAAAGTAAGAAATTATTTTCAATACAAAATACAACTTACAATGAATTTAATTAATTTAATTGTAGCAAACATTTCAAACGCAATATAAGTGAATACCAAAAATCGACAAAATATTGATATATCTAATTTGACGATACTTTTCATCGTTATAAAAGTTATTGAATCGCTTTTCACTACTTTTGCTTAATAACTTTTAAAAAATAAAAAAAAAATTAATTACATCCCAAGCGTTATCAGCCTTACCCATTTTCTGTCTTAAGCGTGTGTCCATAAGAAATTTAAATTTTTTACTAAATTTTCATGCTTTTAAAAAAACATTTATTTCGATTTGTATTCTTACGTCTGTATGTATGCGGCAGCCAGGCAATCTATTTTATTACTTAATTTATTTATTATTTTTTCTTCTTTAGAAAAAAACTCTTTTTTTTATTTTTATTTGCTAAAAAATTTACATACAGGATTGTATCGTGTAGGTACTTGTAATTTCTAAAAACCAACTTTCTCCAACATTTTATAGTATTTGCTTAAAAATACTATTTATTTAGAAACTATGCATGTGTGTAAGTGTGCATATACATTTATTGACTTACCCACACATAAAATATCACTGCCCATGTGTGTGTGTAAGTGGGAATGTGTGTGTTTTTTCACATTTCAATGCTTAGAAACTCAAATGAGTTTTTGAGATGCCAAACATAACATTTTATTTGCAAACATTAACAACAACAACAACAACAAAAATTTTAAAAATAACTACAAAAGGTGCCTGGCAACATGTAAATTACCATACTCACTCAAGTTGCTGTAGCGTAGATACGAGTATTGAGAAAAACTGGAAAAAACCTGCTAAGGCTGAAGCACAATGCACGAAAGTTTTTCTTTTTTTGGGTGAAGCCATAATAAATCCCATTAAACTTGAACAATTTTAAAAAAATTTTACTTAAATTTGGGTGCATTAAGCACCACTGTTCATTAAGCCTGAAATTATGCTTTAAAATATTTTATTTACCATTTTAGCTGGCTCCTTTGCTAACAAAAACATAAGCCACTTTAGCAGTGATTGCCTGCATATCTTTGGAGAGGATTTTTAATGATTAAAATTCTATTTGTAAATGGATTTCTCTAAAAATTGTTACATAGGCTCTCCCTAATCTCCCATATAATAAATTAATGTATCAGGCGAGACCTGTTCGCTAGTAGCATCGAAAAGAACATTTGGTTGAATATCAAATGCTTTAAATAATATTTTCGGTTAAATAAAATTAAATACATTTTTTCTTAATTTACAAAATTATTATTAAACAGTCCCATTGTGCAATTTTTGTTATGTTCCGTTAAAGTCATTTTATAAGTTGGAACTTGAATACAAATATTTTGCCATTGATGTTGAGACACACCCCCATGCAGCCAACTACCCCCTCACATACACATTCAAGCCCACATTTCATGTTAAAATGCTTCAAATGAAATTGTATGCGTAAACACACATGTTGTATGTTTGTATGTTTTTATTCCTGTGCTTGTACATGAATGTAATTTGGCAGCAGCGTACTTTATTTAAAAGGGTTTTTTTCTTGTTTTATTTTATTTTGTTTTGTATAATAAATAAAATATATATTAACTTGAAACAGATATGGAAATGTTAGGCATCAGCTATTCTTAAATAACAAAAACACAAAGACCGCAATCTGCGTGTAACTTAATTTTTTTTTAATTCAAATTTTATGTATTTTTTGCTGTTTAATAAAAATAAACAAATTGTTACACCAAAAGGCTAATTTTTTTATTAAGAGACCAACCTAAACAAGCACTAGAAGCCCAGCTTGGATTCAATAGCTCAAATGTCATTACTGGGCTTTAATATTTGGCAATTCAGTCTCACGACCAACTCTTGCTTTTGTATTTAATCGATTAAGCAGAAGATAGTCGCTCTTGTTTCCAAAAAAAAAAGCCAAGAATAAAAGAGCTTTCACATATGGTAAGTCAGTGTCATTTCCAACTCTTGCTTTTGTATATGATAGTTTATTAAAAAAAAAGAGTTAAAAACGCCGGATTAAAAAAAATCACTAAAATGCTGCTACTGGTGAACAATAGGAAGGCTTTCACATTTATTAAGTCAGTGGACTAAGTTCTTGCCCAACCCTTTGTTTTGTATACGATCGGCTTAACGGGAAGAGAATTGCTTGTTTCCCCCAAAAAAAAAATAAGTGTCGTTACTAGGCTTACACATTTAGCAAGTCTCTTGCCCAACTCTTTTGCTTGTAAGGGTGTCCGAACAAGAACGCAAGATTTAAATTTGGCGCCATTCGAAGTGTCATTGTTTGATATTTGAACAATTGTTATTGTTTGCTAGTAGAAGGTACGAGGTTAGTAAAAAATTACCATGGACAGCGAAGGGAGTTCGTTAATTGCGTATTGGAGAGACAACATGAAAATGCTGATTTTTCCGATAAAATCATCTTCAGTGACGAGGCCCATTTCCATCTTGATGGCTTCGTCAATAGCTAGAATTGTCGCATTTGGGGTGAGGAAAATCCTCGAGAAGCAAATGCATCCTCAACGTGTCACTGTGTGGCTGGAGGAATCATTGGACCTTTTTTTTTATGAAAATGAGGCAGGTCAAGCGCAAACAGTCAATGGTGTTCGATATCGTGAAATGATAACCAGTTTTTTCTTGCCTAGAATTGAAGAAATGAATGTGGAGGGCTTGTAGTTTCAACAAGACGGCGCCACATGTCATACAATTCAATTGCTGCATCAGTCATTTATTTAAAATTTAAATCTTGCGTTCTTGTTGGGACACCCTTAAGAAAGAGAGAATTGCTGATTTGTTTATGCTGCATTTAATTTTGTTCTTTCATTTTTTATGTATGTATGTATGTGTGTTTTAAGGATTTATTTATTTTCTGATTTGTTGTATTTTTTTATTGTTTTTTGTAAATGAGTGAGTGAAACAAAATATAAGAAATGTCAAAAAACTAAGAAAGTTTAAGCAGAAAAAAAGGAAAAAAAAGTTACAGTAAATTTTGGTAATGTGAACGATAAGGCAAAGCCAAAGAAAAACATTAAAACTGACTTGTCAAACTGTGAAAACCCTGTAACAAAACAAAAATTAAAAATTAATTTTATTTTTTATCTACTTCTTCAGGATACACAAAATTATAATATCAAATTAAAAAAAAAATTTCCATCTTTGATTTAAACGAACATTTAAATGTGTAACACATTTGCATACATTTAGATTCATATTAACCAAGTTGATATTATCCCAAGTGTATAATTCTGAAATTTCTGTAATTTTAAAAGCAGAAAAGAAAAAAAATATATTTCATACTGCTTTTTTTTAAATATTTCACATTTAATATGGAAACAGATCTCTTAAGTTTAAATAAAACTTTTTAAACCCAGAGTTTAATTGAAAATAATTATCAGCAAGTTAAAGTTAATTTAAGAAAATTAAGGCTTTCTGCGATTTAATTGTCGTGCAAACATGAATTCAATTGTGAACCAACTACGCGACAAGACAAAGGAGCCACCCTGTGATATTAAAATATCTGAGAAAATATATTAATCCTATCTCCCATCAGGGATAACATGTGAATAGCAAAAACCAACACAAAACCTAAAATTTCTATTCAAAAAAATAATTTTGTAGGAAAATACTTTTAAGGCTTCTAAAGCTATAGTCCTCTGGAATGGCTTAATAAGGTTTTTATAATTTTGCCACACTTCAAATATTACTCATACCCACACATGTTCGATGTTAGTGTTCGGTGTTAGTGTTACAACATATTGAACCCTAAAGTAAGCAACAGTTTTTCAGCTTTTCATATCTCTCTACAGTTTAGCTAAATTATTTTCCTATTATAATTAAATATTTTATTTTTTATATTTAATAATTTTTCCAATTAAAAATTTTAATTGGCCCACAATTTTTGTTCTCTGTATGTAACAAATATAATATCAAAACAAGTTTTATATTTGAAAACAAAGCTCGTATTTAAAACAAATTAAATTTGTTGCAAGCTGGCTGATATATCACATCAATATTTGCATTTTATGAGTTTAGAATTGTGCCCAGTTGTAGCTAAAATTTAAATAAAACTTTTTCAAAAAAAAAAATAATTGCCGAGTTTTATGAGACTTTTGGGTAAGGAAGTTGCTTACCGGTAATTAAAAAAACATTCTTTTTCAACAAAAAAAATTAAAAAACTTCTCATGTGTTTCATATTTATTTGTATAGTGTATGCATGTATGTATGTGTGTGTGTTTAAATTCAAACAACTGTAACAATTTCAAGCAATTTTAAATTGGTTGAGTTTTACTTGTGGCCACTGATAAATTAAATTATGGCCAACAATTTTGTTGCAAGTTTGGCTTTAGGTAAGGAAAATAGTGAATTAAAAGTGAGTATGAGTATTTTTTCTTTTTTTTTAATTTAAGTTTTGAAAATAAAAAACATTCAAGATATTTAAATTATTTTACAATTAAAAATAACTTGGAACTGAAATTATTTACCAGGAAAACGACCAATTACTTTCGTTTTTTTTTTTTAATATAATTTTTTTTTCGAACTACCATAATTTCTTATTTCGTTTTAGATCATTTAATCTGAGTTCTAGGATTTTTAATACCAATGAAATCAAAACGTATCATTTAAGCATATAAAAAGTACCATTCTGGCTCTGTCATTTAATAGTGTTGAGATTGAACGATGATTTACAAGCTAGAGCAAAATTAATGAAGTGGCCCACAAATAATTGAATTTTGTTAGAAAGGAAAAAACGGATTTTTAAAAATTTGCAAAATATATCGCTCGTGTATTTTTTCAAAGTTATTATTTAGATTTTTCCTCAGTGTCTTAATTCATATTCTATGAAAATATTTCAAATGCTCTTCTTTTAGCAATAAAATGCTTTAAAAATTTCCAATAAACAGGTTAACAAATTGATCTGCTTTAATGAGGCTTCGAAATAAAAACTATGGGACATAATCATAGTCACACTAAAGTCGGCATCTTTTTAAAAACAACTTTAAATTCATATAATTCTTATGAACAAAAGTCAGCTCTTAATAAAAGCCTACTTTTTTGTAACAATGATTATGTATCCAAAACAACATTTTCTTCTTAAGTATTTATTTCATGGCTTGAGCTGTTGTTTTTGAACTAAGTAGAAGTCCACTTTAAAAAAAATATGGTAGCGCTAATTTTATAACGATCATCTTACTACATTTACTGCTCACTAATTTAAAAAAAAATATCAATTTCAAAAATAATATCTCACTTATTTGTAACTAGACTCAAGAGTTAACAAATTTCCGACCCACATGTTTTAACAAAATTGCCTTCCCGTATTTTTTTTTTTCAAATTTTCAATTCCAGTAAAACTTCTATTGACACAAAAATTAAAAAAATTCATACACTTATTTTGTTTGGTTGGCTTACGTGGTGGCCTAACGGTCTTCAATTAGAGTCGCAAAACTCCGTTTTGAACAAATATTTTGCTTATTATAGGCTTGGGCAACTTTACAGTAATTTAATGCCACTGAGGAGGAAAAAAAACACTATAAAAATACTGACTTGAAAATTGTCCCCGTGGAAAATGTTAAAAAGCACTAAAAATGATGTTAAAAGCAAAAAGTTGACAACGCTGAATATCAGTGTATATAAAAAAGAGAGAACAAAATAGCGGAACAAAAAAACAATTGCTTTCACAGTTAAACAAACAAAATAAAACATGCACCCGACTCGTTTAATAAGTTAACAGTACTTGACTATGATGATATTAAAAATCTATTTTAGAGACTTTTGCCCAAATTACACAATTTTTTATATTTATATATTTTTATATTTAAGCTGTTATTTATGCAAGTGGTACAAGTCCACTTTAAAAAAAAAAATAAGTTAGCAGCAATTTTAGTAAGATATTCGACACCATCTACTAAAATTACTGCTAAATGGTTTTTATTTTATTTTATCAAATAATTACTGCTAAATAATTTTTTTTAAATGGACTTATAGCACTTTGAAAAATAATGTTTGGATAAAGATCTTATTTGAGAATATTTATGTATGTACTTACCAATCTACATACAAGTATGTACTCGCCTATACATCGGTAATTGTTAACGTGATTTATCTAGCACCTTTATTACTCTTGGCCCAATGATTGCTTGATTCTTGTGCTCCAGCTACATGTAGACACATACAAATTTATGCCCATACTTTCCATATGCCCAAGGTACTCATTATTAACACTTTACACAACACAATTATTTTTTAATTATTTTTACTCTAGTCTTTACTTTACTTTACTTTTATTTAATTTATTTATAATTCTACTAAACATTTGCATAGTCTTTCCATTCATTTACAACGCATACTACATATTTATTTTCACATCTTCCATATGCATGACTACTCAATGCACAACGCACTGCTTCTTAACACTTTACATAACACACTTTTCTTTAATTATATTTACTCTAGTCTTTACTTTATTTTTATTTTATTTAATTTATTTATCATTTTACTAATTATTTTAAGAGTCTTTCTATTTATTTACACCACTCAGCCGTATTTAATGCTACGCGATCACTTTGTCTTTTATAACTAAATGAATGAAAAATTACAATTTGTAAATGACAAACAGAAAAACAATAAAGAGAATTTGTATTTTTTATTCAAAAAAAAGAATGAGTGTTTTTGCAGCTGCCAGATTTGATGATCAAATGAAATTTTAACGATTTTTTTTTAAAAGCACAAAAATCAACTATGGTTTTTTGATAAAACTAAATGGATTTATGAAAAAAGAAAATAAACAAAAAAATTATAATTTTTTTCCCAGGAAAACAAATTTTAGATCGAAATATCAAAAACTTGCTGTGATAAAAATGAATAAATTTTATTTATGAAAGGAAAAAATGAAAAGCACTCTGGGAATTTTTATTTATAATTATGGTTTTAATAAGTTGCATTTAAATTAAATTTTAGTTAATCGGAATTAAATATATTGGCCCACAATCATAGTCACACTAAAATCGGTATCTTTTTAAAAACGATTTTATATTTATTTATAAAATTCTTATGAGCAAAAGTTAGCTTTTAATAAAAGCCTCCTTTTTGTGACTATGATTATAGCCCATTTTTTTCATTTTTTTATACATACCTACGAGTATATGTATCAATATGTAGGTAGTCGCATGTACATTTGAACATATACAACAAATTTTTTTTTTTTATTGAAAACAAAACACACCATTTTTGTATAAATAATGCTGTAAAGCCACAGGCTTAAATAACAAACAAAAAAATCAATATTTGGCTACGGCCAGTTATTTTTACTAGTGCGAATACTTTGGCTGCATCTGCACAAGAGCATGAGATAAAATTTTAGTTTGTAATGAAAACTCATGTACTCGCATGTTGGCTCTAAAAATTTTTTTTTTTTTATTTTTTAACAAAACATACAGAATTAGTTTTTTGTTTTTGTATAATTCTAAGCAACACTTAAACAAAAATATCCATTTTATGGCATTTTAAATTCTACCTAAAATTATGTACTAGATTTGTTTTAATAATAAAGAAAAGATTAGCTCATTGGCTTAATAATAATAAAAAAAAAATCTTTTAGCTCAAGAGAACATCAAATAAAAAATATTTGGCTTAAATCAAGCTTTTGTTAAAAATTGTAATGCCTTTTGGATTACAAAGGAATTTAAATAAAAATCTTAGTGAAAACCAAATAGTTGCGTTAAAATACAATAAAGAAAAAATTGATTTATTGTAGCCATTAAATCAATAAATATTATTATGGTTGAGGGATAGTGGTACGATATGGGAATTTCACAAACTTAACGAAAATTCCTAACAAGAAAACATTTCCTTTCCTTCGAGAAGTTGCATTATTATTCACATTTTTATACATCGATTTCTCAAATATCACTTCATGTTTCCATTAAAAACAAATTAGTTTTTAAAATGATATCGTACGGTAATTATTTTTTTTTTTTTATTTCAAATAATTTTTCGTTGCATTTTAAATTTATTCACATTTTAATTTTAAATTAATACATAAAAAAGAATACCTAAAACACATTTAAATCCTTCTACATTTATTGTCGAAAGAATGTGAATGTATGTGTTTTCATGCTATACCTACATAAATTTTTGTTGGAATCCAGTATAAATGCTAATATTTTGAGTGCTTAACGTCAAAGAAAATTGAAAAATCCTTAATCGTAGTTTTTAAATTTTTTTATAAAAGTATTTAAGAATTATTAAAATACTTTAGCCGGTCCCTTATATTATGGATTAGAATCCTTACAGTTAAAAGAGTGAATGGAATCAATCTTTTGTTGATGTTAAAGTGGGCGTGGTCATGGTAGTGGATGGTTGGGGGCGTGATTGTATGAGTGGTTGTGGGCGTCGGCTTGAACTTGGACTTTTGCTTGGTTTTGTTATAAGAAAAATAGATTTTGTTTGTCTTTAAAGTAAAATTGCTTGAAAAAATTAAGCTGGTTTTATAAAATAAATGTCCCAACTACTTCTGTGTCCGGTAATCACAATTTTTATATTCAGCTGACGATATGTACTTTCATTGAAAATGTATTTGTTATACTCTCTCTTTCTCTCTCCGTCACTTGGTGCAAAAACCATCTTTAAGTTAAAAACTTAATCCTATTATATCAGTTTTACGTTCAGCTGGCGATATGTACTTTCATTGTTGAGTAACAATTGCATATGAATTTATTCTACTCTCCTCTATTTCTCTGTGCCTCTTCGTCTATCTATATATGTATTTAAATGTATGAAAGGATAAGTGTATGTGCATATGGAAATTCATTTGCATATTGCATATACATGAGTGTGTGCGTGTGTGTGTGTATTTTAGTCTGTTAGCTATAGAAGCGTAAAGTTATTCAAACTAACCAAAATTCAAACAAATGATTTGTTGGTCTCCCTGAGAAATATTTCATTAAAAAAGGATGCAAGCAAAAATAGAAAAAAAAGGAATTGAAGAAAGGAAAATTGTAAAAATGTAAAAGCAAATAAAAAAACACATTCAGCACATGCTATGCACATATCGCTCATTCATTTTAATAGTGGCATAATTAAAACAAGATTTTACAGAAGAGCCATTGGAAATTTTTAATTTGCTGGCACTAATATGGGAGAGAAATATTTTAAAAATTTTATTCTGAACAGAAAAGTTTCTAAAATATGCAAGATAAATACTACACGCAGCACAATGGCTCTTCAGAAAGATAAGTAAGCTGTTTTTCTTATAATTTAATATATTTTTATATTCACTTATTTAACTTTTTACCATAAAACAACAAATAAATCATATTTTTTCTGTTATAATCCGCACGGCAATTGTGATATTAAACATTTTCTTTTTAATATGCTGGGCTCTCAAGCTCAAACGCTTACAGCGGTTGTGTGACTAAAAAAAATACATAAAATACAATAAATTTTTAACCACAATTTTCATTCGATTAAAATTGAATTGCAATAATGAAAATTCCGAATTTATTGCACAGTAGCAGACAACATCTGTTTGAAGTAACCAAACACTCCTACGCATCAACCAATAATATATAAAATACGCACACACTTGAGCTACAACAAAAAAGATGCTGTATTTTTTTAATGTTGAAAAAAATATTAACAATTCAAAAAGAAATGAAATGAAAAACCTGTGTTTGTTTAAAAAAGAAAAAAAAACCAAACTGAAAAACAAAAAGAAATAAAAAAATCAAAGTATACAAAAGTTAAAGTAGTAGCCACCATTATATGGTTAATGGGTGAAGGGTTTTTAAGATATCTTTTTTATATAGCCCAGGTTACACGAAGCAAGTGTTAAGTGATTTTCATGCAATGCTAGAATTTAACCCGCTACTTTCTTAGCTGAGTAACATTTTGTTTCCTTTTTTTTAATTTTGCTCAACAAAGTTTTAGTTTGGTTTAACAAATTCGTTAATAATAAAAAATCAAAAAGTTCCTTTAAAACTACGATTTTGTCTCCTTTGTAACACGAGCTTACAATAATTTTGGTAATTGATTTCTAGTGTTTTTGATAGCCTGATTCAAGTTGTATACCTATTTTTTTAATCCCAAGAGGAGGTTACACCATATAATTGCCCATAACTCTGAAAAAACCGGAATAAAATAACCTTTAAATTATCTTATTATAATTTTTTTTTTTAGTTTTGTAGTTTCTGAAATATTTTTAAAGTTTTGTTAAAAAAAAAATTTTTTTTAAGGGAAATTAAAAATCGATTCATAAGTTCTGAATTTTTTTTTGCAATTTAGTGGTAGCATCTAGAAAACAAAGATCCAGTTTCGAAGCGATCAAAAAACTTAAGACACAAACTTCAGTTTTGTAAACAAGTAAAAAAATTAGAAAACGAAATTCCAGCTTAGCAGCGATCAAAAGACTTAAGAGACAAACTTCTATTTTGTAAACAAAAAAAACTTCGAAAACGAACCTTATTTCATAAAAATTCATTCTTATTTTTTTTAGGATTATAGTAAACAAAAAGCACCATTAATTAAAATAAAAAGTACTATTTTGTTAAATTTAAGATTTTAAAAATTGAATAAGTACCCTCAGATGTAATAAAAAGTATTATTTTTTTTTAATTTATGATTTTTAAAAATCATAAAATACAATTAATAAAAATAAAAACTACCACACTCTCAGAATTATAATTTCAAGATTTTTTGATTTTAATAATACAATTCCAAGCTTGGAAGAAACACAAAAAAGTACTATTTACTAAATAGCCTTTTTTCTCTAGAAATTTTTTTTTTCTATTAATTCTTCTTGAGTGCTGAAAATGTCTATATGTTAAAGCAAAGGAGAGGTCATCAAATATAAATTTTTAAAACAGTTGCCTTTTTTATTTATTTGTTTTTTTTTGTGCTGTACTGTACTTTGTTTTTTGTTTTTCTTTTTAAAAACTTTATAAAACGTATAATAATTTTTATTAAGATTTTCCTTAATTCTATTTACAAAGATCAATATCAATATTTTATATGTATGTATATGTAGATACGTAGAGTATAAGTTCTTAATTTTTATTGTGGACTTGGATGTAATACTAGGCTAATAAGTATTTAGTTCTCTAATTATGTTTATCAGATTAAAAAATTTTTTTTTATGTTGGCTTCAATTTATATGATTAATTAGAAATTTTTTTTAGAACAAAACGAATGCGTATAGGTGGCCATATTAAAACTTCGCTTATCATTTTCGTTTAAATTGTCATAATTTTTAAAGCAAACTTAATTTTTTTTTTTAATTTTTTTTAATGCTGAAATTTGTACATTTTTTGTTTGATAATTTGAAATTTCCTAATGCGGCCACCTTGTACGGATTCCTTTTTGAAACAAATAATAACAACCAGGCGAATGTATATAAGGTGACCACATTAGAAAATTCCCTTAGTATTTTTATATTCCAAATTGTCAAAATGTATTTCAATTTAAAATTTGAATAAAAAAATTAGTTCATTTTAAAAAATCACATTTTTAAAAACACCATCCCGCTCCAATAAATAAATATAAACAAATGCACCAAAAAATTAAAAAAAAAGAAAGTTTACTTTAAAAAATTGTGACAATTTAAAAGAAACTCCGTTTATCCGAGGTCAATATTTTTAAGGATTTTTAAGTATGCTTGTGCGGCCTTTTATTTTATACCAGACTTTTTTTCTATTTTTAAATGTTTTTAATTTGTATTTATTTTTTTTAATTTAGTTTTTTGTAGTTGTTTAGAGCTTTAGTTAAGTTTAAAATTTCACACTTTTTTATGGTTTTATTTCAATTTTTAAACTCATTTTTAAAATACCAATTTTTTTAATTTAATTTAAAATTTTGTTTTAAAACTGCCTTTTTACTTATAAAAGAAAAATTTGCTTCACTTCAAATTCACTCAACTTCTAAATTTTTTTACTTTGTACTAAAAATTAAAAATTTCCGATTCCAAATGAAAGCTTGGGAAGTTTAAAAAATGATCTTCAAAAAATTAAATTAAATTTATCATTTTTAATATTCCGACTTACTACAAGTATCAAGTTACAAGCTGCCATAAAACTTATAGCCAGCGTTGCCACAACGACACTCCTAATCAGGCCTATTATTTAGCTACTCTCCTTCTCGTTACAGGTGTTGTAGGGGTTGGCGTTGGTGGTTTTGAAATCTTTTAATTAAAAAAAAAATAGCAAAAAATAAATAAATTTATTAAAATAAAGTACTTACAGATCTAATGGGTTTTGGTGTGAGGGCATTGGCTGGTGGAGGATCTTTAGGCTGGGGTCCATCAGCATCACCAACAACCGTTACAGCTACTGGTCTGTGCTCAGTAGCTACACGTTCTGTGCTGCCACTTCTAGAGGTGGAGCCAGAACGTTTAAACATGCCAGATAAACGGCCACGCAAGTCTTTTTTACTAGCCCTCATATCACTAGCCACACTAATATCAGAGTCAGATCCTTGAATCTTTTAACAGAAAATTTAATTATTTTTTTTAATAAAATTCTTAACTTATCTTGACTTACAGAAATTTCACTCTCGGAATTACGACTACTCTTGGTAAGACTTCTTAGTTTGCCCATTAAGCTTTTCTTCTTTTTACGTGGTCCTCGCGGTATATCGCTTTGTGTGGAACCCCCTGATAAACGTGAATCTAAACGGGAGTCATAACTAGAGTCACGCACCATGCCACCCAGTTCAGAATCAATAGATTGCATTGAGGATACACTGCCATCATCCTGGCGCCAAATATTCTTTTCGAAACAAGCAAATAAAAGATTACAAACAAATTGCTTAAAAAATAATGTTTTCCCTCAGTACCTGATCATGCTGTATTGATTGATCCAATGATAAACTCTTTCTTATGAGACTACCATTCTGTGCTGTACGTGTTACTTTAGCACCGTTACGTGTGGAGCCAGCAGCACTGGCCACTGAACTTTGACTACCATGAGGATCATTTTCTTGTGAGGCAGCTCTTCTTAAGTTGCTGCGTTTAATACGATTGCGTTCATGTTCCTCTTCATTTATGCGCTGGAATTTGCGTAAATCTTCAGAAGCTTCTGCTAAACGTGCCAAAACCCCACCCACATGTGACATATTGGCAGCTGGTGAAGGACTACGAGATCTTTTAGGTGCTATTGCTTCTGGTCTTACATCATTTGGTGTGTTTGTTAATTTGCCAACCATTAAATTTGGTGCTATTTTCACTAGCTCATCAACAGTGTACAAAAGAGCGCTAAGCTTACGATCACCGCCTTCTTGCTCCATGCGTCGTTTAATCAATTCCTTTTCATAACGTTCACGTTCTCTTCTTAATTTCTCATTAGATGTACGTAATTTAGCGTGAACATCACGCAATTCCAATAAATCACACTGTAGTTCGGCAATTTTTCTACGTCCCTCTTCCATTTCTTCTTCGTTGGTGCGTTTCAATTGATCGAGACGACGTTTTGACTCTAAACGTTCTTTATCTCTTTCACGCTCCACTTCAAATAGAGTTTGACGCAAGTCCCGGGCTAATGTGGAAGTTTCTTGCAATAACCTTTGCTGATCTTCACGTTCCTTTTGCCACGATAACTCGAGTTTGGTTTTCATGCCTGGAATTTTAGTGCGCCCTGAACCGATTACCCTCTCCTCTTCAAATTCATTTAACTTTGATTGCATTTCAGAGATTTTTATTTCGTTGGCACTGCGCTCTGAAACCAATTCAGTCTTGACTTTGCTAGCTTCCAAACGAGCCTCTACCAATTGATCTTCCAAGCAACCAATCTGTCAAAAAAAAATTTTTAAATGAAAATTAAAAAATGCTGTGTCAAACTGACAGTGTTTTGGAGATGATAGGGATTTTATTTAGTTTAAATCAGCCCTCCTACCATAAAAGAAAAGCTTTGAAGAATGAAATGCTACAGAAACACTGAAGAGAGTTTTGCTGAAAGAGTTTCTTCATCATTTTTTTAACAATAAAATATTTCATTAATTCAATGAATTATTCATGCATTTAATAAAACAATTTTATTAATTTAATGAAATAATTTCATTAATTTAATGAAATAATTTCTTTATTTTTTTCAAATAATTTCATTGATTTAATGAAACAATTTTATTACTTTAATGAAATATTTTCATTAATTTTAATTTTTATTTTTTTATTAATTTAATTAATTTAATGAAATAATTTCTTTATTTTTTTTAAATAATTTCATTGATTTAATGAAAATATTTCATTAAAGTAATGAAATTGTTTCATTAATTTTAATTTTTATTTTTTTAATAATTTAATTAATTAAATAAAATAATTCCATTAATTTAATGAAGTAATTTTATTAATCTAATGAATATATAATATTTCATCGATTCACATAATTAATGAAATATTTTAATGATTAAATATACAATTCTCTCTTTTTCTCTCACTTCCGCTCTGTTTTTCCCAATCTTTCTCTTTCTCTCTGTCTTTCCTCCTCTCCCTCTCCCTCTCTGTCTCTCATTCACTCTCTTTCTTCTATCTCTCCCTCTTTTTATATACACTCACCTGTTGTTCCAAATAGGCAATCTTACTTTTATCATCTTCATCACTGCTATGCATCGAATTTCTACTCTGTCTGCCAGCGTTATTGGCCTTAAGATCACCAATTTTCTTCTGAGCCGACTCCAGCATTTGTTTAAACGCATCACGATCTTTTTTAAAGCGTTCACATTGACGCTTTGGGAAAACAAATTTTAATTAGTTGACGCTGCAGCAGTTTCCAATTAAAAATACTTACATGCATTGAAGTCAATTCTCCACTTAAGGTTTTCACCTGCTGCTCGTACCTTAAACGTGTGGAGGCCACTTCGGATTTCAATTGCATTTCTGAGCTTTCTAACCTGAAATGAAATAAAATGAAAATAAATACTTTTTTTTATTGTATAGAGCTCTAACTAACTTTAATTTCAAGGACTTAATTTCATTTTCCAAGCCAGCGCTGTGGCCATTAATTGAGGATTGAGCCTGTTCTATGCGACTGAAATCATTTAGCTTGCGATTTAAATCATCATTATCCTTTCTTAATTGGAATACCAAGTCTATGTTCATGTCATTCTCTCTCTTAAGACGATTATACTCTTGGACCTTTTCATCTAATTTGTTTTGCAATAAAGTTCTCTCATATTCCGAATGACCGGTTTTCATAGTTTTGGTTTCCAATTCCTGTATTTTCTTTTGGGCATCATTTAACTTTTTAGCCAATTCAGAACGATTGACACGTATTGCTTCCAATTCAGAGATTTTATGTCTGGCATTGTTTAGTTCAGTTTGAAGATTCGATTTTTCGGTGGTTAGTTGAGCTCTCATTAACATTGTTTCTTCGGACATTTTTTCCCATTGTGCATTTAGCTCTGTGTAACGTTTCGTTTCTGCCTCTAGTGTGGCGTGTAAGTCTTCTAGTTGCTTTTTGAGATCTTGCACCTGCTTGGTATCGGATTTTGAAGATTTTGTTTTCAGCTCTTTAATTTCGCTTTCCAAATTGGCCTTGGTTTTGTCTAAAGACTTGCGTGCTTGTGTGAGTTCTGTTTCTTTTTGTGTTAGTTTCCCCTCTAATTTCTCACGTTCTTTGTGCTCCTTTTCCAAGTCCTTTTCCAATTTTGAAAGCTTTTCTTTTTCGGTTTTCGTTTGCTGCTCCAAAGAGGCTTTGCTGGTTTCAGCTTTCTTGATCTAGACAGAAATTCAAGTTATGGAAAATAAGAGTTTAAACAAAAAATTCTTACCAAATTGTCCTGCTTTTTGAGTTTATCTTCAAGTTCTTTAATTTTAGAGCCCATTTGCTTGGATTCTTCTTCAGTCTTTTTCAATTGCTTTTCCAAGTCTAAGACTTTGGGGGTAGACGCTGCAGAAGCTTTAAGTTTTTCTAAAGTTTTTTCTTTTTTAATTAAAAAAACAATTAAAGTTAAGAATGTGTAAGTCACTTACGCATATTTGTTTCAGCTTGTGTTAGATTGGTTTTGTATTCCTTTAACTCTTCTTCCAGAGATTTCTTTTCCGTTTCCAAATTCTTGATTGTGTGGGCACCACTATTCGCCACAATGGCTCTCATTTCGCGTATTTCATCATCCAACTCTTCTACCCATTTTTTTAGTTGATTTTTGGGGGTCAAATCTGTTATGTTTATGGCTACTCTGGGTGGCAGTTTTTCTTCAGCTTCTAGGAAAACACGTTTCAGTTTAATTTGCAAAGCATCTCTTTCCTCCTCCAAGGCAGTTAAAGCGGCTTTTAGTTTTTCACTTTCGGTTTTATCTATAGAGGTTTGTTTACGTAAAGCTTGCATTTGTAGGCGCTTGTTATCCTTTTGTATGCGTTCATTTTCAGCTTCGAGAGCTGTTATTTTAGAGCGTAAACTGTTTGCTTCTTGTTCCGTTTGTTCCAATTGGCGTTTGGTATTGCCAGCTGAAGAAGATTTTAATACTTCAATTTGTTTATCTTTCTCGGTCATGGCTTTCTTTAGCTGTTCCAGTTCTTCGTTTAAATTTTTCAATTTTTTCTCGTTACTATTACTGCCCCAAGAAGTTAAAGCATTCTTTCTATCCGCAGTAGTGGAAAGCTTATCTTGCAGCTCACGTACTTGTTTTTTGGATTCAGAATTTTGCCTTTCCAATTCTTCAACTTTTTGGCGTAGTATAGAAGCCTCTTGCTCATTAAGCTCCAATAAAATGCGCAATTCAGCTGGATCATCTTCATCAGAAATCCCTTCATCACGTTCTGCCTGCACCTCAGCAGCCAAACGATGTGATGTAGGACTCAGCTTACGAGCTTACAAATACAAAAACAAAAATAAAAATAAAATAGGTGAGAAAGCTTTTATATTGTTAGCTTACGGCAGTCAACAACTATTAATTAGTAATTTTGGTTTAATTTAATGTAGAGGATAATGATTGAAAATTTTTTCCAAAACAAAAATTAATAAGAAAAATTCCAATTTAATTTACATGAGCAGCTGTAAAAAATGGCAATGTTTAGTTTAGATTATTTTTTTTTCTTTCTTTGTTTTTGGAACATGTAGCTTGGAAAGGGTTCAAAGTGAAGTAACGATTTTAAGTTAGTTAAAGCTTTTCTTATTTTGTTAATATAAGCTAGTGAATGCATATTTAATTGAAAACTTTCCAACTCTCTTTTCAGTTTGTGGTGTTACAAACTGTGCCAAATGTTCAAGTTCGAAAGCTTTCTAATATTTAATATACGTATAGCGTTAAAACGTTTAACTTATCATACTTCTAGAGCGTGTTGCCATTTTTTTCAACTGCATCATTAAAGAATCATTTTCATCCTCCATACGGGCAACTTTTTTCCTTAAATTTTCAGCCTGCAAAATTAAACAAAAACAAAAAAATTAGTCAACAACAACAATTAACAATTATTTATATAAGTGTGCTGTGGGCTTTACACTACAAAAAAATAAAATAAAAAATTTGAATCTACTATTTGAGCGGTTATTTTCGAAAGTGGTATAAATCATTATTTAAAAAAAAAAAATTAACCAGCAGTAAATTTAGTTAGATGGTGTTTATATCTAACTAAAATTACCACTAACTAATTTTTTTTAAAATGGACTTATACCACTTTCAAAAACAACCGCTCAGTTTTCTATTATTATTTTAAATGGTGGTTTTATAAAAGCTCCTTAAACTCGCCTTGGCCAAGTTTTTATAACATAATTTTTGTTGTGACCTAAAAAAGTTTAAAAATCCTTTTGAGTTTCAGTTTTATACACTGAGCAAAACAAAGGCTTACAAAGGACATCAACAATAAAAATTAGTTGTAAATTACAGAAATTATGAGGATAAAGAAAATAACACTACAAATCGTTCAAATTCCAGTAACAAAAAAAAAACTTAATACCTGCCCCAGCACCAGATTTAAGGGCATGTGATATGAGACTTGGAAACAGAAACTGAGATGAAGCGTTAGATCTACCAGAGACAGAGGGTAGAATAGCAGCAAATGGTGAACTTTCACGTTTATTGTAGCACTTAAGCACTTCGGTTATATTAAGCGCTTCTTCTTTCTCTGAATCTTTACACTCCAATAATTCAAAAGCTTCCAATGTTTGCATGCTAGCATCGCAAGACTCTTTAGAGTTATTACAGCCATCCGTTTGTACAGAGACATCTATGTATAGCTGCTTTAACATAAAATCAATTTGACAGTCTACAGCCTCAGTTTCATTAAGAGGTTTGGTTAATTTTGTTTCCATATCTGTTTGTGTGTTAGATGTGGTGAATTCTACAAATTCTGTTTGAGTAGATCTGGGAACTTTCACAATTTCATAGACATCTTCTGTTTGATTGCCTTTATTTACTAACATTTTCTTTGGGTGTATTTTAAGCTTTTTTAGCTTTAAAAGAGAAAGCTGCAAAGTTTAAAATCTGGTGTGTTAAATAAATTATTGAAGGGAAACTTACTTCTTCTTCGGCAAACTTGAGTTGATCCTTAAGATCTGATTCTCTTTCCACAGAGTCTTGTAAATCTCTAAGCAATTGCTGAGGATCTTCTTGAGAGCCACCACGTGTTAGAGTTTCTCTGGTGAATTTGCCATCCGCCGAGGTGGATCTACCAAAAACTCCCAGCATGGGAGCTTTCTTTTTGCCAGGATTGCGCAAATCTTCAGCTTCAAGCTGTAATTTTATAAGAAATTTGTTTAATAAATAATTTTTTTAAATGATTGTCTTCCAAAATTACCTGCAATTTTTTGGTTAATTCTTGTGAGAACCTCAACTCATCCTCCAATTGTTTTATTTTGCTATGCAGCTCTTCATTGCTGGTATTTTGACGTTCTTGCTCTAGAGCCTCTATTTTGCGTTCACATTTCTTTAATTTAAAACTTAAAATTCTGCAATTCTTGGTGGTCTTCTCTAGATCCTTTTGCAAACAAGTTTTGGCTTTTACTTCATCATCACGGAAGGTATCCTGCAGTTCATCCATCTCAGCTTGTAGATTGGCTATTTCCTTTTTGGCCTCTTGATTCTCTTCCATCAATTCCTCACATATTTGTTCGGCAGCTTGTAACTTGCGTCTTAATTCATGTTCGCCACTTTTGGGGTTGTTCTCTAGCTCCTTCATGCGTGTGTTTAGCTTACGTTTCTCATCTGTCACCTTTTCTAGTTGCTCCTTGAGCTCGTTAACTTTCTGCTGCAGCATTATAGCTTCCGAGGCAGCAGTTCTATTGGGTGCTGTTTCCATGGAAGCCAAACGTCTTAATAAAATGTCACTTTTTTCACGTTCAGCCTTTTCAGCACGAGTCTTCATATTTTCCAGCTCTTTACGTAAATTGGCCACTTCCTCCAAATGTTCTCGTTCCATACGTTGGCCAGCATAAGGAGTTTCAGTAGTCAAGGACATGTTGTCATCATATTTCTTTTTGTTATTAAAACTATTTTCCTTAATGTTCAACATAAACTGTACATCTTGAGCTGCTTGAGCAGCTTTCTTTAATTCAGTTTCTTTTCTTTTTAAAGCTGATGCTGATGCTGATGCTGACGCTGAGGAACCAGCTGTTGTAGAGGAAGCAGTTGTTGTACTGGAAGTGGCTGTAGTAGATTTTAATTTGGTGGGTACCGTTTTTGGTGGCGTGGGAGGTAATGTGGAATTGATTTCAGTAACTGGTGCAGAAGTTGGTCTAGTTTTATTGGCGTTAGTATTAGTTGTTGATGAACTACATGTTGTCGAACTTGTGCTTTTCTTTGGCGGCAATGATAGATGTTTTGTGGCATCTGTTGAATTACTACTCGCTGTTGAATTTGTTGTTGTTGAGGTTTTTGTACGTTCCGGACGATCGGGCTGCGTTTTGTTTTCATTATCGTGGCTGTCTCTAAAGATTTTTTGTTTTTTTTTTATTTATTAGAAATGAAATTGTAGGGTAAATATAGTTTTACGTACGTTTCTTGTTTTCGTGGCACTGATCGCTCACGACTTGACTCCCTTGAATTTTGGCTACGTTGCTTTTTCAACAAATTCATTTTTCTTACTCTTTCGGCCAAGCTATCCGTTGAGAGAATGATTAAGTCTTCTGGAATATTTTTCGAAGATGATGAGGCTGAAGAATTTTGCGATACAGAATTTTCCACCTAAAAAAGGAAAATCAACAAAAAAAAATTGAGCTGTTATTTTTTAAAGTGGTGTAATTAAAAAAAAAAGCATTTAGTAGTAATTTGAGCAAGATAGTGTTTGTAACTCACTAAAACGAGCGTTAACTCATATTTTTTCAAAATTGGACTTGTACTACTTTCAAAAATACCAGCTCTCTTATTAATTAAATGAAATAAATTTTTTTCTCTACAATGCAAAGTAACAAAAGAGGTAAGACTTTAGGGATAAAATGATGGCATTCGATATCCTGTTTTATTTACACTGAAATTTCAATCAAAACCGAATAACGTAATTTGCCTTCTATTCACTCTAATACAAATTTTCATGTTGTTCACAGCAACTCAAAAAACTTAATTTATTTTGTTACTCTCCCTGCCTCTCAATATTGATCGAAATTCCTATTTCAATTATATTGAAATTTAAATCAACATCGAATACCGTAATTTGCCTTCTTTACACTCTAATACAGATTTCAAGCTGTAATTTTATAGCAACTCAAAAAGTTCTTTTTATTTTGTTGCTTTCCCTGCCTCTCTCAAAACTCTAAATTACAGCTAGAAAACTTGCTATTACTAAACTCACCTCTTTTACCTCTAATGCTGTGGTGTGACGTCTCGGTGGTACCGGCAGCTTTAATGTAACATCAACATTATTTTCATCTGTTGTTGATGTTTTAATGGCAGCACGTGATGTTGTCTTGCTGCTGCTGGTATCAACTTCATCGATATCGGGTGTGGAAGCCCATGATTGTGGGCGTTTTTTTAATTCTACATTGAAGTGTACAACTTTTGTTGAGTAATTTTTTTTTGCCAGTGCAACATTACAACATGCAGCAAGCGCAACTCATTGTTACGTGTAATTTTTTTTTTATATAAAATTTTTACGTGTCAGTTTTTTATTTAATTGTAGATCAGCCCACAGAAATAAGTGCGTTTATTTTAATAATTATTTTGGTGTTTATGAAATTTATTTATTTTGTTGTTAATTTGAATCATTTTGTTAAAAAGAAATTCCAACATTTAATGAGAGAGTTAAAGAATTAACGATAAACAATTAGCGATAGCCAGGGCGATGATGAGTTATGAGGCATCCAGTTACAGTTGATATTATATTTAAATCGTAAGATCATCAGCAAATCCCAACACACAGCAGAAAACAAAATTGTGGTCGATTCATTCATTCACATTAAATTTTTTTTTGCAAACATTAAATTGTGATGATTAGGAATAAAGTAGAGTGAACGTGTGTGACAATTGTAGAAGTAGTAAATAGTACGAGTAATACAAGTAGTAGCAGTAGTAGTAGTAGTAAATATTACGAGTAGTAGTAGTTAAAAATGATGTACGTTTTTAATGAAATCATAAAGAAGTGATATTTTATTAATTATTTTTTTAATTTTAATGAAAAGATTGTAGCCCATACTTGTAGTCACACGCAAAGAAAAAAATATGGTTGAGACAAACATAATGTAGTGGAAACATTATGAAAAGTGTTACTTTAAAAAAATAGTTAGCGATAATTTTAATAAAATTTTGTCTATATTTTAATAAAATTACAGCTAATCTAATTTTTTTTTTAAAAAGTGGACTTATACCACTTTCAAAAATAACAGCTCTTATGTTTGAATTAAACATATTAAAAATGCTTTTCAGCTATAGATTTCCAGATTCAAATTCTGGTCAAATCGAAAAAAAATTTTTTTTAATTTTTATATACAATTTTAATAAAAGCTTTAAAAATATTTTTTTTTTTTAATTTTTTGTATCAATAAATTTTTTATTTATTCTATTGATTTTTTCATTTCTATTAAATTTTATTTCTTTATTATAATTTACCAATGGTTTGATTAAAATTAACAATAATATTGTTGGTTGAGAACAAACCATGTTTGCGATAACCATATTCAACCATATTTTTTCTGTGCGTGCACCTTAAAGTACAATTGTAAATTCATTTATTCCTATAAACAAAAGTAAACTCTTAATTAAAAAAGTAGACTTTTTTGTCTACACTAAATTACAACACAAGTACACACACAAGATATTGGAAGCTGCAAGTTCCTTTTTAGGTGTTTTTAAAATTTTTAATTTTACGATCAAGGATAATATGCTGATTTTTACTTTAACTTTTGTTTAATAATAAATTTGGCTTTATTAAAAACCAAATTTTAAAGCCACACTTAGAATGAAACACCAACATAGAGTCCGTTTAAGGAAGGCTAAATGCAATTTATGGGTGTATTCCCTATTTTTGGCAAAAGAACAGTTCACAATTGGATAGTAATTGCAGCAGAGATTTACTGAGAACCGGTTTTTGTGACCTATTTATATAACCGGTTCTTATAAATATTTGAAAAAAAATTTTTTTTTTTTTGTAGAATTTCGATTTTTTTATTTGTTCAAAAAAATCACAGCGTTCTTTTACATGCCAAGCCTACCTTACTTTTTGCTGTGAAGGTGCTTCTTAAAAATAAAAATAAAGAAAAAAGAACAAACTAAAGTTTTGCATTCTATTGTTCTAAATTAAAACAAAAATCTTGCAGTTTCGCTAAATAAAAAAATTTACTAAAAATTATAAACTTGTGTTGTAAAATTTTAGCCCGAATTCCTACTAAGAAAATAATTTTTTTTTATTCCATAAAAAATTAGTTTAAAACAACTTTTTTATAGAAATTTGTTGAATAAAATATTTGAATTAATTTTTAGTTAAATTTGAGCCATGATCTCGTTTCTAAAAAAAACCAATTAAAAATTAAATGTTCATGCTTTTTGCAATGCGTTCTCAACTAAATGTTAGTAAATTTTGTAATAAACCAATTTGTTGATGTATATGTTCATACCAATATCATTGCTGCTGCCATTTACAGTTGAAAGATTTTGTGTAGAAGTCCAGGTTCTGGATGAGGGTCTTTTAAAAATTAATTTTTTTGTTTTAAATAAAAATAAAATTTAAATTTTAAAAATTTAAATCACCTTGAATTAAAGCCATCTGAAAGATTGGGTGATGATGCAGCAACATCATCAATACCACGACGTCCACCATGTTCTTTATAATCTCGAAAGCAACGTTTACATCTTGTGGGATAACGTGTTTGTGGATGAAATCCCAATGGACATAATTGATCGCCTTTCAAGGATGGATATAAATGATGCATTTTTTGTTTCTCTTACTTCACTTGGTTACAATTTTTTTATTCTAAAATATAAAAATTAAAAAAAATTCATTTGAAAAATATGTTAAAATGAGGGCCATGAGGAAAAAATTTGTTTTTTCGAAACTGTTCACTCTACCAAGTAATTAATTTTAATTTATCTGCATTTCAAAACTAGTAAAAAAATAATTATCATATTAAGAATACGATTGATTTTCAATAGCAGAAAGGTTAGCGCAAAATATTTCCAATAAAAATAAATCATGATGTTGATTTCGTATGATTTTTTTTTTTTTTAGTCAGTTTCCAGTATGAAAAATTAAACCTAAAATATTCAAAAAATTATAAAGAAAAAGTATGCAAAATTAGTTTTCCTTTATAATTTTTTTTAATATTTCAGGCTTAGTTTTTCATACTGAAAACTGACTCCAAAAAAAATCATACAAAATCAACAACAAGAAAAAGTATGAAAAAGGAGCTGCTGAGAATAAGTTAAAATTAAATGTAACATATGCCAGAGCGTTTTCTTTTTTCAACTAAAGGGCTGCACTTTTATATATTCTTTGAAAATTATGCACTTTCCTAATGACTTCTATTTTGTAAAACGAATCATTTTGAAAAAAGAAAAAATTTTTACTATTAAATAAATGGTTGTTTGGTGTTCTGCAAATCACTCTTTTTGATTTCACTTGAAATGTCAAAGTGTAGTTTCCATAATTTTCATGCCATATCGACTGCCACAATTTGGCTACTGATTTTAAAAATATTTTCAAAAAAAGACAAGGAAAAAAAATAAAACAAAAATGTTAAATCAAATTACTCAAAAACTATAATAGATAAAATTAGTACTTTTATCTTTAAATAAAGTTTGTCACAAGCAAAAAATCCTTTAATATTTATAAAAGTTACAGCCCGTGAAATTTTTTAAAAATCGCAGGTTGCCTATTTTGACCACTCTGTACTCTACTATCAACTTCAATTTATTTCATTAAAATCCGTAAATTAGTTTTTAAGTTCTATATTAATTAGCACTTTTTTAATTAAGCACCATTTTTAGCCATTTAAAGCTCTACAGTGGGCTTGACTTATAGACAAATTACAAAAAAAAAATATTTTTTAGGCTCGAGGTTGCCTCATATGATCCCATTTTAAATGCTTTGAAACATAATGGTCTACAAATTTGAGTCCTCTACCCTCGACCATTCAAATGCGTTCATTAGCTTTCAAATTCTATCACTAAAGTCAATTTTTTCAGCGTTCAAAGTTCTACAGTGGGTTTGATTAATAGACAAATTTTAGCTACAAAATAATATAAAACTTGTAGCTACTTTTAGTCGTATAGTAAATTGTGATATAAAAAAAATTTAGTAAATCAAGGACTAACTGTATAGTGTTTTGCACGTGTCGTCTAGTAAGTCTTGAAACCATGGCCTACTGGGTGCATATGTTCCACTTGCTTGTTTTGCATGTTTAGGAATGTGTGAGTTATTTTTCTTTTATGTATGTGAGTGTGTGTATTACACTTACCAAAATATTAAATAAAAAAAAAATTACTCAGTAGGGGAAATGGAAATTTTATTTGTGCTCGATTTTGACGATGTTGTAGCGGCTAACTGTAGGAAGTTATTTGTGTGTAGTCTTACAAAATCAGCACAAAGTACAAGTGCCCTGGGTATTTGGACTCATGCAAAATCAAGAGAACAAGAAAAAAATATAATTTTATTATAAAAAAAAATAATAATAAACTGAAACCATTTTAGTTTAGACAGTTTTAAATGGTTGTTCCTAATGGTCGCTGGTCTCCGTGCGCTGTTCGCTTATACAATTTGTTAATGGTGGTTGCGGCTACTTTTTTTTAATTGTTATGGCTTTATTGCTCTTGCTTGTAGTAGATGATCGTTTTTGTTCTCTTTATTTACTAAAGAAAAAATATTCACTCACACACATAATTGCGTAACACAGTTTTCTTTTAATGTTTTTCTCTGCATTGTCCCGTAATCAGTGCAACAATTTTTACAATAACAATCAATCTTCGTTTCGATCTGTCTGAAATAAAACTTTTTTTTTTCTTCTTTTCTTTAGCCATTCAGACTGATTGCAAAACTGCAATTGCTGTTCTGTAAATTGTTTTTAATCATTTTTTTTTTTATTAACAAGAAAACTTGAATGGTTTAATTTTCTTTATTGAACTGCTGGCTGTTAGTACAAAATTCATTTTCATTTTATTTTTAATAAATTTCTTTTGCTGAAAAGGCTTGGCAGGCAATAATTGTGTTTTTTTTTTTTAATTAAATTTATTTTAGTTTACACTGTTTAATTTAGAATTTATTTTGGAACTATCACTAAATGTATTGCTGTTTCTGTTCGTTGAAAATTTTTTAGCTGTGTTATAAAAATAGAACACATTCTTTTAAACTGCAACACTTTCATTTCTTACATATTTTTTTAGTTTTTTTTTTTTTTTTCTTAAAATTTAAAAAATTTTTAATTGAATTTCCATTACATTTCTTTTTATTTAAATATTGGAAAATTAATTTTTTTTCTTTAAAAATAGTTCTTAATGAATTTTTTTTTATATTAGAAACTTAAACAGACACAATTTTATTTTATTGCGATTTCTTAATAAATCGTTTAAGCGCCTCTATATTCATCTCTTTTACTCGTGTTGCAGATACTGCACATGCTTAAAAAATGACACAGATTTAAAAAATTTGTACTTGCAAACTTTAGCACGCTCGGAGAAAAACTGATTGAAAGAAATTTATGCCATCATTCACAAAGCCCCAAAATCTGTAGAAAATCATTAGCATTAAAATTTTCTTTCTGTTTTTTGCGCTCTTGTTTTCGGCTTTTTTTCTTTGTACTCGTACACATTTGAAAACTCAAAATAATTTTTTTTTTAGGTTTTTCTTTTTTGAAATTATTTTGTTTTATTTATTTTTTTTTTTACTTGTAAAGGCACTACTGCGTTAAGTTGTTGCCCATTTAAAAAAATTTTCTTAAATAACATGTAAAATTCAGCTTTTGCTTTAGTATTTATTTTGCCATATTCTGTATTGCAAATCCGAATACTCGTATGTCATTCGCAGATGAAAAATTCATTAATACTCTGTACACGCAAAGAAAAAATATTTTTAAATAAATTATTATTCGCAAAAATATTTTTGGTAATTTGAAACATTAAAACATTATTATGATCACCATAAGCATGTTTCTTGTTATTTTTAAAAAATATTTTGTTTACCTTCATAGATATGACTGAATTTATCCCTAAATATGGTTATAGTAAACATGTTATGATTACCATGAACATGTGTTAAATTAAATAACAAAAATATGGTTGAAAGTGAATTGTTTTCTATTCTATATTTTTTTTATAAAAATATAATTTAAAACTTTTTGAAAAAATTTTTTATAAAAATTTAGTTAAAAAGTTTTCATTAAATTTTTTTTTTTTTAAACTTTTTTATAAAAATTGAATTCTAAAATTTTTAATAAAATTTTTTTATAAAAATTGAATTTAAAACTTTTTTATAAAAATGTAATTCAAATTTTTTTATAAAAATTTAATTTAAAATTTTTTTTAAAAATTTAATTTACAAATTTTTTTATTATAATTTTGTATAAAAATTATATATAAATTTTTTTATAAGTATTTAATTTACATTCTTTTATAAAAATTAAAAATAACATTTTTTTATAAAAATTGAATTTAAAATTTTTCTTTTCAAAAATTTAACTAAAAATTTTTTTTAATTTTATAAAAAAATTATATGTAAATTTTTTTATAAAAATTTCATTTGAAACTTTTTTATAAAAATAAAAAAAAAATTTTATAAATATTGAATTTAAAATTTTTTATAAAAATTTAATTCAACATTTTTCTTTACAAAAATTTAATTTAAAATTTTTTCTTTATAAAAATTTAATTTAAAATTTTTTCTTTATAAAAATTTAATTTAAAATTTTTTTTAAAAATTTAATTCAATATTTTTTTTTACAAAAATTTAATTTAAAATTTTTTCTTTATAAAAATTTAATTTAAAATTTTTTATAAAAATTTAATTCAAGTTTTTACTAAAATATTTTTATTTTAAATTTTTTTCTAAATTTTTTATAAAAAATTTAATTTAAATTTTTTTTAATACAATTCAAAATTTTTTATAAAAAATTAAATTAAAAATTTTTTATAAAAATGTAATTTAAAATTTTTTTATAAAAATTTAATTTAAAAGTTTTTATTAAAATTTTTTTTTATATAAAACTTGTTTTATAAAAAGGAATTCAATTCAAAATTTTTTTTTTTTTTTTAGTACTGCATCTTAGAGTTATTCTCTAAAATTCTACTAGAAACCTCTGAACACACCAAGTCTCTGAAGGCCACAAATAAATTTCCTTCTTTCAGGTGCTAAAATTTTGCTGTAAATTTTTTTTTTTTTTTTCAGACAGATTCAAAACTAAAGGCTATTTATAGATGGGAATGACAAGTTCAAATGCTATTTGAGAATTGTTTTTAATATTTAGAATTTGTTATTTGCGTATACTCGTACATTAAAAAAAAATTAATTTTTTTTATTTATTTTTTTTTTTATTAAAAAAACAAACAGGCTTAATAATGGCAATGCTGCTTTATTTTCACATCATTAAACTAATTAAATATTTAAATTTTTAGTATTAATTAAAAAAATATTAGTTCGAACTCAAGGTCAATTAATAAAGATGTCTCTGTAAGAGTGGACTTTGTCATGTTAAAATAAAAATACGTATGTTGTGAGAGATTTATGATTTTTTTTTATTGGATTTTAAAGAAAATATGTTCCAATTAAGTATGAAATAAGATATCCATCATATGAGCACCACAGCTATGATAACAGACCACAACTCTCTTCCTGAAATTTTCAATAACTCTTTTAGAGATCAAAGACCACACCAGACAGTTGCTATTTGTGGATGCATATGAGAAACAAACCCTCATTACACTCGATAATTTTTTGTCTTTACGAATGGAAATGAGCTTCATAAAAGAAGTTAACTTGTTACGAAATCTGAAAGTTGCCACATGCACAAAAAATACACTAAATTAAAGAAGTGCTTTCTTGCTGAGACACCCATTAATTAATAATTTTTTTTTTTTATTTAAAAAGAGAAACAATTCTAAAGTGAATTATCATATTTAAATATATTTCGTATTTAAATATTTTTCTAAACAAAACTCAACATTTACATGCACACATTTTTTATTTACTGAATTTAAAATTATTACTTTCATATAAATATTCAGTTTTTTTTAATGCGTAGACATTATTTTTTAACATAAATTTCAAAAAAAAGTTGTCATTATTTCCGGTCGTTGATACAACATTTGAAATTATGTCATTAACTTTTCTGAAAAATCTTGTTAAATTTTTAATTGTCATTAAGCAGGAACAAGTTTATTTGGTATTTGTTTAAATTATTTGAAATTAAATAATCAAAACAAATTTATTTTTAATAAAAACCTAAAGCACGTGGAATGAACTGTGTAATTCATTATTTAACTTGTGTAAGCACAAACATAACTAAAAACACAATCGCTAAATATAAATAAAATTGAAAATAACAATTATGAAGGTATGAAAATAGTTTTCTTTTCAAATTCCATAACATATCCTGTAAATTGCCGAATTTAATCCTTACAGGCTTCTCTATTGTTTTGTTTGTTATTTGTTTGGCTAAATTTGGTAATTTGTGAAAATCTGTATCCAGCCTTAAGGACTCATCAAATTCCAGTGCTAAAGAATGGTAACATCACTGTAGTTTCGTATACAGAAACTGCCAGTCCTGTACCTTTGCTACCACGTAACTCTAAAAGAAAACGCTCCAAGAAAACTCAACAAAGCCGTAAATTCGTTGAAAATCCATCATCAAAAATGGTTTTAATGCCTTAAATTATTTCATTTTGTTTCATTTTTAAGTTAAGCATACACACACACATGCACACCTCACATTCATTCATACACATTCGCGTTCATACACTCATTCATACATTCATTCATTAATTTATTTATAATTATACGCATATTTATTTATTGTTGTTTTTTGTTCTGGGAAATAAAGAAGTCTTTAGCGAATAAAAATTTTTTTAAAGTGTATTTTTATTTTAGAAGACAGGAAAACACAATTTCCTTAAAGGCACCTTATTCTACACAGTGAAGGGCAGCTTCAAAATTGTTATTTAATTTTGATTTATTTTATTTTGTAGATATTAATTATTTATTATATTTTTATTAATAAATTTTTTATTTAATTGTTTACTATTATACATTTTTATTTATTACTAGATGTTTTTGCCCGGTCTCGCCCGGCCTGGCCTTTTATTATGTGAATAGGTATCTCTAGAAAGCAGATGTGTAAATTTTTATAGAAATCCGTTTACAAATAGAATTTTAATTGTTAATCCAAATAATACAGCTATTCAACACTTTATATAGAGACGCCCACCAAAGTGGCCTTGGCGAGTTTCTTAATGTGTTAACTTTAGCTCCACAAAGTAATGAATCCATAAATCTATTATACCCTATATTTATTTTACACCATTAAGCATAAAATTTTTACAAACTTCGAATGCCATATTTATTTATAATTAATCAACAGCGTAAAATATGAGTTTTATGATTCTAGTCTGAAAATGATAGTACTTTCATCCCACTTTTCAACCCTTTACAACACTTTTTTTCCAATTAAAATGTAGCCTATGTCCTTTCTCAGACTTTAAACTATCTGTGTACTAAATTTCATTTAAATCTGTTCAGTAGTTTTGGCGTGAAAACGAGACAGACACACAGACAGACAGACAGAGTTACTTTCGCATTTATAATATTAAGTATGGAAATATAGATTTAATTTGATTTCTGAACGATGGGACGAACATCAAACGTTTGACATTCAAAACCATAAAAACGAAAAAAACACACTTAAATCTAATTTGATTTCTGAACGACTTAACATTTAATTGATTTATAAACGACGGACCGAATTAATATGTTTGACAGGTAAAAATAGTTTTAAGGGAAAGCGAAATTGTTACTTTTACTCTATATTCTAAGCTTTTTTCATATTTACTTACCTTTTAAACCTTCCCTGGACTTTCACAAATAATTCAAAACCAAAATTTGCCAAATCAGTCCAGCCGTTCTCGAGTTTTAGCGAGACTAACGAACAGCAATTAATTTTTATTGTATATAGATTGTTTTTTTTTTTTTTTGCTTATATAAATATTGTTTTTATTTATTTAATTAATTACTTATTTTTTATTATTTTATTGAATAATTATTTTTATTCATTAATTAATTTTATTATAATTAATTTTTTTATACATTTATTTTTTATTTAATAATATTAATTATTTATTATACTTTTATTTATTAATTTTTTTACTATTTTGTTTAGTTGTTTATTACATTTTTATTTATTCGTTTATTTATTTATTTATTCGTTTATTTATTTATTTAATAATTTTTTATTATTTTATTGAATAATTTTTTTAATCATTAATTAATTTTTTTATACATTTATTTTTTATTTAATAATATGTTTTTTATTTATTTATTCAATTTATTTATTCACTTATTTATTTAATTGCTTATTACATTTTTATTTAGTAATTTTTTTATTTAATTATTTTCTATTAACTTATTTTTTTAATTCTTATTAATTATTTTTTTATTGTGTATTCATTTAGTTGTTAAATTTTTATTTATTAATTAGTTTATTTATTTATTTTTTGTTCATTTATTTTTTGTTCATTTATTTATTACACTTTTGTTAATTTATTTTTATTTAATTATTTATTTCATTTTTATTAATTAATTTTTTTAATAACTATTTTTTTTCATTTATTAAGTCATCATTAGTCTATTTATTAATTTCTTATTTAATTACTTACACACTTATTAATAAATTTATTTTCTTAAATAATTTTTATTAATTTATTTGTGACATTTTTATTAACTTTTTATTTATTTTTTGCTTACATGTTTTGTTCATTAATTTTTTTTTTAATTTTTAAATTAATTTTTATTATTTAATTTTGTTTTATTTATTAATTTTTTATTTATTCATTTTTAACACTTTTATTAATTTGTTTTTTATTTTATTTATATTTTAATTATTATTAAATTATATTCCAATATTTCGAAACTCCGTCGTCTGTCTCAAGGAAAATATATTTATTTTTAAAAAATTTATTTATTTCATTTCAAATAAAAAGGTCAAAAAATCAAAATTGAAATTAAAATATTTTTTAATACATTTTTTTAAAATATTTTTTTTTCTTATTTATTCTTTCTTTTTTTTTTTTGTAATTATTTACTATATTTTTATTAATTTAATATTTTTTTCTCATTTTTTTACATTTTTATTAACATAATTTTTCTATTTATTTGTAACATTTTTACTCATTTAATTTTTTATTATTTATCAATGTTTTATTTATAAAATATTTTTTTATTTTTTATGAATTGATTTAGTTTTACTTTTTTAATTTGTTATATGTTTATTACATTACCGATTACATGGACCGATTTTTCCGTTTTTTTTTTTTTTTTTTTTTATTCTTTAAATTATGATTACTATTATCTCCATATTTTTTAAAATATTATTTACTTACTTTTGAATTATTTCATTTGAAAAGTACGCCAAAACAATTATATTATTTTGTATGTTTGTGTATATGTATCAATTTATTTAATTGTTTTATTGATATTTTAATGGAGATTATTACTAGATTTTGTTTTTTGGGCTTGGGTGAGATTATATATTTATGTATGAGTAATGTGTAGTGTGGGTTTGTAATAATTTGTTTTTTTTTTTATACAAATAAATAATTGTGACCTAGATGAAAATGTTAATAAATATAATTGTTTAATTTATTAAACATTACAATTTCATACTTTTGGTTTAATTTCTTTAGTACCAAGTTAATAAATTGTTAAACTTTTTTTTTTAGAAAAAGAAATTTAATAAAAATGTATTCAATGAGTTTTTTATATCCTTGTGTAAGCCAGCTTTGACAGTTCATTTATCTTTTTCATTTTTATGTTTATGGGTGCTATCTAAATATTTAAAAAATCATAATGTTTGTAAGATGTAGAAGGTTGTTTTATTTTAAGTGAGTGAATTCCGTGGTTAAATGATTTTTTAAATTGAGTTTTAAAATAAATTGTGATTTTAGTTTTTAGTTTTAATGTGTGTCAATGTGTTATTAAATATATAAAATACAGCTTCTTCTAGTCTTACTGAAATAATGATACAATTCTCTGTTCAATAAATAAATACAAAAATCAAACAGATTGTGAAAGTGTTACGTTGCTTGATTAGAATTGAATTAAGTCTTAATTAATAATATAAAAATAATATTCAAGAAAAATGAAACGAAAGTACGTCTTTCTCAAAACGATGGACAATGCTTTCTAAGTTGATGCTACACAATAATATCATGTTGCATTGGCAGTTGAATTCATATTTACATTTGTTGGTGACGCATTTAAATCACTTGTTGTTATTGCAGTAGAAGCGGCAATGGGAGCGGTGGTGTTGTTTGATATATTATCTATACCAGTAGATGCTTTTCCATTATTACAGTCAACAGTATATGTGGACGACACATTGCTTTCATCGGCTACTATATTGCTTCCCATCGTTGCCGACAAAAAGGACGCATTAGAGTTATTTGTTTTTTCAATGGCAGGTGAAGCTGATGCTAGTGCTACATCTACTACATTGTTGTTATCCGCTACTAGTAAACTTTGAGATGCCACTACGTTAGCGTTATCTGTTAAATGCTGACCCGCATTGGATGTTGACGATGTAGAACTTATATTAAGTTGAATTACAGAATTATTGTTGGCATTTTCAATGGAAGCTCCCGATAGGGATAGCTCATCTGCCGAATCATCAGCGGAGAGCTCAGTTTGTACTCCCTTTTCTTCCAGCAAATGTTCATTTAGACGTATAGGACGATTGTATGAACCAAATTGCTTCGAAATTTGCAACAGCTCTCGCAAAGTTTTGTTTTCTAACCGTAGCCGAGTTATTAAACCAATATCATATTCATCATCAATGTTGGCTGCCCTTTGCATTACTGCTGCCATTTCATTAATTTTTTCCCTTTGTTCGCGTATAATTTTCCACAATTTTTCGTTGTATACCTCCTTGAAGTTAAGCTTGCTCTCGAGCACTTTGCTGTTGGTGTGCTCTCGATACTTTTGCATTATTAATTCCATAGCCCGCTCATAGTCTTCGATGCATACTTTAAGTTCACGATTTTCTTTTAGTATTTCAGAGCTATTGGCATTTTGTTGTTGAATACGATTCACCATGTCCACATTCGACTTATTATTGGCAATTCTATTTAAGGATTCCATATCGTCTTGAAAGTGTCGCAAACTCTCTACAAAACGATTGTTACCCTCGGCTCCCTCAAGTAGTGCACTGCTTAGGGCGTCTAATTCTTTGATGCGACTTGCATTTCTCTGTGCGTCCATTATCATTTGTCCAACCGTTATGTTAGCCATTTTATTAGCCACTTAATTTATCACAAACACACTCTTTTCTCTATATTTGGTATACGTTTCTTTAATTTTGCTGTGCTAAATTCTTTTTGCCAATTTTGTTGGAAATTTTTTACGAAATTTCGTCAAATTATTAATTTTCTATTTTCAAGGGAACAAAAGAAACTTACACTGACAGCTTATATTTGACAAATGAACTGCACTACCAAGGGTAAATTACTCATAATTATCTGTGATGCCAACTTAAAAATTTAAAATAACTTGGTTACAGTTATCTAAAACGTAATTTTTATTTAGTTTCAGCGTTTTAATTTATGGAAAAAATCATTATATTGTCATCATTGCTACTTTGAAGAAAAATAACAATAGAAACAAAAAAGCTTAAGACCTAATTATTGGTGTATTAGAATTAATGACAGAAAAGAAATATATAAATATTAAAAGAATTGTGAAATTGTTTAAAAAATAATATAATAATATTTTCAATAATTTATGTACAAAATTGATGTTTAAACTGTAAATAGATAAAAAAAATATCAATTCGTAACTAACAGCAAAAGAAAATTTTTCATTTTACGGAATAAACAAAAGTATCGATTATTACAATTTTGCTTCTTGTGAAAAATAAAAATAATACATTTAAGAAACATCGAAATTGATCAATACTTTGTTAAATTTAAATACAGATGGTGTTCCATTGGCTAACAAGGAAAAATAATGTTACTAAGCAATTTATCTATAGAATTTCTAGGCGGCCCCTTGTGGTTGAATCATTAATACTTGTGTTTGTTTTTGGTACCAGTTGCTGTGATGCAACTGCTACAGATATTGCACTTGATGCGAAGGCTACATTAACGCATCGAATTGATAGCCTTAACCTTCTTGTGTACACCTTCCTGCTAACCTTGACTGTATTGACAATATGGTTGTTCAAACATCACCGGGTATCTTGGTTACACGAGACTGGACTCGCTGTGATATATGGTGAGTCTTGTTTGTTTTCTATTAATAATAATACAACCATATTGTACTTTTATTATATATTCTATTTTTAATCAATTATTGTTTGTTTAAGTTACCCCCTTGCTTTTCTATATATACCTAGGTTTGTGTAGGTATAAAAAATTAAAAATGTATATGTATGTAAATGTTAAATGATTAAAATAAGTTTTGCACACGTTTAATTTAAGCCTTACAAATCGATTTGTTGTAATCAGCACAGGGGTGACCCTGTGGTAATAAGTAGATACTATTTCTTCTAATTTCTTGGTTTGTTTTATTTGCATTCTTAGTTTTATGGGCAAAAAAAATTTACCTGTTGATTAAAATATTGTTCTTGGAAATTCCAAATTCATTAACATATTACTAAGTCGCATTTAAAATAAGAAACTTGTTAGGCGTGCTTTATACTATTATAAAAGGATGACACATAAATTCCGTTAAGCATTACTGTAAACTCTTATCATTTTTATATATTTACTATATAATCGTTTCTGTGCCATTGTATGTTTACTAAGAAACTATTTACATACAAATTTGTTAATCAATCAAATTGTGTACATCGTTTTATTTAATTCAATTGAAAAATAGCAAACAGCAAATTGCATATTTACATTTTTAATAAATAATGGCATTCATATTTTCAAACTTTCTATATATATGCATAGGAACAGAAACATTTACTGAAAAAGAACACTACGTTATTAAAAAATAAGATTTAGGACTCTCAAAAATTCACAAAATAACTTCATAACTACATTGGCACATATGTATCATTATTTTTTACCTTATACCGTCATTATTATTCAGCCCAATTATGAATAAAAATTCCCCGGCGGTTTTTTTCTTTTCCTTTCTCTTATTAAAAAATGTCTTCCTTTTTCAACATAGAAAGTTCTCTGATGAAATTTATATCCAAAACCAAAATTTTCTTTGGGAAAAAATTCTTAGGGAATATTTATAATTGAGCTGATTATGTTTTGTTCAATTGAAGATGCCAAACTAAATGTTCTTAAATACTTTTGTAGGCTTAATTGTAGGTGCGGCCATTCGTTATTCGGCTTCATCAAAACCTTTAGTACATTTGGTAGTTGAACCTGAGCCAAATTCTCAGTTCAATCAATCCCTACCACCAGACACACTTTGGTTACAAGTAGGTTTTATGTGAATTATAAAAATTTTCGTTTTTCAAAACTCACATTTTTTTGACTAATAGTTTCCTGGCAAGTTAACACCACCTAATAATAGTGAACTATTGGAAAATAAAACATATGCATACACCTTTCGAAGTCAGGTCTATGATATAGCAGAGAACGAGATTGATTTGAAAGCTACATTTGATCCTGAAATATTTTTCAACATAATATTGCCACCAATTATATTTCATGCTGGCTATAGTTTGAAAAAGGTAAAAAAAACCCTCACACTTTTGTTTATTTTTTATAACTAAAAAAAAAATATTTTTTCTTCAATAGAAATATTTTTTCCGCAACCTAGGTGCAATATTAACATTTGCTATATTGGGTACAGCATTATCAGCGTTCCTAATCGGTGCCATTATGTACGGTTGTGTGAAACTGATGCCATCTTATCTGAGCAGCAGTTTTACATTTCTGGACACACTGTATTTTGGAGCGTTGATTTCTCCAACAGATCCACTAACAATACTAGCTATATTTCATGATCTACATGTAGATGTTAATCTTTATGCGCTGGTTTTTGGTGAATCTGTTTTAAATGATGCGGTTGCCATTGTTTTAAGTGGGTAAGTGCAGGGTTTTATTTTTTGGACATGATAAAGATTACTTTAAATTCATTTTTCCATTTTATTTTTAGAGCAATACAAAATTATGGAAAACATTATTCAAGTACGGGTGAATTTGAGACGTACGCCTTCTTTAGGGCGTTGAGTGACTTTTTTGGCATATTTATGTTGTCATTATTAATTGGGGCCTTGATGGGAAGTTTTACAGCATTGATATCCTTTTTAAAACTTATTTTTGAAAAAAGTATTTTAAAAATTTTTATAACAATATTCCTTAACTTTTGCACACTTGACTAAATTTACTCGCGTGCGAGATTTTCCTCTATTGGAATCAGCCCTATTTGTACTAATGTCATATAGTACGTTTCTTATAGCGGAGGCTTCCGAATTAACGGGTGTGGTTGCTGTACTATTTTGTGGCATTTGTCAGGCCCACTATACCTACAATAATTTATCAGAAAATTCTCGCACAAGAACCAAAGAAATATTTCAATTATTAAATTTCTTGGCGGAGAATTTTATTTTTTCGTATATAGGTGTTTCCATGTTCACTTTTCCAAAACATCATTTCGACGCAGTATTTATTATAACTGGATTTGTAAGTTAATTTATTTCTGCACTTTTAATTACTTTACTTAGATTTTTTTATTAACTATATAAAGATATGTGCTGCAATAGGAAGAGCTATCAATATATATCCGTTGTCCTGGTTATTAAATTTAAATCGTAATCCTAAAATTTCTACAAATTTCCAACACATGTTATTTTTTGCAGGTAAATTAAAAAATGATTTATATCATTTATTTTCAATAAATAAATAATTATTTATTTATTAGGATTGCGAGGGGCCATGTCATTCGCTTTAGCTATACGCAATACTATATCAGAGGCTCGTCAAACTATGCTGACAGCAACTTCTTTAATTGTTATATTTACTGTGGTTATACAGGGAGGCGCATCAAATTTTTTGTTGAGCTGGCTCAAGATACCGTAAGCATAAAAATATTGCTGCTTTTATATATAATTGCTCTACAGTTTATAAATTTTTTTTTAATTGTAGTGTGGGCGTTGATGAAGAGACTGAACAGCTAAATAATTATCAAGTTCACAGTGTGAGTATTACATACAAAAAAATTATATTAATAAATGTTGCTGTTCATAAAACTAGTATAAAGTAGATTTTGTTTTTTATGTTTTTTTTTCGATTTTTTAATACTTCTATTGTTGCAACATGCATTTATTTATTTATTCATATGCAAGCTATTTTAATTGATTTAAATTTTATTTTAGTGCTTTATAGTTTTACTTTTTTTTTCATTAATAATTGCCTTTAAATTTCTTAATCCATTTTAAAAAGTTGCTTCCTTTATTTTTAATACTTTTTTCTAATACTTTGTATGCTAAAATGTCCAAAAAAAAGGTTTACAATTCAATGGAAAATACAACAAACGCGGTATGTGTAAATATTATTATATAAATATTTTTCTTAGTAATTTATGCAAAAACATATTTGATTTACAATTATGGCACAGACAAAAATGCTTAAGCTATTTAAAAAATACTATTTCTGCTAAAATTCCATGCACTATTTCACTGTATTTAACTTTTATCAAAATATTGGAGAGGTCGGATTATAATTATTTAATTTTATATCGATATTTAGCTTCAACTTTGTGTAGTTTCCTCAGAATGTTTATAATAAATTATAAACAAATTTTTTAAAATATGAATAAAATTGTTTTCGAATCGACAAAAATAGTGAATAGATTTGATTTGATAATGGTGATGGCTTTTAGTTTGTAAGAGAGAAAGGAAACCTAGAAGTAGTTAAAAAGTTTGTCGCTTGTTGTGCAGTAAAAGAGTTGTTGTATTTTTTTTTAAGAAAAAGATTTGCTGACATTGAAATTAGAGAAAAACATTTTTTTTAATTTTGTTGAAGCCCGAAAAATGTGTTAAATATTAAAAAAATTAAATTTTTTAATTAAGAAAAAAAGCATCGTCTTTTTGTTTTGCAGAACATTTTATACATTGTTTTTTAATTACAATTCACATATTTATTTTGTTTGTGACACATGCACATCTCTGCCGGCATAAATACAATTTCCATAGATAAACATTATTTTTGTTATTGTTATTGGTATAGAGTTATTTCATAAAGCGTTGTGTTTTTTAATGATTTTATTTTTACAGTAGAATTAACATAATATTTAAAAATAGTCTGATGGTTATTTACAGGATTGTGGCGAATTGGATCCAAATATAAGCCCAGGCAATGGTGTCGCTGGTAATGGCAGACGGAATGAAAAAGCGATTCTTGCCAGATTGTGGGGTAACTTTGATACAAAGTAAGTAAATAAGAATATATCTAAGTCCTAATTATGAAAATTAAAAAAAATATATTTAATTAAAATGGCTATTGAGGTCTTATTATATAAATATATAATTTGTAAGATATAATTACATAATTTATATAATTTTTAATAAACCTCAATCTTAATAAAAAAAAAAGCCATTTTAATTAAAAGGAAAAAGGTCAAATAAACTAAAAATAAAAAAAAATATTTATTTAATTAATATAATTATATCCTGAAGATGCTACACAAATTGGAGCGAAATATCGATATAAAAATAAGTTTTTGAAAAATAAGACCTCAAGCTTAATAAAATAGTCATATTAATTAATAAAATATTCCAAAAAAAAATTGGTTAATACACCTTTTGAAAAGCTCTAACTAAGCAAAGTAATTGGTTTCATATTTAAGAGGCCTACAATTGGAAGTTGTACAAAACATCTACTGATTCGCGGTACTTAGACCTTTTAAAACTTAAAATTAAATCGAATTTATTATTATTTTTGAATATATTTTAGATATATGAAGCCATTGTTAACACACTCAAGACCAACATTATTAGAGACACTTCCTGTGTGTTGTAACCCTGTGGCAAGACTTTTAACAACCACTGAACAACTAACGCAGGTAAATAAATAATCACAGTTTACAACGGTGATAACTCAAATTGCTGATTTTGTGTATATGTACTCGTACATATCCTTATGCTTACGATTATAAATATATCTACTTGTATACACATATATATGTATGTATGTATGTAAATATTTTATTGGAATGCTTGCACATTAGGATGGTGGTTTAAGGCGCACGGATTCAGATTCTGATATCTGCATAGATGGCAATGACGGTGGCCGTAGTCGTAGCGGTAGTGGTGGAGGCTCGATTACAGGCGGCTCCGGTGATCCGCGCCGTAACTCTATTAATCGCGTAAGTATCTTGTTTATGGCAGATAATCGTAGTAATCTTGCTAGCTACAAAAATTGTGAATAATAATAAAAAAACTAAAAAAAACACGCTGTGCAACTATCAACTTTCTTGTCATTAACTTGTGTTAAAACATTAATTTAATTAAAACCAAAAAAAAAAAAGAAATTATAACTTAAGAAACCTAAACAAACACTTTTTTTTTAAAATCCACTGAACTAAATTGGCTTCTTTTTCTGAATGGCTTGTGAAACTCTAAATTTTATTATTTTTAATCTTAATTTGAAACGCTTAATCTAATATTTTTTGTTCCTTATACCTTTAAGTCTAACTCTGATTCGGTCACACCTACTTATCTAACATATAAGTATTTATTTTGTATAAAATTTTAATCTTTATTTTCTAAATGAATTTTTTTTTATTTTCTTTTTTTTATATATATATATATATATTTTTAGTTAATATAAAACTAAACTAAAATGTAGTAAACAATTAACAAAACCAAAAAAAACTTGTAAATATGTATGTATGTACGTATTATGTATCAAATATGTACTATATAGTTTGAAATGTATATTTTTATTTTAATTTTATTCACATTATGCATGTTGTTGTGGTCAAAATTTATTCATAAATTAATACATTTAAATCTTTAATAATAAAACAAAAAACTGTAATAAAGAATTGTTTAACTTTTTTTCTTTTTCTTTTCTATTGAAAAAAATGTATACTTTGGTTATCTTTTATCTCCTTTTTCTAATTTTTGGTGAATTTGTTCTAAATTAAAACTAAAACTAAAACTGACTAACTGCAATTAACCTTACCACTTGAAAAACAATTTAAAAAAAATTTACAATAACAACAACAAAAATTATATATAAAATTTCATACTTCAAACATTCGAAATTAATTAAAGTCAAATATAATAAATGAAACTAATCAAATAATTGCCGATCTCACAGTGGTAACAAATAATTTTATGTAAAAAACAAAATAAAGAACAAATGAAACGATACATTTGAATAGAAGGATTGATTACTAAACACTTGATATACAAACAATAAGTTTAATGAACACTAATATAAAAAAGGTTGGTTTTATGTTTACAGTTCTGTACTCTGTATGTCCTTTACACTCATTTTCAAATGTTAATAATTGACGATAAGTTTTAAGTACAACAAAGGCTGCAAAATTTCAGGCAATTATATTTTTATGGGTTTGGTATAATGTCGTTCTATAAAAAAAAAAAAAATTTTTTTTATTTTAATTTAAGAAAACTAGTTTTAATTTTAAAAGTTGATTTAAAAAAATTGACAGCCTAGAGACCCATAAAAATCTTAATTGTATTTGTTTATGCATTGTTTCTACTTATTACTGTGCTCTGAATCCAACACTTCTTTAAACTAATTTGAAATATTTTTTTTAAACACCCATAAACAAAACATAATTTTAAAACTCATACATTTTCTTTTTATATTTTTGATTGCATGATTTTTTATTATTAGCTTTTTACTTTTTTAATAAATAACTATAATTATTAAACTAAAAATGACCAACATTTAAACAAAATAAAAAAAATTAATCTTGGGCTTCTAATTTTATGCAAAGCAGTACACCACAGCTTAAATAAAACAGCTAGAATGTACAAGAAACAAAATTAACTCGTTTTTGTTCACATACTTTCAGGCTTAACGTTTATGAAATTACTTGAATCACCCTTTGCAAAAATTTACATACAGGTTGATTCAAGTATATATCACCCTTAAGTATGCTATAGTTTTTAGTTTTAATACCTACTGCTTTTTCTCAAGTTCTGGGTGCCTGGTATTTATTGGAAATTTTAACAAATTGAAATTTCATAGCAAATTTGTGTGTGACGTCATCAAGTAAGTAAAACGCACATGCATGCATGAATCAAGTCAGTAAGTGTTGTTTATTGTTGTTTAAACACATTCTTACTAGAAATTAGTCATTTTTAAGACATTTTGTATTAAATTCATTTTAATTGACTGTAATAATAATAATTTTTTGGATATGTTTTTTTTAATATGGGCTTTGAATAAATAAAATTAAAAAAAAAAAAAACTAATGAAACATTAGCCTATGAAGTAACTGACAATTAAATGAATTGTTTATAAATAAGTCTTAATTTTGACTAGAATGTTGGCCATTTTTGAGATAATGAATTTATATTAAAACAAAAAAGTTTTTTATGTATTTTTTTTTTAATCTAGTTTTTAAAGATATACCCCCTTATCCAAAAAACTTGACGTAGACAACGTTATTGAAATTTTTCATACGTTAATTTTGTTGGTTGAAGGGGTGGTCAAAATAATTATTTAACAACTTTGTTTTGTTTTTAATTATTTTCTTGTCTTACTTTCAGATTGATAATCCTTTACGCACCTGTCATTTGTAGCTTTAACAAGTTCCTTTTCATTTTGAATTAATCTGTTTTTTTTTAAACCAAACGCGTTTTGTTTTTTAATGTTTTTATTAGTTGTAAATTATTTTGAATTTAAATTTTCCTAAAGATTGTGATTTAAATTAAGTTGCTTTAAAAAGTATATATAAAAAGACCTTTAAAGAAGAGGCAACGTTTTGCAACAACAGAAAAATAAATTTTAATAATTTAATTTTTATGCAAAAATTTACTACACTTTACGTTGCGTTTTATAAAATTAGGCTCATATACTTTTAATTTAAAATTCAATTAGAGTGAGAATTGAATACTTAAAATATTAAATTGGGTGTGATATTTTAATTTATATTTTAATTCTTTAAAATTTAAACAAAAATAATATAAAATTCTCTTATTTAAAAAACTTTTCAATGTACACAGTTTAAAAATAAATATATTTCAATATAAAAATAATAATAATAATAATAAAAATAAAGCGTGTTTTAATTTAAATCTAGCATTAAATGTTTTTCTAAATATCACATTTAACATTATCATTTCGCAATTTTTTCAAAACACATACTATGTGCAATGTTTACAATTTTTATAATTTGCTTTCTACGATTTTTTTAATAGCAAAAAAAGGAAGGTACAAAATGCTGTAGAAAAATATATTTGACTAATTTTTATAAGAAATGCAACACCTCAGAAAAGAGGTCTTGGCAGTTTTTTTTACATCCTATTTTTTTGTTTTTAATACGTACATACAAACATGTCAAATATGTTTTTCTTTGTGTACGAGTATCTAAAAAAAAAGTAAAAGTAACTGCAACGTATATTTAAATAGTTTCAAAAATATTTTTCTGTCTTTTTCTTTAAAAAAACAATTAACATGTAAAACATTGAAGATGGAAATTCTGGAACATGTGCAAAGTCCGGTAGCCACACGCATTAGACTTATAGGGTTCTATGGCAAAAATTTATAGAACAATGGTAAAAAGAAATTTTTATACAAATAGTAAAGTTAAGAACAATTCAAACAAACTAAATAAATGTGTACACATCGATTACATACATATATCGTCGCCTCATCTCTACAATTGTAAAAACAAAGAATATCTAATCGGTTAAACTGGTTTGGATTTTAAGTGCATCAGCCCAATCATGAATATTCCCTAGGAATTTTTTCCCAAGGAAATTCTGGTTTTTTGGAAAAAGTTCCATAAATCACAGTACTTTCTATATTAAAAAAGGGAGAGTTTTTTGTATAATAAACGGAAAGGCGAATAGTGAAAAAAACTCTAGGGGAATTTTCATTCATAATTGGGCTGTATGGGTATTATATAGAGATATATTTTTTTTCCAAAATAATGAATACATCTAAGATTTCTATTACTTATAAGTATTAAGGCAGATCAATTTCTTTGTGCGTGAGTAATTAAACCGTCGTATAACGGCAATAAATCGGTGAAGGCTGCTCGAAAAATTTTCTTAAGAAACTGCTTAGACCCATCGTTCTTTTTTTTCAACATTACCAGCCTTTTTTATACCTTTTTTCAGGTCTAAGCAAGCCTGCTAAATAAAAGGCTTTACCAAATAAACTTTTCAATTCAAATATGCCATGAAAAATAACAAACGGATAATTTTATAACTTGTAGCTGTAGCATTAGCTACAGCAACTAAAAAATTATTTATAAAAAACATAAATGCATACATACTACCTAAATACATACATAAATACTAAAGGGCTGCACAAGCATACTTGATATGTTTGCAAGCATTTTTTATTATAAAATATTGCATACGAGTATGTTTGTACAGCCCTTTAATAAATACGTTTAATACCTATTTAGATAACTTTTAAATATACACATAATTAAAACTAAAAACATTTTTTATATGAAAGTAAATAGTAGATTGTATAATATATAATTTAAGTCCACAATATATATTTAACATAATTTTAATGTAAATTTTCACTTTTTATGCAAAAATTAAGCTTGGTATGACGCATGTAATACTTTATAAAATTAAAAATATTTTTGTTTCAATTAATATTGAACAATTTTAAGCAAAAAAAATATTTAATTAATTAAAATTTGTTACTATTGTTGTTTATATTAAAAATTGTATTTATTGCTATACAACTAGAAATTTATTTGTCACAAGCTATCCATAAAGATAAATAAACTTGATACATTATAATAATAATAAAAAACATATATTAAAATAATTAAAAAAAAAACGTTCTATCATGAGAAATTGTAAAATCTAATTTTCCCAAGGATTTGTTCAAATTTGTTCTTTTTTGCTTTATGATGATCGTACAATACGACGATTATGGTAAGTTTTTGTTAGAAAAAAATCATAGATATTATAGCCTGTCACAAACAATTCCAGTTACCATTTGATCTTTAAAGCCTTAGGATCTGTTCAGCTAAACGCGTACGAAAGCTTCTTTCCCATAATTGTATTGAAAACTAAAACAGTAGACACGAAAATTTGTTTTTGTTTTCAATACAATTAATTATGCGAAAGAAGCTTTCGTTCGCATTTAGCTGAACAGGCAATTAAGGAAACTTCAACATCATCCAGTAAAATCTGCTAAATTTTTATATAAATTAAAAAAAATTGTTACTACAAATTTTTTCTTCCTTTTCAAGAATTTATTTTAAACCAAAATTCAATAATACAGTTTTATTCATTGTTTATAACTAAAATTATATCTAAATTAGTTCACAAATAAAAAAAAATATTTAAAAAAAATCATCTTCACAGAGTTCTCTTTTGAATTTCACAAAAAAAAAGTTTATGAAAAACTCTAATTCGAAAAAGTAATGATGAAAATAATTTTCAAAATGTAATCCAATTAGCAACTCAAAGCTATTAAGACTTCAAGTAGTTATATAAAATTTGTTTTTTTGGTAAAAAAAAAATTATTTAATTTACTACTTTTAACATTTGTATTTTCATAGTAATTAAATAAATTGTGAGATAATTCCAATAAAATTTTAGGTATTAATTGAAGAAAAGAAAAAACAGTCAAGTTTTTTTTTTAAGAAGTGGATGATTTTGTCCGTAATTCATGTTGGAAAATAAAATCTGCCATTTCTTCAAGTTCTTTGCGTTTTCGCTTATCAAGTTCAGGTTTAATAAATTTACGGTAACTTAGAACACTTAGCAAAGTAGAAACAATTCCAATCGCCATAAGACCAGGTGCTGTAGTCGAAATTTGATGCCATTTTTTAATTAAACTCATCTGTAAAGAAATTAAAGGTAAGAATAACTTCACCTGACACTATACAAATAAAATATATATTTTAGGACCATTATTACAAGTTACCGATAGTTACAGTTAGGATTTCATAAGTTATGGTGTGTCCAATTTGGTTCAATTAGGTTTTAGCCTAATTTTAACTATCGAAAGTTGTAATAACGGACCTTAATAAACTGACTTTGTTACTACTGTTTCTGTGCCGGGGCAGCAGTGGCAGTAACTGTTTCCCTTGTTGTTGTTTCTTCTTTTGAAGAGCAATTTTCTTTTTTCCACTGAAGTATTAACGGTTGCCAAATGTATACTCCTCCAATTATTCCTATCGCAGTAACTACTATTAACTGTTGTACCGAAATACCGCGAGGACGACGTATTCGCATAGTTAGGTAATAATAAATATATTGGATTTTCTTTGTCAAAAACACATGTAACTTCATTAACGGTTTGGTTGCCATATCAACAATTTTTATTAATCCCACATTTAACTTAAAAAATATCTTGGAACAAAACGATATAACACAAAAAAAATACTAAAACTGAAAGAAAGTAACACTAATTTAACCCTACAATACTAACAATATATAAATACATATTGTTTAAGCTTTTAATTCTCCTTTTTATATATTTAAATTTTTATTTAATTAAATTTCAATATTTCAACACTCCTTCGTGTCTTTCTTAAGGAAAATATTGGAATTTAATTTAATAATAATTTGAATATAATGATGTGTAAATAATAACTTTGCTGTATAAAAGCAATAAATGATTAACCCTGCAATACTAATGTACGTAAAATTTACGTGTAGGTACTTTTTTCTAATTGTGATTACACACGTGTATTGCAACAATAGTTTGTAACTAAACAAAACAAGCAAAAAACAAAATATTTTTAGTTTAAATATAAATTTACGCCGTTTTTATTTATGTAATACAAAATAACGTTAGTATTCCAGGGTTAATATGTTTTTTTTGTGCCTTTGTGTCTATTTAAAATCTTTTGTTAAAACCATTTGCGAAATTTAGTACGTTTCTAAACGTTTAAAAAAAAAGTACCCGCAAATTTTACGTACATTAGTATGCCAGGGTTAAGTGCATAGCGAAATTAATCTCACGAGCACTCTATTTTTGTAACTTTCACATTAAAGTTTTTTTAGGTCTCAAAATATTAAAGAAAACATTTAAAACATCTAAAAAAATATATTGAAATACTTTTCATTCTATGGAATTTTTTTTAAAATATTAAGCCATATCTTATTGGTCGCCAAGATTTTCTTAGTATTGATAATGAATACATTTCTTTCGATGCCAAATATTAGCTTAACTTAATATGTATGTATAAAAAGAAGATCATTTATTATTTTTTATTTTTTGCTTAAGCATTAATGTTCCCAAATGTAAATAAAAAAGTGAGATTTTTTAATGTGAATATTCATACACATATATGTGTTTGTATATATGACTACGAGTAGCTGCTTCAGGTTTCTCTTTTTCAGAAAGAAATTAATTTGTTTATTTAAAATATCATACAAATAAATTAATTATTCAGTTTATCTCAATGAATTTCTGTTTGTATGTTTTCTAGGGTTTTTTGTATTAGAAATTTCAGCAATGAAATTATCTCCAATTTTGAAAATAAATTTAAACTCAAGCTTGAGTAAATATTTTTTTTTTAAATTAAATTTTCAGTTTCTCAATAATAGGGCGGCATTTGATAGCTGTTAAAAAAAACCGAATTAAAAACTGATTGAAAACCGAAAACCATGCTATAGTCGTGCACATACACATATTAATTATAGGGACATCCAAAACCTTATCCAATAGAATTTATTTTAATTTAAATTATTCTGATGCTCTCACGTAAATATCGGGTTTTTATAAATCATACATACATTATACTCATTTGCCTTTATCTAAATATCTTGTATGGATGCGTATACTTTCATACATATATATGTACATCATACATGCATACATATATACATACTACACATCAATGTAATGGTCCCACACAAAATTTGCAAAAGAAACTGGTTTTATATGCACAATCTTTACAAAATTTCAAATCATTTCAAGATTAAAAAAAAGCTCAACGAGCGGTATTGACGAAGAAAAGTAAAAATAAATAATTTGTATTTAAATTTGTTATATGTAGAAGTAAAATAGTGAGTGATCTCTTAGTGATCTTAAGCTGTTCATTTGAAAAGAACGTCGTTTTATCAGTTATAAATAAGAAGAGAATAAAGCGTAGAACAAAGCAAAAAAAATTTTAAATTAAACGATGAAAAAGTTAAAAATTTCTATTGAGAAAATAATTTTTTTTTGCATAATACTTAATTACTATGCAATATGCGTTAGAACAGAAACAAAAATACCTACAATTACTGCATCAAACCCAACATTGGCTCCCACAACAAGCACAACAGGAGCAACACAAGCACCACAAACATCTAAAATAACTACTGTGTCTACAGAGGCTTTTAATATTATTCCAGAACTATTTAATCCTGATGTATATGCCTATCACGATTTGGATTCCTATGTTCCTTATAGCAGTGACGTGTACGATCATTTTTCATGGGATTTGCTAAGAGATGTACTTGAAGAAGAAAACCAAAATGTCATTATATCCCCATTTTCAATTAAAATACTTCTTGCAATATTGACTGAAGCAGCAGGCAATAATACACAAACACAAAGAGAATTAATGAAAACAGTAGAAGTGATCAAGTCACCGGATAATTTACGTGGTTTTTATAAAAAAATTTTGACATCATTAAGAAAGGTTAATCCCTATATTACTTTGAATTTGGAAACAAAAATGTTCACAAATGAGTTTATTGAACCTAAACAAAGATACGCAGCACTGTTATCAACTTTCTATGGTACAGAGATTGAGCGTTTAAACTTCAATAATGCTCAAGCATCCGCCGATCACATCAATAATTGGTGCAAAAATGTTACAAAGGGTCGATTGCAAAATCTTGTAACCAAAGATAATATTCAAAATAGTGTCCTTTTATTAACAAATGCCATCTATTTTAATGGCTTATGGCGTCGCGAGTTTAATCAAACGTATGAGGGAATTTTCTCTAAAACACCTAAAACTCAATGTAAAGTTCAATATATGGAACAAACTGAATACTTTTATTACTATGATCACAGCACACTCAATGCTAAAATATTAAGGCTGCCGTATAAAGGTAAAAAGGTTTCTATGTTTATATTATTACCAAAAACTGAAGGTGGTATAGATGAATTGATACAAGTCCTGCAAAATAATCAAGTCAAAAGCATGCAATTCATGATGGAAGAAACCAAATTAAAAGTGACTCTACCTAAATTTAAATTTGAATATAACAAAAATCTCAAAAGTACACTTTCCGCTTTGGGCATAATTGACATATTTACAGATAATGCATCTTTGCCTGGTCTTGATAGAGGCGGTGAAGTAGCAGGAAAGCTAAAAGTATCAAATGTGATTCAAAAGGCTGGTATTGAGGTAACTGAAAAGGGCACAGAAGCCTTTGCTTCAACCGTAGTTGAAATTGTCAATAAATTTGGAGGAGATCCTGTTATTGAGGAGTTTACAGTAAATCGACCATTCATATTTTTCATAGAAGAAGAAGCCACTGGTAGTATTATATTTGCAGGAAAAGTGTTAGAACCTGTTTTTTAAAAGTAAAATAACAAGACAAATTCTTCCTCACTTGTGTGTGAAAAAAACAATTTGCTGTATTTAATTATACTTATAGTATATATGTATGTAACACATGTATACAATATTCTCAAATCAATAAAAGAGAAACTAATTTTTAACTTATTTAAAAATATAAGACGAGTTCTAAGTAATTTTAGTAAGGTAAACGGGATGGGAATTTTTATTTTTAATTAATCCATTCATTTAACTTATTTTCGTGTTTGTTAGTATTATTTTTTTTTTATTTGGGTTTTAAATATGGTTGATTATATTTTGTGTGCGAAGCTAAATTCCGCAGAATTATTGTCATTAATTTTACTACAAAATATTATTATTCAATTCAATCATCTTAAAATGGTAAAAAATTATTCATAAAACAAATCTTGGTGGTAAAATAAAACGCGACAATTCAGGTTCACTTATAAAATATATTGTTCAATCAAATTGTACTACGTTAACAACTTTTTCGAATTTTTGGTTAAACTTTTTGATTTCAAATAGTTTATTAAGTTAAATTTTTTTATATACTTTAAAAAAGAGGAAATGCTATATTTTTTGATTAGTTTTTTTTTTTTTTTTTTTTTTTTTTTTTTTTTTTTTTTTTTTTTTTTTTTTTTTTGAAGCACCAAAAGGTATTAAGAGATAACCTTTTGATTCACGATTAAACAGTTCAATCACGACAGAATTATACAGAGTATTGACAAATCCATAACAAAAAACAACAGTTTATTTTCTTTTTCTTTTTTCTATAAAAAAAAAAATTAAAGCGAGTGATAAAAACTAGTTTGATTTTTGTGAATACACAAATGCAATTTTGATGTTGAATTTGACGTGTCTCTCACCCGCTTAATATAATGTACCCTCACATTCACACTTTATATAAAAACAATGGCGAGCAGAGAATGTAAGCAAATTTTTACAGATACTAAAGATAGACCAGGACCGCCAATTATAGTTGCGCAACATTTTCCTAATTCTCTTTTAAAATTTCTGATCTGTCTCTACGCAGCAAGCACCCGTATTCTTTTTTTACAGCTTTAAGATACGAATAGAGAACAAAACAGAATTGCGGGTTATGGGCATGTTTTTACCCCTTTCCATTCTACTTTCCTCTCTTTCCAACAAACTCAAGAATTGCGCAACTAAAATTAACGTGTCTGCTGCCAGTCAACTTGTATCTACAATTCTGAGATTCACTCTCTCTTGCACTGTGTTTTACTTTTTCTATTCTCTAGCGCTCTCTCGCTATCTTATTCTATTTTACACTCACTATCTCTTTCACAGCCACTCTCTATTTCTCACTTTGTTATTTCTCTGCTTTATATATAAAATTTTGCATACAAAAACTTAAAATTATAATAGTTTTCATTTGATGTTGAATGCGGTGATTTGGGCCCGCACTGTATCATAAAAAAAAATTTGATTTCTACTTACTGTTATATCCCGAAAGAACTTCTGGTACTTGTTGCACAGGAATATTAATTTTATTTGTTTTGAATGCCTGCTGCATATGAGAATTTATATTCGAAGACCTTTAATAATGTAAGGGCTGATGATTCATTAATTGGGATTGCGTTTGTTGTTGTTGTTGGTAGTGGTGCTGATACTGATGTACATCTTGTGTAAATTTTGAATTTATGCTTGATGTGACACCTAAATAGCGTTTGCGTTGATTTGGAATATTAGCACGATTATTCCTATAATTTGCAGCATTACTTGTATTGTTAACATTATTACCACCAAAATTTGTATTATTTAGATTTTGTTGTGGTTGTACATTATCGACAGTGCCAGTTGAATCATTAAGTAAACTTTGTAGGGCTTGATGATGAAGACTTTCTGTTGTATTGCGATTCGCATTTTGATTACTAAAATAACCGTTACTATTCATATAACGATTATTTGTTTGTTGTGATCGATATTCCTGTTGGTGTTGATGTTGCTCTTTGGCCACTTGAGCAGCTGCATTTAATTGCAAAAGTTTTTGTAAACCCAAAGCACTTGCTTGATCTTCCATTTTGCGCATGATAAAAGCATTCTGCATTATAATACCTGCATGAGTTTGAAGTTCTTCTTGGCTAATAGGTTGCATTATTGTCGCACGCTTATTGGCACCAGCTTGCAACTGGTTCTGCTGTTGCTGTTGTTGTTTAGCTGCTAAAGTCTGTTGGACAATTGCTAAATTTTGAAGATTTTGTAATTGATTCATTATAAAGTTATTCGATAATGTATCATAATACTGCTGCTGTTGAGCAGAAGTAAATGAAAGTACAGCTGTAATTGCTTCGCGTTCTCTTTGAGATAAATTTGGATTTGCTAATTGCACTAAGAGACCCTGTTTTGAAATTTCACCTATTATATTAAAATAATAATAATTTTATTAATAGGAATAATAAAAACGCATATATTTCAATACGATTTTTTTCCGTAATTTACCTTTAGCCAAGCTTAATAAATACATTTGAGCTTCCGGCCTTCCCAAAATAGCTTTTAGCTGTAAATTTGCACAAATGGCTGATTGTTGCTGGTGTAGTAAAATATTTTGTTTGTTAAATTGTTGTTGCTGTTGTTGTAATTGTTTTTGTTCTAATTGTTGTTTAAATAAAAGGAAAGAAAGATTTAAGTTATTAAAGTTGTTGCTGTTGCTAGGATTAGTGTGGTTTTTATTTTGCACATGCTGCTTCTGTTCAGTTTTTATTGAACTATTATTTAACTGACCAATTAGCTTTTTAAAATTTTCCGTATTATAATAGTTGTTAATATTTATACTATTATTATTTGAGGTCTTATTCAAGTTTTCAGAGCTTTTTATTCCATTTTTACCAACGGTTGGGCTTTGCAGCCATTTAGCTTCCAGTTCATCAACCGAAGGAATTTTAGTAACATTTATATTAGACGAAGAACCTGCATTTTCTTTCTCAACTTGAATTGGATCGGCTTTCTTCTGTGAAAATACTGCTTGTTTAAAGAATTCATTTAATGATTGTGATGAATCGCTCTTTCCCAATCGTTCAGTGGAATTATTTGTTGAATTATTGTCCCCAAACAAAGGCAAAAACCGTGAATTTGTGTTATTATTTTGTTTGTTATCCCCATCACTAACATTTGTCTCATTCCCACTGCGATTCGGAAACAAACGTGATTTTGTATTGACGGAAAATGTATCATATTGGAAAGACATCGGAGTCTTTTCTCCGTGTTGTGGTTTTTCGTTCGAATTCTTCTTAAAACTGTTGGACGTCTCAATCTATTTAAAAAAAAAGCAATTGTAATTTATATATGGATTTATTTACTCATATTCACCTTATTTGCATTTTCATTACGATTTTCTTTGGTCTCATCACTATTGGTATCCTTCTCGCCAGTATCCTCTGCAGCAAAACCACACAATTCAATTGTATCTAAGCGAGAAGTTGGACCGCAACTAAACCATTCAGGTTCATCGTTTTGTTGGTTTCTATTTTGTTCATATTTTTCAGCTTTTTCTCTGTCCTTTGAATTTGAAACAAACAGAAAACCAGAAGTAACACGTTTTACATAATTCGTTTTACCAACACAAGATTTTTCATTTGAACCTAAAAATAATTATTTTTACTTTTTTTATTTTAAATATAACAACGTTTAGTTACTTTTTATAATTGTATGAGTATTATTATCAACGATTAATTCTTTGTGAGACTGATTGCTTTCAAATGAATTTCCTTGATAATGTTGATTGCCAAACGTTTGTTGATTCCCAGACCATTTGTTGTGCGTAATGCGACCACTGCCAATACGTCGTTGATTTGATATGATAGCAGGATCCTAATAAATAAAATGTATATACAAGTAAAAAAAATTTATTAAAATATGAAATAAAAAACACCTAAAACGTACCTTAAAATCAATTGATTGAGGCGGTTGGCTTCTTATAATTGATTCATCCAAAAATTTACGTTTAAAAAATGCGGGCATCATATCATTGTAGCGCGATTTTGGATTTTTATCATTATTCGTTTTAATACTGTAAGAGTTTTCAGTATCCGTTAGTATTTTTAAAATATTAAAACGTTTGAGGCGTGCCTCTAACTCAATTGCCTCACAATCAACCATGACAAAGGGAGACAGACATTCTGTCAACTTTGAATTAGCCATTGTGTGTCGAATCAAATAAAGACGGGTTCGGGAATATCTTGTTCTCGAATTTTCTACTGACAGAAAACCTGCAGACGAAGCAACATCGTTTGCTACAGCCTTCATATTTAAATACAATATATCGTTACAATCATTCTGTGCTGGTCTATCAGTTTTGGATACACTATCCAAATCACAGTTTGCATTCAGAGAAATGTGTTTGGTATATGGCGTAGAAGCGCGAGTTGAGAAAAGCTGAAGCAATATTTCTTCATCATTTTGATTATTATTTTCGAGATGATGAAAACTAGTCGCTGTTAACATCTTTTTTAATATTTCACTGTTATTATCTTCAGCATCAAGTTGTTTTTCGCCACCTTTATTCGTGTCCATTGAAACTATTGACGTTTGGGTTGGTGGTGGTAGTGGAATCGCTACTGAAATGACAGGAGGTTTAATCACTGACCCTCGTTCTAGAATGTTTTGAATTTTCAATGATCGGATAACTAGTTTTAAAAATTCCTCAAACTGTGACCGCTTTGGTATTTCCATCAGTGCCAGAGATGAAGTTTTTTCAATCTGAAAATTTTATTGCATTTATAAGAAGAAAATTATTATTAGTAATATTAAGAGGACAATGCACCTTTGGAAGTCAATTACTTTAGAAATCAAATTTCTATTAACTCCTTTTATAGTATTATCTATAGAGGCATACCTAGGAAATATTACAGCCAACAGTTTACATACAATCTATAAAAAGTCACTGTAAAATCAAAAATTAACCAAACCATTCATCAGAAAAAATAATACCGGTTATGATTTATAAACATGTACTTATAAAAATTGTACATTAGTTACACCATTTTATATAATTTGGAATATTTATTATTATTATTAGACGAATTAATTTTATAAAATGATCCCAGTTGGTGAATATGTTATATAAAGTCAACGCTTTTGTGTATGAAGTTTGTTTGCCGGATGACTTTAATTAAAAAATATGAAACAGCTTGTTGCTTTAGACTTATTAATTATATTAGTGTAAATATGGAAAGCCTTGGGAGCAAGGGCGAATCAAATAATCCTTATTATTTTATACGAATTATTGGGATAATACATTATAGTCCTAAGTTTTCTTTGTTATTATTTTATATTAATTAATGGTACAAGTTTTGAAAAAAAGGCTCAATAAAATTTGACATTAAACATTAGTGTAAAAGTAAAGAATAAAGGAGCTATATGATATACGTATATAGTATGTACTCTATTTAATGCGCATCGATTTCTATTTACTTACCGTATCATTTTCGTGTTGATTTTCCGCGGATGTAGTGGGTTTTAAATGCGTTTTGCCCTTTTTAATTTCAGAGTTGATGCTAAAACACGTTTTATCATTTTCATCACTTTCATCACTTAAAACAGCAGAAAACTCTATTCTTGGCAAGGGTGGAGGTGTTGGAATTACAATTAAATCTTTGTTTTTATCCATAGCATTTAAGTCATCTATATCCTCAGAATTGAATAAAGCACGTAACGTAGTAGAATCCACTGAAGGTTTTATATCATTTTGTTGAGTCGGAGTCGTTGGAGGTGGTGGAGGTGGAGTCTTAAGCATATTCTCTTTAGAAGCTGTGGAATATTTTAGCCCAAAATTTAAAGCTTCTTCCACAATATTTGGAAGTACACTGGGTGTTGTACTAATAACATTATCAGTTTCTATTGATATGGCGCCATCGCCATTTTCTTTTAGTTCATTTTCAACTTTAAATGGACTATTATTTTCGTTTTTTGACATTTTTATTCTTTTTTTAAGCTAACTTATTTAAATTTTAAAAAATCAATGTATACAGAAATATTTTTATCTTTTAATTAAAACTTACCAAGCAAATTGGCACTCTACAGAATTTTTTACATATATTAAAACACAATAACTAAATTTATTATAAATCGTCTTTTTAATAAAATCAATCACACTTTGAATACGTACAGATTGTAATATATCATAAATTTTACTAAAGATTTATATTTTTTAAATTACAAAGGAAGGTCACAAAAAATTAAAATTCTTGTACTTATTATTTTTACACTAAAAAAGCAATAAAACTAAACTGCCGTTACTTAACGTTGTTTTTGTTGTAGTATATTTATTAATAGGGGGGTACCACTACAACTATGCAGAGTGTTACCTAAGGCGAATTCACGCAAATATATATTTGTTATTTATATGTCAAAAATTTATTTAAAAATTTATTATTATTAATAAAAAACAAACAAAAAATAGAGCCATTTACACAACCGGATAGCAAACACAAAAATAAAAATAAAAAATTTATATATTAGCACGTTATCTGAATAAGCCTTTAAATCGTTAGAAATATTGTATAAGTATTTATGGATATATTTCAAAAATTTAAGTTACATCAAAACAGCTTACCAGCACTTTTTGTAATAGATTAGTGGGTAGTCAGTATCTAAGTGCCCAATAGTTTTACAACACTACCTGGGCAGCCATTACTGTTTCTTTCTTCGCTTGTAACATAAAAAAATATTTTAATACAAATATAAATTTATTTATAATATAAAAAATAGTTGATTTTAACAAACTTAAGTGGGTGAAAATTGTAGATAGAAATCTATAATAAAAGAATTTGTAATTGTAGTTTGTGATGAAGAGGTAAGACAAGAAATATTATGGAAATGCTGTAGCTTTACACTAACCTAAAAATTGTAATTGAAAAACTACTCAGGTTTGTATAAATTTTGTCCGAGGAAAGGATTTATATTATAAAGTTGACAAGAATATAAGGAACAAAAAGTAAACTAATAAAGAAACCGAAAATGACACAATATCTACCGCCAAACTTATTGGCACTCTTCGCCGCAAGAGATCCTATACCATTTATGCCGCCTGTAGATAAATTACCGCATGAGAAGAAATCTCGTGGGTACTTGGGAATAGGTAATTTTCTCAACGACTTTGAAGATCCTAAAGACACTCCTGCACCAAAAAAAATGGAGACACGTCAAGAGAGGCTTGAGAGGCGGAGACGAGAAAAAGCAGAACAGGTAGCGTATAAACTTGAAAGAGAAATAGCCCTTTGGGATCCTCAAGAAATAAAAAATGCAACGGAGGATCCATTTCGTACTTTGTTTGTGGCTCGAGTTAATTATGATACCTCAGAATCAAAGTTAAGAAGAGAATTTGAAATATATGGTTCGATTAAGAAGATCGTTATGATAACTGATCCGGAGACTGGTAAGCCAAAAGGTTACGCTTTCATTGAATATGAACACGAACGTGATATGCATGCAGCTTACAAACATGCTGATGGCAAAAAGATTGACGGTAAACGAGTTTTGGTTGATGTCGAAAGAGCTAGAACTGTGAAAGGCTGGTTACCACGACGCCTAGGTGGGGGGCTAGGTGGCACCCGACGTGGTGGTAATGATGTAAATATCAAACATTCAGGTCGAGAGGATAATGAAAAAGAGCGTGAGCGTTATCGCTTGGAACGAGAAAAAGAAGACCGAGAAAATGCGCGAGTAATGGAAAGAGGTGTTGCTCGATTTGGAGATGGTGCTCGACGCCGTTCACGCTCAAGGGATCGCTTGAGAGAAAGAGAACGTGAGCGTCCTCGACGTTCACGCAGTAGATCACGTGAACGTAGAAAGCGTCGCGGCAGTCGTGAGCGTGAATATGAGGAGTATGAAAGACGTGATCGACGTGAAAAAGAGCGCGAACGTGAACGTGATCGAAAGAAAAAACGCTCCAAATCACGTGAAAGAGATTCATCGCGCGAACGGCGCGAAAGAAAACGTGAACGACGTGAAAAAGATCGTGAACGTGACCGTCGTGACAGCAAGGAACGCAAACCCGATTTCCGCGAAATGGATATTGTTAAAATTAAGGAGGAGCCAATTGATGATGGATATCCAACGTATCCAATGTATCCAACAGCCTCAATAAAACGAGAGACTGATGACGAGCAAGAAGAAAAGTTTAGACCACCACATGATATGTTCAGTGTGCCACCACCACCAATACCAGGCCGTACCGGCTCCAATGAAAATGGTCAAAACACCAGTGACAACCAACAATCATGGTGGCGTTAAAACAATCATAATTAATAGTCTTTCTAGGCTTTTAATTTTTCTTATTTATAAAGCTATAATAACAAACTCATCAACAATAAAACAAATGGATATTGGTTGATTATTAAATATTTTACAAATTATAAATCATTAACATTAGTAAAACTTCCATTTGCTCTTGAAGTGTGATGAAAGCAAGATTTCATAGGTATAGTTCTTAATAAAAGACATGGAATGAAATTTGAAATAGTTTTTATAAATTATTATAAAATTAAAAAGGTACACACACTAAACTATAAACACATAATAATTTTTTTTTTTTTCATTAATGGCTCCTTAATTCTGGGCCTTGTCAATCAATAATATATCATGTATTTTGAACCTTCACTAGCAGTTTACAAAAAAACAAAAAAAATTATGTATATATATAAAGGCTGCACAAACATACACTACAAACATGTGTAGTATTTTATAATAAAAAGTGCTTGTTGGCCAGTTCAAGTATGCTTGTGCAGGCCTTTAATATGTATGTATGTATAAAGTAAATGAATTCATGATATTCTTTATTACCTCTTGATTATCATAAAACAACTTTCAAATTTCATTTTATTGTAATTTCTTTTAACAAAAATAAGCTTTTATTTTACATATTTAAAGAAATTTTAATTCGTTTCTTGATTGATTATTCCTTAAAAATGTTTTCTCAGAAAAACTTTATTCCAATGATTTTTTTAAAAGCTTATTTTTTTAAATTAAAAAAAAAAGTTCTAACAAATATAAGAAATTTAAACATTAAGTAATGAATCCACAAATTTGTGTGAGTGTAAACAAAAAAGTAAGTAAAAAGAAAATTAAAAATAAACCTCGGCGTCTATGTTGAATGTATTCCTATCAATGCTTACAAAATGTACTATGTTACGTCGAAAATGTAACCTTTTTATTAGAATCTCTCAAAGGAACAACTCGAAAACATTATTCAGGCATTTAAGAAAGTTTTTCGTGCAAATCATTCAATCAATATTTAATTTTTATAAGTAATATTTACTATGCATTTTGATATTTAAATTAAATTTAATTATTTAATTTAAATTACTAAAGGTATAAAAAAGTACTATACTGTGAAAGGGTTGTAAAATACATCCATACAATGCACAAAATATATTTTTTAACATTTTATTTATATACATACTGCCACCGTATTAAATTGATTGATATTTTTATTGCATTATGTAATTTGAAACAGCAGAATTTAGAAATAGAATTGGCGTAGTTCATTTTGGAGGCATCGATATGATATTTTATTTTTACCCTTTCAAGTTTGATTTATTTGTTGTGGTCTAAAGCTATTCAAAACTAATCTGAATGAAGTCAATTATTTTAAGTCCCATGTTGGTAAATGGGGTATCTTGTTAATACATACATATGTACAATGTTTTTTTTTTTTTTTTTTTTTTTTAATTTCGATTTTTTTTATATTATTACATTTTAGTTAGAATTGTTTGTCCACCATTATTAATTTGCATCTGTTGTTAAGAAAATTTAGTAATATCAATTTTTTCTTTCTTTTCTATTACAGTTTAAATTTGAAAGTACAATATTTATCAAAAAGGTTTTATTCTGAAATTCTGTTCATTTGTTAAACTGATCACTGGGGATAAATAATAAAGTAAGTCATTCGTACTTCAGAAATTTGTTTCGAGTGAGACATGCAGGACTGATAGAGAATTAAAAAAATGTATATATGTATATATATATATGGTAAAATTAAAAAATTTTAAGAATGTTTACAATTTGAAATTGATATAACCCATACGTTCAATCGTTTTAGAAATTAACTTTTATTTCATTTACATAATCGAATCACTCATTTCAAATTGTAAAGAATTCTACAAACAATCATCAAAATTGTTGATATTCAAGGTAAATTGTTTGTTGTTACAACATTGACTAACACAATTTCCTATTCTAGAAGCTTGTTCTATGACTTGCCAATACATTGCCAGAGCGTTTTCCATTATACTCACCCTATACGAATATTAAATTATAATGGTATATAGACAGCTGGTTGTCTCTTGTGGAAAAGCAGATTACAACACGACACAAATGTCCTTCATATCCACCAATTTTATTTTGTGTGTGTCTGTTTATTGTGTAAGTGAATTAGAAATTGAGGGTTTCCAAAATTTTTCGCAATGACAATTTAGTAAATGATCATGTAAGAAATGATCAACAGGTCAAAAACCAAAATCTGCCAAAACAAAAAAAGCGCAAGTAGGTTAATTTGGTAAAGAAGTATATGCGCTTAATGCATGGGTAAGCATTTGGTTAAAATTCTTATTTTTTTTTTTCTATTATATGTTTTTAAACTTTCCAACATGGACGACAAATTGAAACCCAGAGTTTTCTCATAAATCTATCCATCAATAATATGTACATATATTAGGTCAGGTGTTAAAACCAAAGGTTTGTTTAATTTTTTTTTTTTTTTTTTTATAAACATGGTAAGCTTTCGTTTTTGAGTCAAGTTCTTGAAAAAATAGAACAGAATAAAAACTGTCGTTTTGGTAAGATTTTTTACTTAAAAAAAGTTATTTTCAATATTCGAACGTTTGTTAAATGCAATTAACTTCTGAATAAAATGTGTTTTTAAAACATATAACGTACCAAACTAGTTGTTATTTATCTTGCACAAGAATCGAATTGTTAAAGGTAATATATAACGTGCAGAGAACTAAGAATTTATTGAAATGTGACAACGAATTAAAAGTTGATTGCTAACAATAATTAAAAAGCCGGTAAAGTATTAATTATATATTAGTAAAATTAAAATTTTCGAAAACTTTGACTATAGAAATAGTTTCAAGCTATAAGGCAGTATTTAAACGAGTGATATCTAGACATTTAGTAGAATAACTACCCCCTTCTTTAGACAGAAATGGAAATAGTCTTGAAACAAGTGAATGAAAAGATATTTTAAAAATACTTTGTTTGTCGTATATTATTTGTTAAACTTATGCTAATAAACAAGACAACCTCTGTAAAAATAGAATTCATTTTTATATAAAAAAATTTTGGACAGCATTTAAAATTTATCATTTTAATCAAAGTCCATTCTCAACAGATTATATGTAAATTTCTTCAGGAACCATTAGATTTTTACCCAATCCCTTGGATTTTTTAAAATATCCATTAATTTACTCTCGTTTGAATTAGTTGGAGGTGTATGCATGTATTCCCAGCGAGCAGTTAAAGGCAATGACATTAATATACTTTCATAGCGAGCTCCAGGAGTGTAAAGGCCAAACTTTGTACCACGATCATAGATCAAGTTAAATTCTACATAACGGCCCCGACGTAATAATTGCCATTGACGTTCTCTGTCACCATAAGCGTCATTTTTATGTCGACGTATAATAGGTAAATAAGAAGGTATGACCGCATTAGCACAATCTGAAACAAATTTGAAAGCTTCGGCTTGGCTGGGTGTATCAATATCGTCAAAGAAAATACCACCAACACCTCTACTCTCATTGCGATGTGTAATACGGAAGTATTCATCACACCATTTTTTAAATTTCGGATAATATTCAATGTCACTTTGATCGCAAGCATTTTTTAATGTATTATGGAAATGCACAACGTCAAGCTCATCTAAATAGTATGGAGTTAAATCAGTACCACCACCGAACCACCATTGCTTTGTACCGTCGTTGTTAGTCACTTCAAAATAACGATAATTAAAATGTATTGTTGGCACCATTGGATTGCGAGGATGAATTACAGCACTTACACCCGCTGCAAAAAATGGTAGCGAAGATCCTTCGCTTAAATTTTTCCCACGACTGCGCATTTGTTGCACGGCTTGGGAAGGCAGATGGCCCTGTACTACAGATATATTAACGCCAGCTTTTTCAAAAACTTCTCCATCCTGTAGAACACATGTTATGCCACCGCCGCCTTCTTTTCGAATCCACCTATCTACTTTAAACTTTTGACCTGCATATTCTTCTGCCTCCAAAGCTTTGCAGAAATCAGCTTGTATATTCATTATCAATAGCTCCATCTTCGTTTTCATATCATCTTCATTGTCTAACAGTTGCTCTGCTCCAGTTATTGGCTCAGCCATATACACAGACGTATTCAATTTACGCCGACGTTGGCTATGTTCCATATGTGCCACTGATCCAGTTACAAAAGTTGTTAGCCCAACACCTATTAAAAGTCCGCGTACGTGTTGTTTATTTAGCCTACGTGATAATTGGTACGTACTCAATGAAGCCAAATTTTTAAAAGCATGTCGTATGCTATTTGGGAAAAACATCATTCCAAAAACAATGTCTTTAATTTCTGTTTAGCAGAAACGATATCTCCTGTATTGACGAGAGAAACAAAACTATTTTCTTAACACCTATTTTCTTAACAAAATTAGAATTTAACCATAACAAAAATAAGCATTTATATTTTGAAAGCACAGATATCAAGTACAGCTGATGGCAATGAAAATAATAGGTGCGTTCAACTATAAGTTTGTTCATAAACTTCTGAGATTCATATAGTTCTTAGATACTGATTTTATTAAAAATTTCTGAAAATCGTTTCACACTTGATTTTTTTCCAACTTCATTTCTAACTCAAATACTGCTCAATAAATTAATAATAATAAAAACAATTTAGTACTAATGAAAACTATTCACTTGAATAGAAAAATAAAAACAAAATATAGCTGCCATAACAAATATTTGCATAAAATAAAACATGTGAATGCCCCTGTATAATATTTAATTATTGGCAGCACTGCTTCGTTCATTTTTTATTGCGGCTTTTTAAAATATTTTTTAACGAGTAGGCATACGCTTTGTATTTTTTAATATCGTACAAAAAAAATTTCTATTTATTGTTAAATAACTTCACTTTTGTGTTATTTGTGTAAGCATAATTTTTGTTAGTAAACAGTCTGGTGTTTGTCTATTTGTTTGTGTATAAAATTTAATAATATGTCGGGCTTGGAAAAATTTCAAACAAGTGAGGCTTGGCGTACCAATTTGAAGAAGTTTCTTTTAATGGAACGGTAATTATTGTAAGATAAAGTAATCATATGAATGTAATGGGTGAAGAGCCTGGAAGCAACAGAAATACTTTTGAAAAATATACACAAATGCGTGTAAACTTAATTGAGTGAGGCAGGTAGACATCAGCTACATCTCTTATCTTGCTGGGCAGAGAAATGTATCTCCAGTGCTGAAGATTGTCACGAATACAGTTTTGTAATGATAACAGGTTTTGTAAGAAAGCAGGTTGTTGATGGAAAAAGAAAAGAAGATACATTTGGAGTTCCTACTCTTTTCGTAGAAAAATTACTTTCCCCATAAAATCAATATGTTTAAGTTATGACGGTCCATATAACTATGAAATCTCTCAATAGATTCTTTTAGCAGATTCACATTTCTTCTCATGTCTAATAATGTATTCGTGTTTTTAAAATAAAATTTCTACTATAAATACTTTTCAATTCTTCCTATTGAAGTTTTTTCAAAAGAAACCAAAATTGTTATTACCAAAAAGCAATTAGAAAAGTCAGTTTGATTTAAAAAAAAAAGAGAGTTACAAAGTTTGGTATTTAATTTATGATCTTGGCCTGTTACATTTCGAATCGCGGATATCTTAGTATTGTAACCACACTTGTTTTTAACCATAAAGCCAAATCATATCTATGCCTTGTATAAAGCGTTTGGAAACTTTTTATACCTATAATACACTTAAAATAAAGAAAATTTGTAAAAGCAAATTTATATATGTATGTCTGTATTACTTGACTATACAGACATACTGTGTTTTCCAAACAGAAAATACCTATAATTCAATATATTTTTATATAATTAGAAAACCAGAAATTGTACAAAGCACATTAAAAATGACTGAAAGTCAACGTTACAGCTTGGATATAGATGAAGATTTAAAAAACATAGTGGAACAAAAGAAAAATAAGAAAATTGCTCAAATAAATGCGAATGAAGAAAAAAACATTCCCAGTAGTGCAACCAAAAGTTATCAACAGCAAGAGGAACATTTCTTAAGTAAAAGTATATACGCTAATGAAAATATGAATCGCTATAATGATACTATATATGGAGAAGGATCAGTTTGGCCGAAAACGTCAGATGAAAGTTTTGAGGCTTTGGAGAAGATGTGTGAAAAGACTGTTTCAGATCCAAATAGCACATTATTTAAATACCTTAATGATGATGGAGAACATCAAACCCGAAATGTGTTAGTGTGGCAAAAGACATCAGATGAAAGCTTTGAAGCTTTAGAGAGGATGTGTGACAAAACGGCTTCCGATCCAAATAGTACACTGTTTCAATATTTGCATAGTGATCGAAAGGCGCAGATTTTGTCAGATATTAAAAAGCGCAGTGCAGATGGGAAAAATTTAAATGAAAATGAGAAAGAAGGCAAGTCTAGATCTAAATAAAATAAAAACTTTTAATATAAATCTGTGCTAATAAGAAAAAAGCTCTTAAGTTGACTTGTTCTAGCAATTAAACAAATTGTCTGCTAGTATCGAAATAATTTTATAAGAAGAACTTTAAGGTCTTTTAAAGCTATAATAAGTCGTATTGCCATAGAAAACTCTATTTTGGCAGTAGAATAAATTAAATCAGTGATATTAATGCGTTAAATATTTTGTGTTATCAAATAATTTTTTTTGTAGATAATTTACTAATAAAAATTAATAATTGTACGCTATTGGATGATATCGAGGCTCCATCAAGGATGTGGGATAATACCATATGTGGTGATACTATTCTGCAAACTTCTCCAGTCAAAATAGTTGGCTTATTAAGGCCTTCCACTATAATAGAGGAAGCACCAGATGACTCGGCAAATTCTGATATATCATCTCAAATAAGTTTTTGTACAGCTACAAAAAGTGCTCAAGGTGATGTTTCAGGTAGTGCATACGAAACGGCAGACGATTCTACTAAGACTAGTAACAAACATCAGCAAGTTTTCGACGTGGACCAAATTGTTTTAAACACTTTGGAAAAAAATGAGCAGATGCAAAAACTTAAGGATAGAATTCTACCAACCTTTGAAACAATGGACTCTACTATTGTTGAAGGAGAACCATTTTCAAGCAATATGTTTGAAGTTGAAACTAATTATAATGTAAGCGGCATATCAGGGGACTTGATAGATTTAGAGAAGACATTTTATAGCCATACAATTTTAAAAGAAAGTGAAGATGGAGGTGTGCAAAGTGCTGTAAATGAATTAGAAAGCAAAGACAATAAGTATGAAATGGGAAAAATTTCTAATATAAGCGGTATTTCCGTAGACTTAAAAAACTTGGAGAAATATTGTCCAATACAGAAGGCTGCTGTATTGGGGGAAAGTGGAGATAAAGGAAATCGAAATATTGTAAATGAATTACAGAACGAAAACAAGTCTCACAATAGTTCTGAAGAGTCTATTATTGAAATATTCTCCGATGAAGAAGATGTTGAATTTGATGTACAAAATAATGAGCACAACAGTGTTATAAAAACGGAACTAAACCCAGAAAAGAATTCTATAAGTGCTAATCAAGAGACATGTTGTTTCAATGAAGGTGACAAAAGCAATAAAGAAAACATTGGCGAAACTATGGAACCTTTTGAAAAATCAATGCAATTTAATGACACTATGGAAGAGGTAGAGTATATGCTTAAAAGAGGAATGGAATATTTGGCAGCAGAAGCAGCCGCTAAAAAGGACATGGAAAAAGTTACAGCATTGCCGTTGCCTCTGTGTAATTCTCAAGTTTTAAAATCTCAAACGAATTCGCCTACTAAAAATACAAAATCGGCTAACTACGTACAAGCTTCTGTCTCTAAAGGTAAATTTTAATGTTTTTATCAATTATTATTTTTAATATTGATTTTGTATCTAGCAAAATCATCTGCATTTACAACGCCAGCAAAGAAAACACCAACATCAACAACTAAGGGTACCGGTTCAACATCAAAACGGTTTGATTTCGATATAAGGCCATTCCCAAAATTTGATATATTTGCTAAGCCGGCAGTACACGCTCGTACTAAGGAGCTGGCAGGAAAACAACAAAAATTTTCCCATATAGTGAGTCCAGTTGGTACTTATATGAAGAAGACTGCGCAAACGCCGCTAATGTCATCAATTAATTGCAAAACTAAAAACTACTTCAATTCAACAGCAATTCAGGAACTTGAGAAGGAATCACGTTTATACCAACCGCAATTTGCAACAGATGGAAATGGAAGCGAAGCAACGGGACTATCCAAATTGCCCGGTTTAAAGACTAATGCTAAAAGACCATTACCAAAAAAGGCCTATATAGCATCGGATTTAAAACATGTAAGTGATTTACTTTTTATGCATTTAAAACTCATTTGTGTATGTGTTTCAAATATGAAATTTCTTTTCTTAAAAAAATGCCAAGATTGTTGATGAACGTACCCCTGTAACGATTCCTGGTGGTAAAAAAATACAGAAATATCTTGAAAATGCAATGATGCCAGCTGTATTGCGTCACGACGGCAAATTAAAAATGCCCGGTGAAGCAATTAATAAATTAAATTGCCCTTCATCGACTTTTTCGCAGACTTCCACTAAACTGCCCTTAAAGGTTTCAGACACAAATGCAAATAATTTAACACCAGCCTCAAAAGCATCACGACGTAACAACGCCAGCTTGGCGAATTTGTCCGTTATGTCGGGTGATGTGTCAATGTATACAATAATGGACGCTCAAAAATTTTAATATGTATGAAATTACACATCAACAGGTCCTTTTTTATTTTAATATTAAATATAATGAATGCTTTTAATTTAAATTAATTTTTTTACGTTTATGTATGCATTTCATTTAATTTTAGTTTTTGTAAAATGTTTGCTATAAACGTTTGTTTATTTGAAATAAAATATATTTACAAAAACAATTTATAGTTAGGGGAACTTTTCTGCTTGAGAAGAAAACGCGTTTGGTGAGAAACAATTCTATATTAAAAATTGGAATTTGGGCGGCACAGAAGATCAGAAGGTATAAAGCTATCAACAAAATGTCTGCAATATAAATTTTTTAGTACGTACATTAAAAATTAGACTCCTGCATTCCAGAGAATTATCATTTCTATCAAGTATTTTTTAGGAAACGCAATTTTTGTCACACCTCTCATTTTCAATAAAATTTGCTTAATTTATTAATTGTAGATTTATGCTTGTATGTGTGTCCTATGTATGTAAATGCCATCATTTTCATTATCATTATCACAATATTTTTTAATGTTTTACTTAATAGGCTATTGTTCTTTCAAGGAGTGAGACCCCTTCCAAGCTCGATTGACTTTTGATTCAGTTTGCCTTCCAAGTTGCTCACAAATAAAACGTCCAACCTTAATTAGTTTATCCAAATGTACTCCAGTCTCAACACCTATGCCGTGTAACAAATAAACAACATCTTCAGTGGCTGCGTTACCAGATGCACCCCGAGCATAAGGACAACCACCCAAGCCAGAGACTGATGCATCCACCACAGAAATTCCATATTCCAGAGAGGTAAGTATGTTTACTAAAGCTTGACCATAAGTATCATGACAATGTATAGCCAATTTTTCAACCGGGACAGAATGTATAACCTCATCTAACATTTTGCGGATTGTAGCAGGTGTGCCAACACCGATGGTATCACCCAATGAGATTTCATAGCATCCCATATTATATAAAGCTTCAACAACCCTGACCACATCTACGGGCTTTACATAACCCTGATACGGACAACCGACAATAGTCGAAACATAGCCACGTACTTTAATATCATTATTTTTGGCTTCTTGTAAAACGGGCCTAAAACGTTCAATACTCTCTGCAGCGGTACAATTAATATTCTTCAATGAAAAAGCATCCGATGCAGCTGCAAATACGGCCACTTCTTTTGCACCAGACTTTAAAGCACTTTCAAACCCCTTCAGGTTGGGCGTTAGCACTGGATACGATATACCAGAAACTTTGCGTATACCTTGCAATACTTCAGTATTATCAGCCATTTGAGGCACCCATTTGGGGCTCACAAAACTTGTAACCTCAATTGTTTGTAGCCCTGTCTCAGACAATTGATCAATTAAGGAAATTTTAACATTAGCTGGCAATAGCTTAGGTTCGTTTTGTAAGCCATCACGAGGTCCCACCTCAACAATACGCACTTGTGCTGGAATTCTTTGAGTCTGTTATCAATATAAAAAAATATATATTTTTTTATTATCAAGCACGTTAGGGACGAAAGTATATTACCGGGGTAGTGGAACGTTGAATTCCAAAGGTGATAAATTTACGGAAGTTGTTTTTTGAAAACATTTTTATTTCTTATGGAATATTAAAATTATTGCACAGTTGCCTTTTAACAGGATTAATGATCATCACCTTTTGATGTCGTGCAGCTGTTACTTGCTAATAATAAACAAAACATATTAGGTCATTTCGTTTGCTTTTTAGGTCAAATGTGTATGTGTACATTAATGAGAGAAGCATACTTGAAAGCCATGCATGTGTAATATTTTATAATAAAAAGTGCTAGTGAGCCATTTCAAGTATGCATGTTCAGCCCTTTAGTACGTATATACTCGTATACTGAGACAATTAGCAGTACAATAAAGGCAAACATTTAGACAGTTTCAAAATTTATCTTATTTGAACAAATGCTTAAATAACAAGCATGAATTTAATATATAGAAGAGAGAGAAGCAGAGAAACATGTCTCTTAAAATCAAAAGTATATTCTGAAATTTTTTTTAACATTTTGAACTAAAGCTCTATTTTTAAGGCATATTCAAAATGCCTTGTAAATTTCTCTATAATCGAACTAAAGCAAAATACGAAGATTTGTTCGGTAGAAGCTATCTTTCTCATACAAAGAAATAGTAAAACCAAAATCAATTAAAATTGATATAATTTCGGTTTCTATATTTAGAAATCAAGTAAACTGAAGACTTACAATAGATTTATTTTATCTACAGAATATAAATACATACACACATATGTATGTATGTGTTACACGGAATATGAAATATATATGTATTATATAATATTATAGGTAAAGTTACATAACAAAAAAACCAACTAAAATTTAACCAGAATTGTTAACCGCGATAAAAAATAATTACTTGCAAATAAAATTTAACACAATAAGAATAAAATTAAGATAGATTAATTTATCAGATAATCACAATTTGTAAAGTATAATAATCACTACAATTTCTATAAGTTTAGCTTACTTGCTTAAATTTTGATTTTTGCGTGAGTTATGTCTTTTTCTAAATCTATCTACCACAAAAATAAAGACTTACACAATTAGAATTATTACTATTTATAGAAATAGAGTAAGTTTAACATAACAAATATCTTCGGTTAATTGTACTAAATATTCAAACAAAACAATTTGCATTTGTTGCGCTATTGCTGATTTCACTTTTCTCTAGCAGCTGTCGTCATATTGGCACGTTTTTCTGCCAACCATTTTTCAATTTCTTTTTTGAGAGCTTCATTTGGCTTTACTTTGTCCATTGTAAGGGGAGCACGATTAAACGGATCTGTTTGATCGCTTAATAGATGACGTGCAATAGTGGAACGGTCGACAGTTACTTTGGAGCTTGGTAGAATTACTGGATCCAGCATTAGTGCAGACATAATGGGATCAAGGTATTCCTCGGGAGCATCGGTCATAAATTCTTGCTCCTCTTTGTATTGCCTTTCCATTTTTTGCACTTTTTCAGCAAAGTCAGCCATTTCACCAATAAGTTGCCCTCCTCCAATACGAATAAGTATGCTTTCAGCATAAGTAAATAATTTCGAACTGTAGGAACGTCCATCCTGTGAAACCGCCAAACAGAAACTATCGCTGCTGCTTAGGTTTACGTAAATATGACAAATTTCTAGGACAGTATTAGCCGGATCAAATTCAAATTCTTTTTTATCCTTCACCTTGAATTTCTCCTTTTGCGGACCGACCAAACTCAGAAGAAAATAATTTAACATTGCGGTAATACGGTCAATCATGCTGTTATGGCAGAAAATACTTTTAATTTCACTAGTTATTAGTTTAAGAATATTTATTGTATCGCGACCGAGTATATTATCAAAACGAGCAAATCTTCCTAAATAATTTAAATCGGAAATATGTTGTTGGCGTTCTTCGTCTGACAAGGTAGACCATTCATCGCTACTTTGCATCTCTTGTAATTGACGAATTTGCTGCAAATTATTTAAAGAGTCATCTACAGAAGAAAATAAATTAATTTATTATTTAGGGTATTTAAAGAAAAGACTTACTTACCTAGCAAAAAGATTGCATCATTTATTAATAAATTTATGAAGCGTAAAAATAGTGGCGGTTCAATAGCTTCCATATTAGCTTCAGCCTCCTGAGCTAAATTACGAAACGTTTGTACGTATTCCTCTTTACTCCATAAATATTCCATAATAGAATACATGGGATGCCTATATTTAAACTTTTCTTCAAACTGAACCGACTGGCCGGTCATCTCAATTGATACGAAAACATTTAACAAGCTTGGCACAATCTTCAAACGTTCGCAGTGATTATCGAAGACATGTGTTAAGAAAGTACCATTTGAGGAAGGCTTTGGTATAAATAATTCTAATGCTTCCGCTAATTGGGCACGTACATGAGGATTTTTGATCAAATCTGAGCTGCCCATAAACAATACAATCATTTTGAAAAAAGCATCATGCGACGAGGGATACATTTGAATGAAATGACCTGGAGGAAAATGACGACTAAAGTTTAGGTAGACGACAATGTTACTAATAATATTTTCAGGTATACACCGCAAAGTATCTGGCACAAATTCCACTTTAGTTGGCAACTCTCTATTTAGTCCAGTATGAGGAGCAAAATTTCCACATTTAAGTTGCTTATTATATTCTTCGGGAGAAATGAGAGCTAGTTCTGTGAGCCAAATTGCTGAAGCTTCAAAGAATTTCAAAATCGCAGTATCATTTTCTGGTTCCATTAAGCAGGTACGTAGACTAACATATTGTTGTGCTACTTCTCCTAACATACGTAACCTACTTTCGGCCAAATCACTATTTGAGTTTGCCATTACTACATCCCGATATGCAGTTCGTAAGTCATGAAGATCTCTTGTAAGTTTATTGAAATGATCAATACTAACACTATAACTTAGCTCATAGGCTTTGTGCGTTAGAAAGAATAGTTCGGTAACAAAATTAAATTTCTCTGCGGTCACTCGTTTCATATTTTCTTCGGTTGGAATTAAACATGTCTCTTCAAATGCTTTAATCATGTTAACTTGCTTTGCTTGTCGTTCTTCATCGGGTACGCCGCAGTATGTTGGATCAACTAAGTACACCTGTTCATAGAAAGAAAATAAATATTTTAATAATTAAAATACAAAATACAGTCAAGTTCTGCATAAGGCAATTGCAAAATAAATAGAAATTACAGCTAAAAATCCACAAAAGTACAAAAACGAAGTTCAGAAATCTGCCAATTAGTTATATCAATCGTAATCAATGAAATTAGTTAGTATTTACCTTCATAGACGGCTCACACAAAGGTGCACAGAGGCGTAAAAGAATAGAAGTTATACCCAACATAAATGCATCACTGCCGTTCTGATGTGCGAAATTATTAAGACCGAAGTTTATATTGTTCCAAAGATGTCCACGGGAAGCATTAGCGTGTAAACATTTTGCAAACCATTGTAAAGTTTTTTGTTTTGTAGAAGAACTTTGTACTAGCAATTGTTTTACAATAGTGAATATTGCATTGTGATGACTAGAGAGATATTGCCATGACGATTCCACACTTAATTCATTTAAATTTGTGCCGGTTTGACCTTTTGGCAATGTCGATAAACTAAATAAATGACCAAAAAGTGTATCCATATAAGCACTACCTAAAAAGCAAAGAAATATTTTAAAAAATTAATGTGCTTCTTAAAAATTTTAAATGCAAATCACCATTAGTATTTGGATTAGGCGTTGTGTAATCAATTAACACTTCACCCATTTGAGGTATACGTTTATCAGATACAAAAAACCTCAACAACCAAAAGACGTTCTTATTCAATGTTACTAATTTAGTTTGATTGATATCTGTTCGAATCTTTCCTAGAATTGGATAAAAATTTGCTTTCAAGGCTCCCAGTGCCTCCAGATGTTCAGCTTCAGCATAAATTTTTTGCACACATTCTACTAAGAAATCCATGGTTGCTTCAGAATCGACATCTTGAGACGATTCCATGAGTTGCTTCCATTGTTCCCAAATACTACGACCGGGATATAGATCAGGCTGGCGCATACAAGTGCTAGCATTAGTTATAATAAGAGAATTAATTTTTTGGCAATCACTCTGTCTTTCCGGATATTTTTCTTCAGCTTGCTTGCAAATTTTATATGCTCGATGCAGGTAAATAATTACATCAATTTCTAGAGCTTGTTCAGCATCTAGTTCACCAACTAAGTATTCCTTGGAGTCCGTTAACATCAAACGTTCAAATATGGCATGACCCAAAAGTTCTTCGTTCATTGTGGCACCTACGTCAGCATCGGACACGACAACATCGGCTAAACATAGTAAAGCTCTTTTTGTGGATGACGTTGAAGCCGACTGTTTATTTAATGTAAATAGAAAAACTTCCTCCACTAGATTTTTATCTATAACAGACTTTACTTCACCCAAAAGTGCTGCAAATGGATTCTCACTATTTGCCATTATTGCTGGTAAAGTTCTTATGTATATTAGAAATATGTATTGATTGCAAAAATTCTTGATAAAAAATACAAGTTAATTTCCTCTAATTATATTGTGTTGTTTCTTTAGCCCAGATGACAGCTGTCAGGTGACTAAACTGATTTAACCCTTTGCCATGCGTGTAGTGTTATTATGAACCAAAAATGTTCTTTAAAAAAATAATAATATAAAAGAATAAATTACATAAAATTAATATAAATTTCGTAGGATTTAGTGGTAGCAAAGAGCAAGAGATTTATAAGTTTAATATAATAATTTCAGTTTATGCCATGGTTATCCTCCTAATATTTGTAAACACTTGCACATATATTGCCATACTGCTCATTTTACGAAAGGAAAGCAGTGATGGTAACTTTATCGGCAAAAAAATTAGAAAGTGACATTACAAATAAATATTTTTTGGACATTAAATAAGTAAGAAATTTTTAAATAATTTATTTATATTTATAAAAATGTCGAAGAAATAATTGAAAGAAAAGTGTAGCTGATTCTAATTGCCAAAATTTCTGTTTGAGAAAATCGCTAGTATTAAGGTGGCAGCATTAACGAAATTTATCATTGGATACAAAAAAATGCTACTCTGTAGACTTTCTCCCTTTCATCTCCTGGCAAACCCAACACATATACTCAAGCCTCAAAATATCTTGCATCCAAAGATTATTTAATAAAATAAAAAAAATTAAATAAATAAAATAAGCTTTGTAAAAGATACTGGAAATAACTATTACAGAATGTATCAAAAATTAAATAAATATAGAAGAATTTCAATAAACCTATAAATCGTCAAATAACCGAGTGCTAACACTTATAAGTAGTCTTTTGCGTTTTCGCCGTCATTCTGTTTAGTCTTCGGTTAAAAAGTGGCGTTTTGTGTGCAAATACGGATTAATTTTTTTCAACAAAAAATAAAGCAAAAGTTTTATGGGTTATACTTATGTATATGGAAAATAATATGTACAACAAATTTGATCCAATTCACGAAAAAATAAAAAAAAATTAATAAAATTCCTTGCGCCACTATTTTGTGTGAAAATTACTAAAACATCTTAGAAATTGTGTAACCACAAGAAGGTTAAATTTTTAAAGAACTTGAGAAAAAATAAAAAAGGCATACTGAAATAGAGCTAACTAAGTAAAAAATTACATTTTTAAAGAGTGTAAAACAAAATTATTAACAAAAAGTTTTTTAAAAGAAAGAAAAATACTATTTATGTACTTAATTATGTTTAATTTTCCATGTGTGTTGCCATTTCCCTATAAGAATACATACCTATATGCATAAGTGAGTATGAGAGTAGTATGTATTACTAATTCTAACAATAATTATTACTCAGGTGATAAAAAATCGTGCAAATAAAAAATAAACCACAAATACAAGTTTACAAAAATGTAAATTGCTATTCCGAGAAAAACAAGAAATTTTTTAATTTTCAATTTACTATACGTAATGTTTTATCAGTAATAAAAGTTCTTTATACTTTTAGCTAATCATTGAAGGTGTATTTAGTGAAAATGTAAACAAAGAAAAATAAGGAAAAGTAAAAAAGTTTTAGAAAGCCAAGTATGTAACTCTAAGCATAAGTATGTATGTATGCATGTGCCTATATGATATACATACTTATTTTTAATTGTATATATAAAAGTTGACATATTAAAAGGGTTTGAAAAGGCAAATAAGTAAAAATAAATTCAACATATTATTCCTTTATAACTTAAAGATATAATGTTCGATTCCTGTTAATATTGTTTTTCTGAAGTTTATAGTATGTATGTGCATACGTAGTATGTGTGTATTTTGTGCAGTTGTGGCGGCCAATAAATGCAACCAAAACATATGTATATATGTATGTGTAGTTATTCGGGAAAAAAACTATATATATATATATGTATGTATGTAGTACTTATCCCATTGCATGTTCTTCACGTGCCCAAAATCCAGCAATATTTTTTACATGAGAGCTTGAGTAATTGAAAACATAAACAAACAAAACACTTTTAGCAGTGAACTACAATTATAAGTGAATTTTTAAAAAAATTAAAATTAAATCAAAATACACAGGTATAAAGTTTTTATTAAAGATAATCAATAATTAAGTGAAACACAACGGCCCAGATAAACAAAGTTAACATATATGCATACATTAAATCGTCTGTTAGGTAATGTTTTTTTTTTGTAAAATTTTTCATCTTAATTTCTTCACTTCATTATAAAAATGCATATATACATATACATGCATACAAAATTTTGTTTTTACATTTACATTTCTTTTTTTTTTTTTTTTTTACTTTTTTCTGCCCTTGCTTATTTTGTTTTATTCATATTTTTCGTTTAGTTTTTGTCATGCGCATTCTGCTTTCGTGTAATGTTTTTTTTTAATTCAGGTTTTTTATTCCCAGCAAACACTTCTATTGAAATGTTTTGAAATAACAATGTAATGTACTCTAAATTGTAAGCACCAAGTTTATTCTACTTAAAATTTTATTTTTAGGTATAAAACTCGAATAAACAAAAATAAAAGTACGCAAATAAAATAAAAACTTAAGCTGGAAAATTAAAGCCAAAAGGAAGTTGCAATAAATTTTTTTAAAAAAAGTGAATATGAGTAGTATTGTTGGCGATAATGTAAGCGAAAGCAAAACACAAAAACAACAAATTACAGAAAATCAAGAAAATAGTTTAGAAACCGTAACTGACGTAGCGACAGCAACAATAAACAATCAAATAGAAAACAATACAACAATAAGTAACAATGATAATAATGTTAGCAAGAAACTTAATGCAACAAACAATGAAAATAAAAGTGAGCAAAGCGAAAATAGTCAAACATACGCGTCTGCAATTGCCGCAGCTACAGCAACAGCAAGAACAAGAGACACTGTAAGTAGTAATGATCACAATGAAATCAATAACATTGTTCTCGTTGGCGCTGTAATCAAAGATAAAAATGAAGATAATAAAATTGTGGACGCTGCTATAGATGATAATAAAAATTTTAGTGAAATAGACGATAATAAATTGTTAACAGCACAAATAAGTACAAGTCCAGTTGCAGTTGCATCACTATCTGGTGGCACTTGCTTTGTGTCCAATATGACACCAGGCGATGTTGACCAACAACAAACACAACAGCCGCAAGAACTAAAACCAAAAGAAGTGTCATCATTCGAAAGTCAACAAAGAGCAACTGAAAAGAATAGCCCGTCAGTAAATGTTGATGGAACGAGTGAGTGCAATGTAAAGCCATTTTCTAATACGCTGCCTGCAAAAGCAACAACAAATACCTCGCCCTTACCACCTCTACCACCAGGTTTAACATCATCAATAGCTGATTCTCATTTGCCACATATTTCAAGCGATCCAACTTTTGGTGTACAACTACGGAACAGAAATTGTGAAACTCAAGAGCTCAATAGCAAAAGTCCTATAAAATCAACATCCAGTGATTGGCGGGCAGATACGTCTCTGCTAAACTTTAGTAGTGTTATCAAATCTGGTACTGTAAGTGCATCAGCATCACCAAATATGGTGCGAAAAACATCAGATTCATCAGTGTTATTACCTCGTCGCGTATCGTTTCCAAAAAGTGATAATGAATTGGTCACTGGATATTTGGAACCGGCTAATCCTTGGGAACATGGTAAGTTCTAATTTAAATTTTAAATAGATATATTTTGCCAGGGAAAAAATTCTTGGAAATATTTATAATTGGCATGACATTAGTTTCGGAATTTCCTTTTATTTAATTGATCTCAACATTTTGGTTTTATTAATTTGTTTTCATCTACTCTTCAAATACATACGTATTCTCTTTGTTAATAAACATAATTATTTTGTTTACAACTAAACATCGATAATTGTTCAGCGCTGATAAATTTTATGATTTGATATTGAAGAATGCACCCGTTTGCATATTGTCTAACAAAAAAATAAGATGGATTCGAAAAAAATTCTAAAAATGAAAGCAGCCAGTAATATTTTTATGCACCGCAAATTTTTGTTTTCTATTACCGGAAAATTAAGTAAATGACAGTGCTTCTTATAGAGAAATACTTTCATTCTTATAAGCATAAAACAGACCGGACATTTTGTTCGTGTAATTTTATTAAAAGTTATTTTTCAATTTACAAGTAGCCTCAAATTTTAAACGAGTTGTATGGAAGAATTTTAAACAGAAAGTAAAGGTCTGAAAAATATATCTAATCAATTTGTTTAAAATTCAATTTTTTTTATGAATATTGTAAATACAATGGTTATTAGTTATTAGTCTCAAGTTTTTCTTAGGCAAAACTTACGGCGAACGATAGCTTCGCTTACATTTGTATTGAAAACAAGAACAATATACGAAAATTTGTTTTTATTTTCAATACAAATGTATGAAAAAAGGTTTGGTTCGTTTTTATAGAGCCCGGTTTTTAATTTTTACGAATATTGTTTATTAGTTAAACGATAAATGGATAAACTTGGCAATTTTGGAAAGAGAGATACTTTCTTTGCCTCTGGAGCCACATTCACTTTAATAAATTCGAGATCGGAGCTCAAACCGTTGCATTCAATTTAAATATAGCCTTTTTTATTTAAAATTTCAATCAATATTTTCTGTGAAATAATACGTTGCAGTGTAAGTGTGTATGTATGTACATATATATCATCAATTACACAATATTGCTACTTTGTTTGTTACAATTAAATACGGAAGTATAAAAGTTGTCTTCTTACGAGTATGTTGTTTTTAATGTATTTTTTACACCTAATCATTATTACTTTTCTTATTTAAATACACTCGTACTTCCTGTGATTTATTTCAATTAAATTGATTTATTTATTGACACTTTTCAAACTCAATATGTATATTTTTCTTATTTTTTTTTGTACAACTCATATTTATTTGAGAAAATTTAAATATTTGCTATTGTATACACATGGAAACATACACTTTAATATATGCTTTTAATTATTATTTTGTATTTTTGTTTAAATAACACAAAGATGACGTCTACTACGACGACATGATGTCTCCTTTGTTTGTGCTTCTTAAACTTATAAATTTACCAATGCATTTTTAAAATTCGTATAACACCCCTTGTTTGTTGTAGGTGTTTATCTTTATTTTTTTTCAGTGTCTGTCGTTAAAAATCTCTTGTTCTTTTGCCAGAATTTAAAAATACTTATTTACATACGTACATACATATGTATGTGTGAACATGTGAATAATATTTTGTTTAAATTTTAAATATTAATATTTTTGTTTTTCATTTTTATTTAACAAACGTCTGATTTTTTTTATTAGTACTTAGCGGAAAATGAATCATTTCTGTTTTGAAATTTCAAAAAAGTGAAAAAAAACAACGAAATGGAAAGATTTGCAATAATTATTAAAAATCTTTTAACATTTATGATTAAAAAGGTGACATTTTATTTAATGATGATAATGTATTATCATACAATACACGAAAATTTGATTTTGTTTTCAATACAATTATGCGAATGAAGCTTTCGTTCGCATTTAGCTGAACAGGCTAAACTATATTTGACCTTATTTATGTTTTTTGTTTTCCAACAGATTTTTCGGCCTTCTTTAAATGAAACATTTAAAAAATTTAATTTTCAACAGAAGGTTCTGAAATTTAATAAATAAAACGTATAATAGGTTCCCATATATTTTTGTACTGACCACACCCACTTTTTAATACAATAATATACATTGGTTTGTTTTTCTTAATTATTAAAAAAACATTTCCTTAACCAAATCTTAACTTTAACTGTCGGTAATTTATGGTAATGAGACTAAGGCCCGTTATTACATTTTTGATAATTTCAGTAAGGATTTTGTATGGCAAATAACTGGTTTTTGACTAAAACTTTGGAACCAAATTAAAGACACACTGTCCGATATTTTTGATTTAATGTCTAGCCTAAAGCTTATTATTTGTCTTATAAAGGGTGTTTTTTATAGACGTATAGAACTTTAAATTGCAATAAAACAACGATGGATTATTCGATTGACATGAATTTTATTTATCCGAAAGATAATCTTGTGGCATTACATTTTAAATATGATTTCTGGCATATGACCGCCACGGCTAGCTCGGATGTATTCCAAGCTGGACGTCCAATTTTCGATGACTTTTTCCAACATTTGTGGCCGTATATCGGCAATAACACGGCGAATGTTGTCTTCCAAAAGGTCAAGCTTTACATAGCCCCACAGAAAGTAGACTAGCGGTGTTAAATCACAAGATCTTGGAGGCCAATTCACAGGTCCAAAACGTGAAATTAGGCGGTCAACAAACGTGTCTCTCAATAAATCGATTGTGGCACGAGCTGTATGACATGTTGCTCCTGGACATCATGGTTGTTCAATTCAGGAATGAAAAAGTTAGTAATCATGGCTCTATACCGATCACCATTGACTGTAACGTTCTGGCCATCATCGTTTTTGAAGAAGTACGGACCAATGATTCCACCAGCCCATAAAGCGCACCAAACAGTCAGTTTTTCTGGATGTAACGGTGTTTCGACATACACTTGAGGATTAGCTTCACTCCAAATGCGGCAGTTTTGTTTGTTGACGTAGCCATTCAACCAGAAGTGCACTTCATCGCTAAACAAAATTCGCTTATGAAAATCGGGAACAACGGCAATCTCGTTTTGGGCCCATTCGACGAATCTACGCAAAGGTGAGAGTCTATTCATGATGAATTGCCAAACCAAACTGAGAATAAATCACTTGACAGCTGTTAAATCGGTCGCCATCTTGAACAGTAAGGCCAACTTAAAGTTCTATACGTCTATAAAAAACACCCTTTACAATCTTAACTTTAACTCATTGTAACTTGTAATAATGGGCCTAAAAGTTTCAAATACGAAACAATTTTTTATGTTTTCAAAACTAGCAACAGACATTTGTTGTTTTAGATGTAGGTTTTTTGCTCGCTTATGTGTAAAACAACAAATATCTGTTGTTATTGTAGCTTTTAATTAAAAGTATTTTGTTTTTAAAATATAAACGCACGACAACGTTCCATATATATTGTGTAAATATTGTAATCAAAAGTGTGACAACCTTTGATAATATCAATTGATAAATCAAAAATATTTCAAATTATTGATTTCGTATTTACTAAATATGTACATACATCGATACATACATTATAAAAATTTATACATACACAAACATCCCTGCAGAAATTGCGGTTTCTTCGCATACCTATTTAATAAAAAACCATTGCTAGATTGAAAATGATATAATTTGTGTACATTTTTATTTAATATGGAACACCTTAAGCCAAAATAAGGATACTCTACAAAATTATATAAGTATTTAAAAAATCGTTGATGTTTTTTATATTTCGCAGTTCTAACGGACGACAATACAATCCATGTTTTGCATTGCATTCTATGAAGCACCGATATATGTATCTATTGCCTTATAATATCAAAAACCCCTGAGTTACATTAAAAAAATTTTTACTGAAGATGGAAAAAAGGCTCTCTAATTGAAAAATAAATCAACATTTTTTAAAATTTTCAGTTTAAGCTTTATGATTTTTAATTAAAGAGGGGACATTTTTGTAAACAGTAATATATGTATATGTATGTAATTTGATACGGTGATGCATTCTAATTAATCAAAACCTCGAGTTGGATTTGTTTTGCAACTTAGAGCTTTCTTAAAATCACATGGCGACATGTAACTGTTTCATATGGTTGAGTGTAAATGAAATACTCTTTACTGGCTTAAACATAGGATTAGTTTGTAACTACTAAATACTCTATTTTTAATAAAACAGACTACATAGTCTAACAATTTCTGCTGGGATGTGTGTTTTATAGGGTTCTGATTTTTATATGTTTTCCAATTTTTGTTTTGGCCACATTAAATAAAAATGTGATGTCATCGACAGTAGTTTCAATAACAAAAAAAAAAAAAATTTAAAAGAACCTCAACATATTTACACAAAAAGTAATAACAACATTAGGGTATTAACGCTTTGAAGTATTTTTACAATAAATGTTTTTAATGATAAATTTTAGCTACAAAGCGTGAGCGATTTTTTTCTAATAAGTTTAAACTAACACACAGTTTTCAAGTAGATAAGCTTGTTTTCAGCACTTAAAACGTATTATTTCAAACTAAAAGTTGTCACTATTTAGCAATAGCTGTTCTACACAATTGTAGAACGTATTTACATTGGGTTTTCATATTGTATTTCTGAAGTGTTTTAGAAAATATGTAGTTCGATAGTGCGTTTTGTTGTTTTCTGTAAAATAATTTCTACTTTACACTGAAGTGTGAAATCCGCTATTATATATTCAAATATGTTTGTACGTAGGAGTAAATATGTATGTATGTTAGTATTTATATAAAAATAAAGAAACCGCGCGGCGCCTGCATCTACAAATTGAAATTTTATAATAATGTGTTCACATACCCAACAAACAACGTTGTTAAACTTTTAAAATAAAATGCAACACTCAAACCAAAGGTAACCCCAAGAATACAGAAACAACTTATTTGGAATTTGAGATATTAGAATTACATATACTCGTATGTATGTAGTAGTAAAAAACGTGAACTTTAAAAATAAATAAAAAGACAGTTTCAAGTACAACGAACAAAAATTGTCTCCCGAACGAAATTCATTTTATGTTTCCCATTTAAAAAGTGTTTTTTAATCAAATTCAACCATTTATTGATTAAATCAATCAAGAAACGCCTTAATTTCAAATCAATCTCAATTTGAAATCAAAGTTGTGTATTTGTTCAGCATGTATTAATAACTAACTGTTTATCTAAATTAAAAACAAAAACAAAATGTGAAAATAATTTTTTTTTTAATTTTAATTCGCATTTAAATACAGTTATATGTTTTATTAAAAGCCCTAAATAACAAAATATACAAATTTAACTGTCCGCCTCAATATTTTTTTCTCCTGCAATTAAAAATAACATTCTTAAACTAAAGTTTAAACAGAAAAACAAAATTTTGAAATATTGAAATAATTTTTTATATTAGATAGACAGTTTTTTGTCTTCTCCAAATATTATTGGATTTATAGGCTTAACTTGTATGGAAATTGAAATAAAATAAATAAAAAAAAAATCTGAATTTTTTAAATAGAACTTAGGGCCTTTTTAAAAACATGTTTCACATGTGCAGATGTGTAAATATCGCGTGTATTATGTACATACAATGTATGTAAACAATAGAGCGATAATAAAAAATTCGATCAATAAAAATTTTAATGCTAAAAAATTAAAATATTCGTTTTTCAATTAATAACGCACGAGTAGACATGAGTAAATGCTTAAATAAACAAAAAAAATTTTTTTTTCCTTTAATTAGGCACAGTATTTTTGGACAAATTGGGTATTTTCAATTGGAATAGTGTCATAACTCAAAATATTTGATTTCACAGTAACATAACACACTTATTGAATAGATATCAAATATGTATTGTCTAGTGAAAATGAGAATGTTTAAGTTATTTTATGTTATCTTTTTATACAATTTGAAGCAAGATATGGAGTTATGTCACAATTGAAGTAAATGAACGATATGTTCACAACCCGCTTATTAAATACATACAAATATTAAGAATAATAAATTTAATTGTCTTTTATCTGAAGTTGTTTTTTTGTTTTTTTTTTTTCAATTTGTGTTTATTTTTTAAGTATGTACTCGTAATTCCAGGTGCTATAATAATATGAACAGTGTGTGCTTAACGAGTACAACGCTCTTTAAATTTATTTCATTTTGATTTTTAGAGTTTGTCAGAGTATGTATGTATTTGGTTTTGGTTTGTCTTGACAACCAGTTAGTTGTCTGTAGCTGTAATGTTGCCGCAATGCGTTTCTGGATTTAGATCGGGGTTAAGGCGAATTAAGTTCTAAGAGGTCAGATTAATAGATTTACGTATATATCATGGTGTAAGTAAACCAGGTGACACTGAAACGCCAGCTAAGTTTTTTTTTGCATGATTGAGACCTGTCTTGTTTAAAGGAAAGAGACATAAATGTGTTAGAGAACGATCAATAGCGGAAAAAAATTTGGAATTTTGCTGCAGCACACTTCTTGATATCAACCAGCGGAAATAGCTTTTTTCACAGGAGAAACTTCAAAAGCAATAACAAAATGTATGGGCTTTTTGTAATGTTATTTTTTTTTTTGTATTATTGTAGTCACGTGGTTTGCTTTGCTTACATATTAAAGGACTGTACAAGTATACTTGAAAGCCACACATCACACAAGCATGTGTAACATTTTATAATAAAAAGTGCTTGTAAGGCATTTCAAGTATGCTTGTGCAGCCATTTTGTACATATGTAAGTGCATCCGATTGGAGTATATGAAATTTACTTTTTTTTAAACAAATTTATTATACATAAATTTAAAAACTAAGGCGAAAGAAACTCTAAAGTAATAAATTTCTAAAAACATAAAAAAAAACTAACTAAACATATACCCCCAAATTCATAAAAAATATTATGTGCTTAATAAGGGATTATTTGACAAATACTGCATAGAAGTCTGTCAAATAAGCCCTTAATAAGCACATAATATTTTTTATGAATTTGGGGGATAAAAAATAACGTTACCGACTGACTAACTGACTTATTATCGCCCAGCCCAAACAGCTAATAGCATGTTCACACGACGAGTTTCAATGCTGGTTTCGCTGTCTGAACCTCGATTGTGAAAATTTGCGTTCAGACGACACATAATGAGTTTCATTTGACAGTTGCTTTGTTTTGTTTTTTGTTGTTTCGCATTTGCCCGCGTTTGTTTTTTAGTTTTGAAATGGATAAAAAAGGTAAATTTTAATATATAAATATATGTATTTTTAGAAAAAATAATAATTTATAAAAAATGTATTTATTATTTCAAATAATTTAATATGTTGTGTTATTTATTATGTTTATTTTTATATCTAAGCAATTTAACACTCTTTCCTTTGTTTCTTACTAATACATTGAAATGCTTGCAAAACAATAATATTTCTTTGTTTACAATTTGTTTTGTTGGACAGCTAGTTAAGATAAACTAGCGATAGAAACTAGGGATGATACTAAATTTTCATGGTTTCGGCAAGAGTTTCAAAATGAAACCTGCAGATTCGCTCACTTAATTTTGTATGGCGAATCTTCCTGTTTCATTCGAGATTGGGATGTGAACCCTCGAAAGAGAGCGAACCTTGTCTCGTCTGAACATACTATAAAGCTACGGGTTTGTGTATCAATGTGTAGGACGAATAAGAAGGAATTTTTGGAAATTCGAATATTAAGGGGGTAAAAAAGGTTTTAAAAATTTCTTGTTTCTATTTACCGAACACAGCCGAATGTCTGTTAGCTTTATAACACAAAAACTTAACTTTGACGTTTAACAAAAATTCGAACTTAACTTGGCATGATATCGAAACAAATTTTTGAAAGCATTTTTTTATAAAGAACAAATCTCAGGGTTTAAGCAGAAATCGAACCTGCGAGGTTAGTACACTATCTAATAATCTAAGTGGGAATCCTTTTTTTTTTTTTTTTTTTTATTTTACGTTTTTCAATTTACAGAAATAATTTTATAACCCAAAAACGTACCTTCGCTTTTAAGTATAGAGTAGTCGTGTAATCAACTGTATGAATTTGCCTTTTTTTAATGTTTTACGTTTAAAATTCCAGGACATTAATATGTAAATAACAGTTATAAAAGGACCAAAAACTTGTAAAACTTATATTAAAAGTACAAGAATGAGTTGTTTAAGTTTTAATTAAAATATTTGCTAAGTTTTGTATGCAAATTAATATCGCACTTACACACTTTTTTTTTTTGTATAATTTAATTATTTCTTTTGCCTTTTTTTCAAATACAATTGTTTACTAATTGTAAAACAAATTTAAAAAAGCTCTTACTAAACAAAAATAATTTTCATGAATTTTTCATGAAGTTTAATTTTTAGAAATTAAAATTCTGTATTAAAATTGTTTTATGAAAATGTTTTTTTCTTTTTATTATTTGCAGTTTATATGGTGAAAAGTATTTCGGAAATTGCTGAATTATACATAACATCATGTCAAAAACATAACACAAAACCATTGCAATCAATATTGGACCATTTAAAGGCAGTGGATCTTACCAAACAATTGAGGCGACAGCCATTACTCTCACTAAAGTCAATTAAATTGGCGCCAAGTGATTGTGAAGCGTTAGAAGAAGTATTAAAAAGGGTAAGTTGAACAAAAAAAGAATAAAAAAAACGCAAACTACCAAATAAACCAGACACGCACATATAAGTATCTGTATGTAGCACGTAATATGTACTATAATTGTTATTATTGAAATACTGTCATCATAAAAAAGTTTATTTTATGCAATTTCAAGGATAATCATTCGTTATTATGTCAAAGCTGTGAGAAATTATACAAAATAGATGCAGACATACGAGTTCCATGCGAGTTGATACATACATAATAAAATTTTTGACTATTATTAAGTCGTGACCTAACGAAAAAAGAAAACAAAATAAGTACATACACTTGTAAGGAAATTAAAGAAAATTACTACGCATACAAGTGCTTATTTCATATTTCAAACGTTTGTTTGTAGTTTGACTTTATTATTTTCAGCATATGTATGCTGCAAAGTAAAAGGTTGTACATATTTGTATTTGTAGATTTAAATTGCTCTAACCCAATTTTTAATTTACTACTATTTGATGATATTTGTTACAAATTTGAATTATGTATGTACATTAAAATGGATAATAATTTCAAAAAAGGAAAAAATATGCAACCGAGCCAACGTTTTCAATACAATTTTCAAGGTGTTTTATTAAAGTGTTATTCCAATACTTTATTCTACCATAGACGACCACACATGTTCCACTATTAAAATGTTATATAAGCACTGAAATCAGAACATCACTGCAAGAGCAACCGAATATTATTTAGGAAGTTTTAAAATCGGAAATAAACAAAAGAAAAAAAAAACCGAAGCATTCACATTACCATTGCAATTGATATTATATACTAGCGGAATTCACGCTGTAGTGTAAAGTCCCTTGTATCCCGTGTAAAATTTTAAGAATAAAAAATTTTTGTACACACAACCATAGGTTCACACAGAATTGTCAAAGACGGAATGAGACAGAAGAATTAGTCATGAGAGATCAATTTACAACATTTTATAATTTTCTGACACAGAAAAAATTCCAGAAAAGTGATAAAAATTACAAAGTTACCACTATAAACAACTGTGGGACCAACTTATCCGTTTTTCAAGTAGGAAAGCCTGTTTTTCGCTACTTAAAACGTAAACAAAACTTAAAGTTGGTACTATTGAGCAACAACTGTTTTCACACTTGTCTCCATACTTATACAATTGTAACAGCTATTTACATTGGGCTTTCATACTAGTGGAGTTCATACTTCAATGTAAAGTGTCTTGTATCGAGTGTATAAATGTAAAAATTTATTTACACACAACAAAAATTTACTGTCTTACTATTTTCTACAATACTTCAGCACTACAATATGAAACCCCATTGTAAATTCGTTCTACAATTGTGTAAAACAACTTTTGCTAAATGGTGCCCATTTTTAGTTTAAGATAAAACGTGCTGTTTACTTTTTAAGTGCTTAAGAGAAGCTTATCTACTTGAAAACTATGTGTGTTAGCATCACAGTTGTTTAGATTTTATTAGTTTAAAATTTTCAGAAAAAAGTCGATCACGCTTTGTAGCTAAAATTTACCATAAATATACATTAATTGAAAAAATAATTCGCTAATGTAATTTTAAGTAATTGTAGACGTTAGATACACACTGAGCCATGTAACGATTTTCAGTTGCCGTGTAAAGCACTCACCCCGGATCTGAAATTAAGTTTATGCTCGATTGAAGGAAGTTTTTAACAAAAAAAATATTTTGAGATTAATATTGATTATTTGATTTTTTTTAATTTAAATTAAAATAAATTTTCCAAGCTTTAATTTTAATGTTATAAAATGTATTCATTAAAAATTCGCTAACCTTTGATTTATGATGAGGTCAGCGAAATGTCGAATTTTTATTAAATAAATTTTATAACTTAAAAAATTAATTGTAATTTATTTGTAAATTTGTTTGCTCGGTTTCTTCTAGCTAGTTTCATATAATTTTTTTTATCGATATTTCGCTTCAACTTTGTGTATAGCTTCTTCAGGATATTATTTTCAAATGAATAAATTAAATTTTAATTCATAATATCTTAATTATTCGATCTTCTTATTTGTATTTTATTTAAAAAGAAAATTTATATTATTTTAAAAACATATTTGCTGAAGATGCCACACAAAGATGTAGCGAAATATGGAAATAAAAATAATAAAAGTATATTTTATAAAAAATAATTAATAAAACTGATCTCTTTTGCTTTTTTTTTTTTTTTTTTTTTTGTTAATTTTAGGTGCAGTACAAATCAATTGATCTCTCAGATTGTAAACTGGATGAAACAGCAGCCAGTGCTCTATTTGATATGATTGAATATTATGAGGCTACAAATGAATTAGATATTTCATCGAATGCCATAGGCATGACACATCGCGGTTGGACATCATGCATTTACATGATTAGTCACAGTCAAGAACTTCAGGTGCTAAATGCTGAAGGCAATCCAATGTCAAAATTAAGCGCAGATCATTTAGGAAACGCTTTAAGCACTTCCAATTTACACACATTAAAATTAGAACACTGTGGCTTAAAAGGCGCACCGTTGAGCGGTTTATGTAAGTATTGCGATTCAGTTTTTTTAAATTAAAATGAACTTTCAGCATTTGGATACTTACATAAATACGCAAGTAATTAACACATCGCTAATTTTACTTTATAAATATGTGTAATTAATTTTGTATTACAGGTTTTAAGCTTTGGCAGAATAAAGTTTTAAAAGAACTTTGGCTTGCACATAATGATTTAGATTGTAACGATGCTGATACCATAGCGGAAATGCTGAAATGTAATCATTATTTAGAATTTATCGATATAAGCAATAATAATATAAGAGATGAGGGTTTGAGGCATATAGTTAAGGCTTTAATTATGCAATCTAAGGAGCTGGAACGACGGACAACGTTTCAGCGTACGGCTGCAATAGATGATGATGGAGATTGTATATCACCGGTTGAGTCTTCACCGCCTGTAGATTTGAATGATAAAAACAGTGATGCATTGTTAGATTGGAATAATAAAAAAGACCATGAGTCAAATGAAACTCAACTCACAAAAGCGTCTGGGAAATGCAGCAATTTAACAGGTGAAATTAATCTTGGTAAGGATTCCACAGGCTTACCGGTGATTGAAGAAAAAGTGAAAGAATTGGAAGTAGAAATGGGGAGCGACAGTGTTGAGGGGGAACAGCATAAAATTAAGCCTCCTTTGATATCGTCTGTTGGATCGACAATAGACGAAAATGATGGAGATGAAGATACTGATGAAACGGTACGTTCCAGCACAATTAGAAATCCATTACAAAGTACTAGTGGTGGACAGTCAATGCTTGATAAACTATTATCGATGAATAGTGAAAGCAGCAGTGAGGATGGTGCATCTAATTTATCAACAGACACGTTAGCGGCGTGTAATTCTGAAGATGCTAGTTTGATAAGCGATGAAATTTTTGATTCGGCTGCAACCACCACCACAACTACAAGTACAAATACAAAAGCACCAACAAATACGGGATTGGAAGTAACATCTCTAAGTGAGGGTGCTGAGACAGTGACAAGTGCCATTGTGTGTCCCACAGCGACAACAATTCTTCCATCGTCGCAACTCCTGCATACCGAAGGAAAGGAAGAACCAGCGAATTTAAAAAATTCTCCATTAGAATGTGTGTTTACAGAACGCCACAAAGTTCAATTTAATGATACAGAAGTAGTTTTAGTTAGTTCGCCCAACAGCTTGGGAAAAACATTAAATAATCAAAGTTCACAAGGAATTAATAATAATAAAAACAACAATAATAATGCTAATAACAATAATAACAATAATCCCGCCACAAAACAAATTAATATGCCATTATCGGCTACACAAACTTCGAGTGTACCTGCCTTTTCAAGTGATACCGAAGATCAAAATCTCGCCAGATCGGGAGTGTTTGAAGTTACTGCGGAGGACAGTGATTGTGTGCGAAGCAGTGGTATGTCCCGAGTAGCGGTTACTGAGGATGGTGAAATTGGTACAGAGGACCATACAAATGGGATGCATCATCATAGTGCTAGCAGAGCTTTGGATGTTAACAAGAATACAAAACTTACAGAAGATTTTGATGACACACACAGTACGGACTCTGCATTCGAAAGTGCCTCGGAAGGTGATATTAGTCGTCATCTACCGGAAGAATTTACCCGCCTATCCACCTCCCTTGAAAGTTCACGTCTCGACGATATTGCCAAGGAATTGGCAATTGAGACAGCAACTATTGCATCCGAATCGAATGAGTGTCTAATAGCCGCTGCAGCACAAATAACGCCATCATCAACCCCGACTCCAGTCACTCCACCTTTTTCAAATATTTCAACGCCTTTACCTGAAAGAGAACGCCTGACCACTGAGTCGCCTATAAACTCTTGCCTTTCTTCTTCGCTGCCCTCCGTGGCTGTGGTGCCAACAACAGCAGCACCCCCAATAGTTCAGGTAGGCTCTACTGCATTGGAGGAGCCAGCGGGATCTCTAATTACAATTGCTAATGAAATTCGTGATAAAATGCCAAAGGTGACAATTGCTCAGGATAGCTTTACGCAAAAGTACAAATCGAACAGTGCAGTATGTACTAGTCCAAGTCCTATACCAACTCCACCGCCACCCTCAACATCTCCTGGTGGAGCCAGTAGTGGTTTACGACGTTCAGAATCCTCCTCCTGTGGATTTTTAACACAATCTTCTCGTAATCGTTCCCAAAGTAATGATAGTCTATGTAGTGACAATTCTCTAGATGGTAGTATTGGCAGTGGTGACTTGAATTTCTCATCCTCATCTAATCTGAATGATAAAATTACGAAAAACGATACACTAACCCGACAGCAACGGTTTACAGACGCTGCACCTGAGCTTGGCACCAGAACTCCCGGTGGGCTAAAGGCATTGGCTGTATGGAACAACAACTTAACCAAAGAGTGTGGTTATTATATCTCAGACTTGCTATCGGAAACTATGTCACTTGAATTGCTCAATATCGGCAAAAACTGCCTGTCTAATGAATTTATAAGCACAGTAAAGGAGAGCCTCACAAAAAACACCACATTAACAACTCTGGGCCTGCAAAGTGCCCATCTCAGTGCCAAAGGTATAGAGACTTTGTCGTCTAGTTTAACTTTTGGAGGCAACAGCACATTGCAACGTATTGATATACGCGACAATAAATTAGAAGTAGAAAGCCTCACGAAAATATCTGAAGTATTAAAGTCAAATACTACTGTGACACAAATCGATATTGACGATGAGCCAAAACGGCTATCAGTGGGTAGTGAGGCTCATTTGGACTATGCCCGCGTGCTGGAAAATGTGCGATCGATGTGTTCGCGCAATGAAAAAACACAAGCTCAAATGCATCAGGAAAAATTAACGACCAATGTAATGGGTAACAAAAGGGGGGGCTATTACCTTGGATCGCGCAAAATATCACTAACTTGCCAAAGTCGTCCAGTAGTGGATGCATCTAAAAATGTGGTATCGGCAGCAGCAAACAGTAAATTGGATATTAAACGGAAAGCCAGCACAAGGTTGCGTTCCCCAGTACCAAGTCCAACAACAATATCACCATCATCTTCACCAAATCGTACCAGCAGGTTTCAAGTCTTTCGGGTTCCCGAAGCAAGTCCACTTACATCACCAAATACACAAAAACCAATTGGTGGCAATCTTGTTGCAACAAAAACGCTTTCAGTAAGTAGCGCAACACTACCGTTGATTTCAGCATCCGCCAAAGGAAATAACGATTCCAATTATCCGAGCATAACATCTACTTCGCTGCCCACATCGTGTTCTCTACCATCAATGGCAACAATTTCTTCATCTACTCAATCTGTCAAGCGATTATCTGTCTCCCCACGATCTCGCTTTCTAGTACGAAAGGTTTACGAGGATCCCAATCTGCCATTGGCCAGTCGTTTCTCCCAATCCATAACACCACCAATAAATCCTCCGCCAACGCCTATTTCACTGAGCGCCCAAATTTCAAACGCAGAATATGTAAATACTACCCCATCTACACAAACAGCATATAAATGTACGGAGGACATGACGCTGGATTCACTCAGTAGAAGTTGTAAAACATCAGAATCAGAATCAGCAGTGTCGCAGGCTACAACTACAACAACGGCTGATACGCTGCCCACAATAGTTACACCGCAACATCAAGTAAATACTACCACCGATAAAACTTCTACGCCAACTTTAAACTTAATTCAGGAGATTACAGCAACCACAGCAACAACAAAAACAGCAGAAGAAGCGACAGTGGAAGCAGTAAAAGATAAAACAGTAACATCAGCAGCAACAATCATTAAAAAACAAAGTGAACAAAGTACAAATAATACAATAATAAATGACAACAACATTACCAATCAGACACAAACGACAACAGCAACAACAACAACAACAACTCAGACAGTGTCACCTACGATACCTGTAACTGTACCCAACACTTGCACTAATCTACAATCAACATCGTCTATCCTCCCAACTTTATCAACATTGTCATCATCATCAGAGTCAACATCTCCCTCATCATCATCGTCCTCTTCATCTACATCTCCTGCTAGTAATACGGATAGTTCAGATTCCTCGTCGTCGCCAGCCTATTCGATTCAATCTAATGAAGCCTTAAGCAGTCAACAACATGATCTAACCATAACTGGCCAATGCCCAATTGCAGTGTTTAGTGACAATGATATAACCTTAACAAAAAATTCAGTAAATGATGTTTTTAGACCAACTGCAATTGCAGCTACAGAAAATTTTGACAATATTGTTGAAACGTCAAATGAAAATCTAGGTCAATCCGTTGCACAACAGCCGACAGATATTCAACAACAACGTGTACGTAAAATATCATGGATATCAAATCCAACAGCAGTCGATAAACTGCTAACATTATTTCACAATTCAACCACAATATTTCAGCGTAGCTCATCTCCTGAAATGAAACCCATAGTGACATCAACAACTATAACAACCGATATTCAACTAAGTCAGTGTAAGTTTTTGTAGTTTGTTTATTTGAGTTTATTTTGAAGAAATGAAACTTTTTTTTTGTTATTTCATGAATGATAGAAATAAAGATAAGGGCGTTAGCACACGTGAAGTGTATCTTTAATTTCTAATAATGCAAATAATAGCGGAATTGTAAAATTAAACTACAATACATACCATATGAAAACCCATAGCAAATACGTTTTACAATTGTTTAAGTGTGGCTAAATGTTGGCAACTTTTAGTTTTTATATAAAACGTGTTAATTAGCTACAAACAAGCTTAACTACTTGAAAAATGGATAAGTTAGCATCATGGTTGTTTACATTAGTTTACAATTATCAGAAAAAGTCGATCACGCTTTGTAGTTCAAATTTTCCATAAATGAATTTAATTGTAAAAATACTTGCAAGCGTGACTTCCGCTATTATAATGCAGAAATTTTAAAGTGGCTTAAGGCCTTATAGAGTTAACAAGGATTACATTGCGTCTTCTTAAGATAAATCGTGTGGTTGTTGTAATTTTTATCTCTATTGTTCTTGATACATACATTTTTGTATCTGTACTAACGAAATTTGATAATTGATATTTAGAAAATTTTTTTTTAAGAATTTCATTAAACTGTTATCAGCAACTGCTGTAACTCATCGTTACTTTAGTTTCTTTTTCCATAAATTGTTTATAATTTTGTAATTTTCAGCGCCACCTACGTACGCAGAGGCTGCAGCAGCAGCTGTACTAGCTTCACAGCAACTAAAGTCACAAACAAGTCTAGTACCGGTACGCAAACAATCCCCACCTTCATGGACAAAACTTAGTAGTGATATTATAACTGCAGCTGCCACAAATAATGTTGACTTAGCCAACACTGTGGTCACAACAGCGGCAGCAGGTGTAACTGAACAATCAAGATCCTTTTTCGATGCAGCTTCAAAACAATTTCGCGATTTGAGCAAACAAGTTTTTCGTCAAAATCTATCGTTTGGCAATGAATCAGTGACCACACCATCTACCAGTAACACAATAATGAGCACAGTTTCAGCCAGCGATAGTGCTGGTAGGCCAGGCGAATATTTTACTTGTAATTGTACCGGTACAGCCGGTACTAGTTGTTTGTGTGTAAATACTTTCGCCAATGAATGCAATGCGGCTTGTTTACCCACCGAAGTAAAACAGGAGATAAAAGAAAACATATCCCCTGAACATACAATAAATGAAGAAACATTGCGTACAATACAAAAATTACAGGGTAGCAATGCTACAGCAATAACAGCAGCACCAACAACAAATTTAGTTAGTATTGATGATAATAATGATTGGAGAAAAGCAAAAGAATCTTCAAACAACACAACTACAATGTTTTCAGTGTTACCAGTAGCTAGTGCAGCTGAGATAACAACAATACCAATACAACCACCGCCTACAACCATAACACAAACACAAACACAACATTCAACTGTCACAGAAACAAGTGGCATTGAAACTGAATTACAACAAGCGCACAATACTTAAACAACAACAAACAACAGCAATGCAATAAGTGATTTCAAATTGTGGATATACAATTTTCATACACAAAAAAATGCTTTTAAACGCATGCTTACACATGAATTTGTTTGTTTCTTTTCAATTTGAATGTATGTACGTGCGTATTATATGCAAACACCCGCTTTAATATAAAAACACCCACCCATATACACAACCATCATCAATACAAACATGTATGTATTTACTCAGCATCCTTTTATATGTATGTATGTATGAATTAATTTGTTGTTTTGTTGTAACTTGTTTATTTAATTATTATTATTTTTATATAATTTATTTTTGAAAACTGGCAATAACTCTCTTCCCCCTTCCCCCTTCCCCCCAGGCTATGTAATTGTAAATGTTACATAGTTATGTAAACTTTTTGTTATCATTATGAATTTACATACTTAGTTTTTAGTTTCATTTTTATTGCTTTTTAATTATTAAGTTTTATTAACTCACATTAGTTATCTATAGATTTTAATCTATATATTTTTTTTTAAACCCGAAGCTTAGCTGTAATGTCGACAGATAGTCTGCTGAGTACTCAAACTCGCACCTCGACTCTAATCTGTGAACATAGACTGGGTCTTTAAAGTTGCCATATATTGGTCTCTCACCTAAAAGACAAAGTTGTCCTTCAAGTCGTTCGGCTACCGTGATCTCGTATGGAGAGTGAAAAGTTCTGATATTCCCTTCTGGAATACCTCGTTCGTAATATTCTTCTAAACGTTCATCAGATCCACGATCTGGAAGACGTAAGGATTCCTGTTCATTACATACAAATATCGATTTTCTTCCCGTACTCTCGAAACTAATCGCGCTTCCCACCAACTTTGGAACATGTTTCTGCACAACGCTCATCCATAGGGTTGCTCGTAATGAATCTCTTGCTAGGTCGTCAGTATTATAGTTAGACGGCATAATCTCGTCACCATTCGTAAGGATGTAATTTGACCATTTCGCACCTGGAATGGGATTTCTATCGTAGAATGACCTTCTATAAATTAAAGGCGTATCAGGATTAGCCAAGGCTTCGACAACTTCACGTAGATTTCCGAAACGAACCATCTCTGGTGTCGGTACACGCGTAGCTGTGTAGTCGGCATTAAATACTGGAATATAGGTGGTACTGCCCTGTTTGATTATACCTATCGAGTTAACCAGTTGTACAATAGGTTTTGGAAGGAACACAACACTATGACACACCCGTTCAAAATCAGCTGAGTTGTTAAGGGTCGCCGTTTTATCCGTAAAACGAGGTGGTATTAGATAGAGTTTCAAGGATTGAACCTTTGCTTCCACGACTGCTAAGCAGAGTCGGTATAGGCTATATATATTAGGAGCGGTGATATCACTTTTATAAGATGTAGTAGTAAAAATTGAACTTAGTAGATTCATTCCAACTCCTCTTGTGGTTACGGAAAGCATCTGGGCTTTCTGATTAGCAGTTTCTTTCATTCTGGCTTCTAACTTGTCAGAATCTTCAATGCCTGCGATCCACTTATCTTTGATCTTTTCATTATATTCGCCTACGGTGTCACTACATTTGGTTTCACGATATTCTTGCACGCGTTGATCATTATGCTTCTTGCGTGAAGGATTCTTTCGACCTTTGGTCGAGCCGTTTGTATTGTTTCCTCTTTTAACATGTTGGCTTTCGCCGGTACGATCAACGTTTCCATCATCTCCACGGGATTGGGTATTTTGTTTACGATTACTCATATTGGATGGGATTGACTTTGCTCGCCTGAAATCAAAACGATAAAATCTATATTTGGTCAGCTAGGTTTAAAGAAGAATTCGTTTTTGAAAAAATGTTGCATTTCTCGATTCTATTCTTAAAAAAAAATGATGTTTTTAAAATAATTTTTTGCTAAGCCCACTTTCAGTGTATGAAGTCAAAGGGCTAAGAAATGCAATATTCTTTTCGCAGAAGCGAAATCAGCATAAGATGCTTCTTTTATAATTAATTTTCAAGTCTATTTTTGCCATTCTCACAGTCTTTACTTAACTAATGACGACGGCTTTGATGGTTAAGTAGCATAAGTCCCAATCGAAGCATGTAATTCTGTAAAATTTTCGTTTAAACTTGCATTTATGTATTGGCCACACAAGCAGTTTTAACATCATTTTACACAAATATACATATCTAATTCTTTTTTTCTTTGATGCAGGAATAGAAAGAAAAAAAAGAGAAGCAATGTTCCCATCTTCTCTCTTTTGGCTGCTGTTAATTCAGAAATTAAACTTTTATACTGTGAACTGAAACCAAGAGATGAGAAGTATTTTAATCACTACTATGAAAAATATTCAATTAAAGCTACGGTCCCATTACACAAGTATTTGTCGAAATAAGCGTAACCCTACTTTTTGGCAAATACTTTTATAGTCTAACATGACTTGTATTACATAAAATTAATTCAAATAATATAATAATGCAAGTGTGCTGTGCTTTAATAAAAATTTAAACTACTCTAAGAGAATATTTATTCAAAATATAGAAACGTGTTTGTAGATAATATAGAGATTATGTTTATTTAGACAAATATTTGTTTAATGTGACCGTAGCAAATGATTGAAAAAAGGTTTTTCAAGTAAAAATCTATTAGAGATGCCAGGCCTAAAACATATTTTAAATACCTTATAATTAAAACGTTGCACATGTACATGTTGTGGACATTTAATGAAAGAAACGGAATAATTTATCTAGAGCGTTTTTCAAAGTTAGTTTAAAATTGCCAAATTTCCAACTAATTTAATCATTAAAGAATTTTATGTATAAATGTGTGGAGTGTTTTGTAAGATGCTGCGATTTGCTTAGCATTATTTACTGAACACCAACCCAAAATTATGAACCTTATATTTATGTGTTTTGTATTTGTTTGCTTGCAATGTACATACTAAACGGCTGCACTAGCATACTCAAAAGCCACACATTACTACAAATGTGTAATATTTCTTAATAAAAAGTGCTTTTAAGTTATTCCAAGTATGCTTGTGCAGCCCTTTAGTACATACATATTTATTTACATATCGTCATATGATTTCATTAAAGCCCTAAGTTACATTTAAACAATTTTAGAGGCGTAGAAAAAAAAATATGAAAATTTAATCAAACTTTTTGAAGTTTTGTTTAATTAAGCGTCAGCTTAAGAATGTTATTTGTACATGTAGGTTTTGTTCATTTTTCATATTATCTCTAAAAATTTTTTAATGTAACTTAGGGCCTTAATAAAGTCAAATGACGATATACTCCTGTTCCTTAAACATACTTATTTTATTTTATTTGTAATTGTGATTTATGCGTGTGACTTTTGAAATTAACAAAAAAAAAAAAAAAAAAAAAATATGAATTAATTAATCGACATTTTATATTTAGTAGTTGTATGTATGCCTGTAAATACAAACACAAATATGACAAACAATTGGAATAATTTTGTAAATAGATACATATAAAATATCCGCAATGGAAACACAAAAGCATAAATAACTTTATAAGCAACACAATAATACAAATACAATTTATTAAATCAACAAATAACAAACTACAAAAAAAAAAAAAATAATGACAACTACAACAACATCCTTTTAACTAAGATTGACATTGATTTTTGATTAAAAGTCTTATTTTTCAATTAGTAATTAATATTATTTAATGGTTTATATGGTATTTAGTTTAATGTGTATATGTATGATGTGTGTATGTATGTAGGTACCTATAAACATGTTTATTTATTTTATTTTATTTTTTTTTACAATATCTCTGCCAAAAGTAAAAGTTTTTATTAATCGTGTTTAAACTTTGTGCAATATTAAATCACTTAAAAAAAGGACTATACAAGACAATCTATATAAAGATTCGCCTTGGAGCTGTATTTAACAGTTTTTTATTCTTGGAGTTTTTTTTAATTAATTTTATTTTTAGCTTATATTTTTTTAATTCATAAAATTCTTTAAAAATTTTAGTTTTTCGTATCTATTTCGTTGCCAGTTTATGCAGTTTATTATTTTTTTTAATAATAAAAATAAGTTATGAATGCTTCCTTACTTAATTGTGCAAAGACTTATATGCTACATATCTATAATTAAATATGTACAACTGCAAATGTACTTAAAGAGAAATTTTTCATCAAGTGATATTTGGTCAAGCAAAAGCCCTTCTGCTTGACATTTGTTACTACTTGACTTTAATTTACAGCTATTTTCTTTTGTTTTTTGCTTTTTGACTTAGTCAAAAACTATAAACTATAAAAATTTAAATTTTTTATTTTTTTACTTCTCCAATAATTTTAATTTTTGGAATTGTACATTTTTGCCCAAAATGAACACGAGTAGTGCGATTCAGTAACTTTTATTAAGAACATTCGTATCGAAAAAACAAGTAAATACATATAACAATATTTTGGCGAATTCGGTATTCAGTAACTTTCCGACAAAATTATTCGGTACGATATAAATCGTTATTTGCAATGATTATTTATGTACTGTTAACTTCGATGCAAACTTCGAATTAGAAAAATAAATTTTTTTGGTATGTGTCAAATAACCATCTGTCAAATAATACATCTGCCTTTATACACTTACATTTTCTATATATTTTAATAGATATTGAAATAATCAGGGCCCAAATCACCCCATGCGCTATCGAACGAAAATACTAAAATTATGATTGTTTTCATTCGATATCGAATGCAATGATTTGGCATCAGTCTTGTTAGGTATGACGTTGTAGTCGAATTAACGAGAAGCCCATATAAAACATATGGCCAGCATTGGCAGATACCACGACAATGACACTCATAATCACACTTAATAATTGTAAGAAACAAAGCAACGATTTGACTTAAGTACAATATGAGCTGTTATTTTTGAAAGCGGTATAAGTCCTCCTTAAAAAGAGTGAGTAGTCGTTAATTTCAGTAAGACATAAAATTATCGCGAATTATTTTTTTTTTAAAAAGAGGACTTCAACTGCTTTCAAAAATAACAGCTTATATGTTAGTGAATTCGATATTATTCATGTAGTAAATAAGCATGTTTATAGATTAACCACTAAATTCATAAAAACAAATTTCCCATAGAAAATTTACTTCTTAAAACTTTTTAAACAAAAATGTTTTTTTTATGAATTTAGCTAAATAAATAAATAATGTTTCACACTTTTGTTTACAAGAATTAAAAAAAAAATAATTATTTTACAAAAAAAAAAAAGAAAAACAGAAACGGTTTACGATTTCAGTAACTCACTAATTAAAACAAAAACACTTCCAGAATACCGCCCCCTTTCCCTGTGCCCCCCGATTGATCTCAATGTTATGTGATAATGTCGCAATACTTAAAAAGTAGTTGCGTCGCTTACAGTTTTATTTAATACGAGTTACATAAACTGCAATAAACAAAACAAAATACACTTTTGTTTTACAACTTGTTGTTTCTTGTAATTAATATTTTTTATTTTTTTTTTTATAAATACATAAATATATTTTTTCACTAATAATTTATTTAATAGGCTGCTGCAATTAGACATGTGTTTTAATTTTTTATTTATATATAAATAAAAAAAATGCTGCCAACTGTTTCAGTGTCTTTTTTTTTTAAACCAAATTCCATTAAAACTCTTTTTTTTTAGTTCTTGTATACAAAACAATTTGAAAATTTTACATACAAATTTATAGACAGTCCAATTTTGAATACAATTTTTGCTATTTTTTTTTGCATATTTCCCTTTCTATTTATTGTTATAAATGAAATTTATACCTTTTCTATCTATGTTGGGGGGAGGTTTCTATTTAAAAAAAATTATCGAAGAATTCATATTCACAATTGGGTTACTTACTAACAGAGAGTTAAAATAATATAATTAAATCAATATTAAAATAAAAATAAATTTATTAATCTACACATACATACCTACACACATATACATATGCAATATAGCATGATAACAAAAGTTTTAGAAAAACTTCATAAAAAAAAAGAAAACCCCATATTATATATGAAAAACAAAAAAAAAATATGTATAAAAGAAAAGAAAAATAAATTATTGATGTAAAACTATACTAATCCCCCAGAAAAATTTCAATACATTAATAACTAATTAGAAAAACAAAAATAAAAAATTCACAACTATTACTGTAAATTAAACTACAATTAATTGTGTTTGTAAATTATCAGCCACAAAAAAAAAACAAACAAAAACTTAAAAATATCGTATTAAAACATTAAAATAATAAAAAAAATAAGAAATAAAAATTAAAGCAATTGTTATTTTGTTTTAATTTGATTATTTTTTTTACTTAAATAAATTTAAGCACTGATTTATACATCTTAATCTACTACTCTATATTATTGTACTTCAAAAACTAATTGTTTTTTAATTAATTAATTAAAATGATTATATTTTTAAATTTTTATTATAATTATAAAGTTTAAATTTATTAACCTTCGTAACACTTAAATATTTTGTAATTTTATTATTATTTTTATTTTGTTTTTTGGCAATGACACTTAACAAATATTTTACGAAGTTTATTTGATTAATTGATTTAAAATCTAAATATCAATGAAATAAATAAATCGTTAACTATTACAAAGTTTCAACATTATTGTAAAAATATAAAACCAAGTTTTTTTTTAATTATAATTTAAAGGTAATTTTGAAAGATTTTTTGTATTGAATTGAATTGAATTTGAATTTTTGAAAGTGTTTCAATATCAATTTGTTAAAAAAAATAATTGAGGTAATTTTATTACTAAAATTACCGCTAATAAATATTTTTTTTAAAAACTTGCTTTAAACCACTTTTAAAAAATTACATCTTAATTAATTCTTCTTAGAAAAGTATAATTATTTTTATAGGTAACTCTAAAATAAATAATTATCTTTGTTGAAACGTTAAATAGACACTTCTCATAGTGTTACTAATAATTAACAAATAAAGCAAGAAAAAAATGCCAGCCATTTGCAGGTTAACAATTACTAGATATTCTCGGTTCCCCCTTTAGATTGGTGTACTATCCTCGCAAACTGGGGGGTTGTAATTTCGATTTCTGCTTAGACCCTCTGTGTTTGGCTGTACAAAAGATCTTTTGGGTCGCTTTAAAAAAACACTTACTTTTTATGTATGTAAGTATATAAATATTATTCCCTCAGCCTTTAACGTAAATAGCTAAATAATAATTTACATGATAAATAATGCAGCTCCATATTTAATACTGGAAATAATCTAACATTTTTCCATGTTAAAATGCACATGGAAAAATGTTTCTTAATTCTGCAAGTTCGGTCATGGTTAAACTGCATTTATGCAAATTTCCTCTCATCCCACAACTCTCTTTCTTTTTCTTTTCGTCTACTAAAACAATAATAATGAACGCCGTTATTTTAATTTTGCTTTTAGTTTTCAAGAAATTTTTGGCGTGTTCGGTTGTTTAATAGAGGCCGTGGTCGTTTTTTTAATAAAATATACATTTAATAATTATTAAATTTTAAATATTTTTACATAAAAATGTTAATAAGGTGTTGTTTAATAGTTGTATGCAAAAATCTCTCAATGAAATTAAAAAATTAGCAAGAAAAAATGCTTTTAAATTTGTTAAATTTTGTGCCGGTCGGTGTATTGCTTTAGTTGGGTCGTTCGTTGAAAAAGTGCCGTGTGTGTGCGTATGTGCGTGTAGTCAAATAAAAAAATGTGTGATAAAAAATATATGTAAACTAATTTGTGTGCATATCGTTACTGATTTTGATTTATACCTATTCCTTAATATTAGGAGGTTAATGAAGCAAGCTTATTTCTGGTGAGTAATTACATACTAAATTGTTCTTAAATTAATTTAAATAAATTTACACATAGCTACATAGTTAGTATACATACATATCACTTATGTATTTCTTGTAAAATACAAAAGTAAATTATCTATTTATTAATACCTTTTAAAAGGACATTAACCTGGGCGGTATTTTTAGTACGGGATTTACGTGGCACTACAACTTTTAATTTTATTTGGAATACCCCGTAGGTTAATGGGCAGTGTACTGCCTTTTAATCAATGGGTGTGAATTAGTTTTTATTAAATGACAAGTAAGAATAATTATTATGTATTTAGTTATAGTGTTACATTGTCCTTATTAACTAAATCCAAGGTGTTTCCTTTTTTATTTACCATAACAAAAAACGCTCAAAATGCAAAACATGATCCCCTCCTTTTTATCTTTGATCGTTACTAACACCCATCTTCTTTTTAACCTTTTAACCTCCATAATGATTTGCTATATAGAAGACGGGTGTTACTTCTTCTTAACCTTTCAACCTCCATAATGAGGTGCTATATATTTATGCAAATTTCCTTTCACTTTACGTTTCTCTTTTTCTTTCAAATTCACACACTCAAATCAATCACTACGAATACATAAATTTTTGCAATTTCTTTTTGACTAATAGAAACAGCAACACTAGCACCGTTATTTTCTTTGTACGTTTTAGTTTTTAAGAACATTTTCAAGTGTTCGGTTGCTTTGTGGATGACGTGGTTATTTGTTTAACAAAAATTGTGTTTAATAATTAATAAATGTTATATATTATTACATAAAAATAAAGGCTGTGAAGAAAACATACCGTGAAACCACTAGAATCAGCATACTTTTGCTCGGGGGTGATAAATGTAGTAGTAGGAGAAAAAAGTACCATTTTACGGAAATTTGCAACTATAAACTAAGCAAAAAAGTATGATATTTCAAGGCTGTGAAGAAAACATACCGTGAAACCACTAGAATCAGCATACTTTTGCTCGGGGGTGATAAATGTAGTAGTAGGAGAAAAAAGTACCATTTTACGGAAATTTGCAACTATAAACTAAGCAAAAAAGTATGATATTTCAATTCCATATTGTTTCAGTATAAATATTCAGCAAAAAATTAAAAAAAAATGTAAACATTGCGAAGCACGTGCTAGTGCACATAAATTTTTGTGATAATTTAGTTTTAAGATATTTTTAATAACTACGTATAATAATAAATAAAAAATTAAAAATAAAAATTTTAAATTAACAAAATAAATATTACGTGTGTTTTATTTCATTTGGAAGTGAAAATTGTTTAAAAAACAGTACCGAGTGCAAATAATAATTTCAGGAATACTATTTATATGTCTGCCACGGTATGCTGCTCCATAAAATCAAGAGTCGACGAGTGCCGAGAATTTTGGAAATGTTTTTTGGAAACTAGACACCCTCTAAATCGATCTAGCTAGGTGTCATTTTCCAAAAATTAGCCGTTTCTGAGATATACCCCCCTTAATATTGAAAAGTGCCATATATTGATACAATAGTATGTTACACCCTATAATTTATAATTGACGAGTGCCGAGAATTTTGAAAATGGTTTTTGGAAATTAGACACCCTCTAAATCGATCTAGCTAGGTGTCATTTTCCAAAAATTAGCCGTTTCTGAGATATACCCCCCCTCAAATATTGAAAAGTGCCATACATACATTGATACAATAGTATGTTACACCCTATAATTTATAATTGACGAGTGCCGAGAATTTTGAAAATGGTTTTTGGAAATTAGACACCTTCTAAATCGATCTAGCTAGGTGTCATTTTCCAAAAATTAGCCGTTTCTGAGATATACCCCCCCTCAAATATTGAAAAGTGCCATACATACATTGGTGCAATAGTATGCTACACCCTATAATTTATAATTGACGAGTGCCGAGAATTTTGAAAATGGTTTTTGGAAATTAGACACCCTCTAAATCGATCTAGCTAGGTGTCATTTTCCAAAAATTAGCCGTTTCTGAGATATACCCCCCCTCAAATATTGAAAAGTGCCATACATACATTGATACAATAGTATGTTACACCCTATAATTTATAATTGACGAGTGCCGAGAATTTTGGAAATGTTTTTTGGAAACTAGACACCCTCTAAATCGATCTAGCTAGGTGTCATTTTCCAAAAATTAGCCGTTTCTGAGATATACCCCCCTTAATATTGAAAAGTGCCATATATTGATACAATAGTATGTTACACCCTATAATTTATAATTGACGAGTGCCGAGAATTTTGAAAATGGTTTTTGGAAATTAGACACCCTCTAAATCGATCTAGCTAGGTGTCATTTTCCAAAAATTAGCCGTTTCTGAGATATACCCCCCCTCAAATATTGAAAAGTGCCATACATACATTGATACAATAGTATGTTACACCCTATAATTTATAATTGACGAGTGCCGAGAATTTTGAAAATGGTTTTTGGAAATTAGACACCCTCTAAATCGATCTAGCTAGGTGTCATTTTCCAAAAATTAGCCGTTTCTGAGATATACCCCCCCTCAAATATTGAAAAGTGCCATACATACATTGATACAATAGTATGTTACACCCTATAATTTATAATTGACGAGTGCCGAGAATTTTGAAAATGGTTTTTGGAAATTAGACACCCTCTAAATCGATCTAGCTAGGTGTCATTTTCCAAAAATTAGCCGTTTCTGAGATATACCCCCCCTCAAATATTGAAAAGTGCCATACATACATTGATACAATAGTATGTTACACCCTATAATTTATAATTGACGAGTGCCGAGAATTTTGAAAATGGTTTTTGGAAATTAGACACCCTCTAAATCGATCTAGCTAGGTGTCATTTTCCAAAAATTAGCCGTTTCTGAGATATACCCCCCCTCAAATATTGAAAAGTGCCATACATACATTGATACAATAGTATGTTACACCCTATAATTTATAATTGACGAGTGCCGAGAATTTTGAAAATGGTTTTTGGAAATTAGACACCCTCTAAATCGATCTAGCTAGGTGTCATTTTCCAAAAATTAGCCGTTTCTGAGATATACCCCCCCTCAAATATTGAAAAGTGCCATACATACATTGATACAATAGTATGTTACACCCTATAATTTATAATTGACGAGTGCCGAGAATTTTGAAAATGGTTTTTGGAAATTAGACACCCTCTAAATCGATCTAGCTAGGTGTCATTTTCCAAAAATTAGCCGTTTCTGAGATATACCCCCCCTCAAATATTGAAAAGTGCCATACATACATTGATACAATAGTATGTTACACCCTATAATTTATAATTGACGAGTGCCGAGAATTTTGAAAATGGTTTTTGGAAATTAGACACCCTCTAAATCGATCTAGCTAGGTGTCATTTTCCAAAAATTAGCCGTTTTCAAACAAAAAATAACCAACAACTGTCAACTGGTTTCAATCCAATACAAAACCGATAACATTGATTTCTGTGACACCTAAAACCGATATTAATTCTAGTTCGAAAATGAAACCGACAACATTAGATTTCATGACACCAAAGTAATTTTTTTGTCAGTTTCGAATCCATTACTGCGTTATTTGCAATGATTATTTTGTGTTGTTAATTTCGGCGCAAACTTTGAAAATTTTTGTGAGAAAGTTACTGAATACTGAATTCGATATTATATTGTACTTTATTTTTTTTTTCAATACGAATGTTCGTATTAAAAGTTGGAAACTAATTTACAACACTTTTACGTCCTTGAAATTCGTTTTGTTCTCCCCACACGTTAGTCCGGGATCACATAGGACAATTTTCGTTGCAGAACTTTTTTTTAAATTGGGGTTGTATCCACACACAAATTTAGTTTCGGGAATTTCAGTATTCTTATTCATTCAAGCTTTAATAGGTAAGAGTAGACAACTTATAGTTTTTTTCTTTCTTTTCAAATTAAATAATCTTACCCAATACTAAGTAGTATATATTAGGAGCATATTCGGTTCCATTTGGTTTACAAACTTAAGCAATTATTCACCAACATGTTGCAGACAAATGAAGAATGTTTAATAAAAGAGTTGCAAAACACAGTAAACGATAAAGATGCCTTCAGCAAAAATATATGGGAACCCTCCGCACAACTTAATGATGAAGAAAAATTAAGTTTGTATAAAAAATACTACAAATACATTAATTGCATTTATTTCAAAAGGTATTACTGTATCAAAAGTTGGGCATAGCCTGTAAAGTTCATCCGCAAATGAAGAACAAACTAGAAGAATATCTGTGCAAATTAATTGAGACGGTAAAATAGAACGCACGTTGAATCGGCAGACTCTCCGTTTAATTTTGAGACAACATTTTAAGGCAAGGTACCGTTTCCTGCAATCCAAAAAAAAAAATAATTCATTATAAAAATCAGCACAAATCTTGTACCAATATTAAGTTTAATGAATTTAGAAAAAACCCTAGACATCAAAAACAAATATTATGACAATACAAAAAAACATCAGAAAATATCACATGTGCAGTTTGCGGCTGGTGAATATGCTCACTTGGTGATTGTTTGCAGAGACCATCGTATTCTGATATGGAATTTGTTAACATTACGTTTACAAGCGGTTCTAAAATTAAGTGTAAAACACTTGACATTTGATCCGCAAACAAAATTAGTGGCAGTTGCCACACATAATAATGAATGTAAGTTATTGTTTACAAATTTTAAGCGATTTACTTAAAATAATTGCGTTTCATTACACCTTTAATCCATTTATTCCAAACTAATGTGCCGCTGCCTATTTATCAACGTCAAAATTTACCAAATTTGCATGGTATTGCCTGGATACGTTATCCCCAGCAAAGATCGATTAATTTGAACTGGCTGGCTCAGCCTACTTCATATTTCTTAACTGAAAAACAAGAAATTGGGGTTGTATCCACACACAAATTTAGTTTCGGGAATTTCAGTATTCTTATTCATTCAAGCTTTCAAGCGACTTGTCTTCTCTTTTTACAGCTTTAAAAGGTAAGAATAGACAACTTATGGTTTTTTTCTTTTTTTTTCAAATTAAATAATCTTACCCAATACTAAATAGTATATATTAGGAGCATATTCGCTTCCATTTGGTTTAGAACCTTCTTGGATGAATAAGCACAATGAATAATTAAGCTCATTTGCTATCCATTACAATAGTTCTGTTTTCATCGGCGTTTTTAGTCAAAATCCATTATGTCTATACATTAATACTAAATGTGCAGTTTAAGCACATATTGGTCTGGCTTTCTAACAGCCTGCATAGTTTCTGGCTGCGGTCATTGTACCATTTCTTCACTACATTGACGCATTATGGAGTTATTATTGTGGTTAAGGAAGTGCAGGAAACAATATCAGCACCACGTTTCCGTCCTCGAGTACCTCTTCAATAATATAAACAACTTATCTTGTAAGGATGTTAGCTCCCGTGCTCCGTTTTTGGAAACTTATTTTGATCCAGCAACTTCTTGTTGAACAGTTTTCATAGGATGCTGAAAAACATAAATTGGTTATTTTCATTATAATTAATGTAACACATTTTAATTTAAATAAAAAAAGAATATACTTAATTTTGTCAAAATAAATAAAAATTTTCATTATTCACTGTTCATAAAATATTTTTATAATTATAAAGCACTTTAATTTAGAAAAATTTTTCTATGCTTGAAAGACATTTTCTTTCACAGCTTGACACATATTACCAGATCGTTAATAAATGCAACTAAGACAAAATGAATTTGGAACATTATATAGTACACGGAGAAAACTTAAAAAAACATAAAATTTGCTTAATTTTTGTGAAAATATATATGATTATATAAAAATTATATTAAATATGTTAAATTACTAAATTAATTTGCTCTTTCTTTTACATAAAAGTAGTAATTTAACTTTTTGTAAATATTTATGTTTCTTATTTATCTGTTCCTATAATTTTGTAGAAAAAAGCTGCCAGACTTGAGGTTTTAACTCTAAGCTAGAAAAATTGTACACTATAAATATCATAAAAAAATTTAAGGTGACATAAAGGATTCCTAATGTATGTATGAATATCTTCAAAAGAATAATATATAACATTACCTAATTTTAAAAAATCCATTACTAATAACACTCTATTTAGAAAATCTAGACAATATACTTTCAATTTATTATAATAATTGCTGAACAAAAATTGTGATATATTCCCATGTCTAACATAACATAACACTTAACATAAATTTGTTAGGAATGAGAGAAAAATCATCGTCAGAGTAGCAAGGGAATATTGCTTATTGCTTTTCTCATGTTAAAGTATAACAACACATATTTATGTTAATTCATAATTATAACGTAATTCCATTTTTACATAATGGATTTGCAGAAGTTTCAATAAATTTTTATAAGAATATAGCCACATGATTTATTTTTTTAGTGTCCAATAATAAAAAGGCACTATCAAATTTCTGAAAGCTTCTTTTTTACTTCTTGCTGGCGTCAATTTATATAAATGGCAATAATTGATAAACAAATTTGACATATTATATTTGTAATAACTGTTAACAAAAATTGAATAGCAATTATTGCAATGAAACTGAATACTCTACCCTTGATATAACATTGCTAACATATTTATGTTAGGTATAGACGGGAAGTAATAAAACATTAAAACTAATTCAAACATATTAGACATATTAACATGATATTACTAAACGTAAAAACATATGTTTCTTGACGAATTTAATTGTATTTCTAAATCTCTTGTATTTTTTTATTATAGCTTTAGTTGACTTGAAGCTATACGAGTAATTTAAATAGATATTTTTATTTGAAATTAAAAAAATTTTGAATTATTTTAATTTCAAAAATGTAATGTCTGTTTCAGAAAATGATTAAAAAATAATTCTGTTAAATAGTGTATGTATTCTTATTATGTATTTATACGAAAATATATGTTAAAATAATCTTTACTAAAACACGTTCCATATGTATACGTAAGTTTTTTTGTGGAATTTTTGGGGTTTTTTTTCCAAAAAAATCGGAAAAAGTTATCCGGCATCTCTATTTTGAAATAAATGAAAAAGAAACATAAATACTTTTTTTTACAACAATACTATTTTAAGGTACTTTTTATCCTTCCCTACTATTTTTACAACTGTGGGTCAAAGTATGTTGTCAGAGTATGTTTTCTTCACATCGATATAAAAATAATAAAAAGTTGTCATTTAATACTTGTATGCAAATACTTGTCAAAGAAATTAAAAAATTAGTTAGAAAAAAATGCTTGTAAATTTGTTAAATTTTGTGCCGGTCGGTGTGTTGCCTTAGTTTGGTCGTTCGTTGAAAAATTAAAAAAAGTGTGGTGTTGTGTGTGAGCCTATATGTAGTTATGAGGGATAGAAGAAATGTACGAGTACCGATCATCATAGCTGTTTTTAATTTATACCAGTGATCGTCAAAACTAAAAATGAGCTTGTATTAGTGAGAGAATTACCCAGCAAACGCAAAATTAAGCATTTCCGATATAATTTATTTAAGAAATATTTTACCATTTGTCAATAAAACAGATACGTATTTTTTTTGTATTTTTTTCTGCCCTTGCATTGTTTTCATCAACAACAAGTGCCATTCTTTAATTTTTTCTACATAAATGTTTTTTATCATGTCTAAATTGTCCTTTCTTTTCTTACCTTCGAAACTTTTCATGTCACTATGAAAAGAATCGTAATGTCTTTTAATAACATATTCCCTATTTTCTTTGAACATTTGGTAACATAGAAGACTTTGCATGTTACCAAATGCATTATTTATCATGAAATATTTTTCACATATCATTATGTTTTCAAAATGTTCGCTGGACAAGGATTACTGAAAAAAGAGAAAAAAACTGAAACAAAAATTCGTAAGCATCCGCACATGTGTAGCCATCGGTACCTAAACCACGACTGAATACAAGAGCGTAAGAGTATACGTGTGATTGCTTTAGCACAATTGTGCTATGGGACGACGACCACTGATTTATACCTACCAAATCATTAAAAAGAACGCAGTTTGTTTTTGGTGAGTGGCTATTAAGTTGTTTTTAAATAAATTCATAAAAATTTCTGTTACGACATTTTAGTAAGATTCACAGTTCAGAAAGTATTTTTTTAAACTAAATTTCACAGTACATTTGCAAATTAGTGAGATAGGCAGAATTGACAAAAATTTTTATATGAATTTTGTGTTTCAGAAAGATCTCAAACTACGTATAGAAAAAGTATTGTACGGACAAACATTTTCTTTGTAAGCAATTTATGAATTCAGACTTATTAACCTGTTTACTTGACAATAGTTATATGTATCTAATGTATCTAAATTAAATGAAATTTTCGATTTGTAAAAACTATTTGTATGTTTGTTCTTCTAATCACTATATGAGACCGATTTTGTTTTTGTGATGAGTACTAGAGTATGAGGTAATTTCAAAAAAATTTTTAAAAATAGTCTAAAGTAATTTCTGGGTAATTGGGTGGCAGATTACAAATCTAAAGAACCTGCCCTTTAAAACGGTGTATGTCCCATCGCGTAATCTTTTATTTTTCTTCGGAAATTATAAAAATCCCTCAGAGCAACAGTACTGAGGTATGAGGTCATTTAAAAAAATTTTTTTTTTAAATAATCCCAAGTAATTTCTGTGTATTTAGGCGGTAAATTACAAATCTGGACGACCTACCATTAAAATGATATGTGTCCCATCCCGTAATCTTTGTGAGAAGTCATGCACTTATATTTCTCCTAAACATATTTTATGTTCTAAATACTAAAAACATATTTAGAAATATTAAATGACGTAAGACGTATTTGATAAATATGCCATACATACTAAAAAGATCCATATTTACTAATACTGAAAAACGTAACGGGTAACGTTAAAACATATTTAACTCGGCATTTATATCTTCACTCACTTAAATGATATTAGCGACAGTATGGTACTTTGCTGATGAAGTAGCGAGTTAAATGCTAGTGTAGAATAATTACTGTAATAGAAACATTTACAGTTTGCAATTTGCAATCACTCTTATGGTAAACATTTTATTATGAAAAGAAGAGGGTTTAAAATTTTTTTTTATTGAGTAAATAAGTCCCGGAAAAAATATAGAGAAATCTATTTACTCAATTAAAAATAAAATATTTTATTATTATTTAATATTAATCAAGCTTAAGATCTTAAAAAATTAAATTTATAAGATCGAATAATTTAATAAAATTATAATAATATATTTTTTTTTGATATTTTTACTGCACATAAAGTAAAATATTAAGCAACATTTTGATTGTTAACTTATACAAAAAGCATTTTTTGAGTTATGACACTATTGAATAGATGTGTTCCTGTTTATTTTCCAATGGTTTTATTTGAAATTTTGCTCTAAAGGTACTTCGGAGAAGATTTTTTTGTTATATATATTTTCTGTTATTTTATAAATTCGCTTAAAATAAATTTGAATTGGTTATACCTAATTTTTTAACGGTCAGGTGTTATAAATGCGAACAATAGCTTCGTTGGTACATTTGTATTGAAAACAAAAACAAATCTTAATATATAAAATTCGATTGTACGTATGTTTGACATTGTACTGCTCCTAAACGGCTGAACCGATTTAATTGAATTTCTGTGTATGCATTTGGGTTACGCCTTGGAAGGTTTAGCGTTACAAAATCGCCCGACAGGTGGCGCTGCAGTCTGTATCTTACTTATTTATCTATTACTTGTTTTTACCCGGTCTTGCATGGTCCTTTACTCTATGATTGCGATTTCTTAGAGTAAGAAGATCGAATATTCCAAAATTTTAAGGCAAAACAACGTTTGCCGGGTCACCTAGTTTGAATATATAATAGTTTAAAATAAGAAAAGAGTTATTTTTCAAATACCATAATTTTAATTTTATTTTCTATAAATTATTATGCAATCACAAATTGCAGCATTAAGCAAAATATTACATTTTTAAGAAACAACAATGCAGGTATCTATCATCTGCCTTATTACGATTGCCGAAGTTGTATTGAAAACAAAGAAATGTGGCAACGCTTGCCATATGACTCTGTCGAACTGCTACTACGACTTCGACAACTCGCAATTTTACCCTACTTCGATAACTAAATAAAATATTTAAAAAAATAGCAACAGACTTTAAGCACACACATTTTACATACATATTTATGAAAAACAAAAATTTTAAATTGAAACAAAAGGGTTTTTTATATTTAAAAAATATTAACCAAAGGAAATATTGTAGGTACATAATTTTTGTTTAATTAATTCGTAATTTATCTAAGTTTAAAGAAAATATTAAATAACCTAAAGTATAGTTAGTACAATTTAAAAAGATGTATGTGCTATATGAGACTGCGTGTCCACATATAGCAATCACTCTTGATTTTCTTAAAAAAATATTTAATCCTAATTTATTCCTTTTTGGAAGATATTGCTGATGCAGCTGCCTTTTCCTTGTTATAATTTTTAACATAAAATGAGCTAAACATGTAGATAAAAAGACCTGCATTGATTGTTAGTAAGGCGGATATAGATTTTGGAAATGCACAATTCGGCTGGAATTGAATTTGTAATGTATGCACAAATATAATAAAGAATTGCACCTAAGAAAAAGATAAAAAAAACAATCAGTCTCATAAACATATTTTTTGTTTGTTTTAAACATCATATTATACTTACGATTTGTAAAATAGTTATGTATTTTTTCCACCATAAATATTTTTGTATCTTTGGGCCCATAGCAGATAGCATATAGTAGCCGTACATAATAATGTGTATGAAGGAATTAATGAATCCAAGTAACGTTCCATGACCACCTGCATAAAAAAAAAATAAATAAATAAATATAAAATAGCATGTGTGGACGACAAATTAATTTGCAATAGCTCAGTTATATCACACCTGCCAGCAAAATAGGGCAGACTTTAGAATGAATTAATTGCCCTTTTTGTGTGAGAAAACTTCTTAAAATTTTGCTTAATTTCGAAATTCATCTTACCAGCAAAATATTTAACTCCCACAAAAGCACAGAACGGCATCAGTGAGTGATGATACAAATGCAAAAAAGATATTTGACGATCTTTTTTACGCAAAACAAAAAACACTGTATCCAGCAGCTCAGTAATCTTTGCCATATAATAAAGCCAAACAGCTCGTGCCATCTATAAAAATGAATTATTAAAATATTTAACATGTTTTTTGTCGTTTTTTTATTTTTTATTTAAAATTCATACTTACTCTCATTGAAATTGGATCTGTAGCGTAAGTAACTGGCTGACATTTGAAGTTATAATGACCACCCCAACCGCCTTTATATCCCTGCAAATGAAATAATTCCAAAATTTACTATATATTCTTTGTCTGCAAGACTTTTTTTTTAGTGCTGTACTTTACTTCATAAAATAGAATGCAGCTTAAGATCACTTGGGCCGCATTATAAAACAACAATGTATTTTTTAATTCAAATGGTTTGCGATCGCGCATGTATCTGGGTCCAGCATATAAACAAAAATATAGATATGCTACTAAAATCATAAGAATTGGGCCGGGAGCGTTCGATAGAAACCAACTTTTTGTACGCAGATCTTCATGTTCCACAAAAAAATTAACCAAACGATCAACGACAGTGGTTGATTCATTTAATCGAATTGCTGTTGATGAAGACATCTTATATTAACAAAAGACCTGTAATGAAAAGCAAATAGTTTTATTGTAAACATATTTAAATAGAACCGGAACCGAGACTGTTTACAAATTATGTTAAGTCTCAGTTATAGGCAGAGAAAGAGTGGGGTGGCCTTTTCTTAAGGTTACACAAATCTCTACAGTTTATTGGCTTGTTTGCAACTTAGCATTACTCACAGCCTTAGCTCCCACGCTGATAAACTAGCATACAACCTATTGGTTTTCATTTTACTTTATTAAAATTGTGTGGTGCCTGATCATGCTTAAAACTATTTATTGGGTTGTTTGGAAAGTAATTTCCAAGCAAAAAGTACAATTAATTGTACTTTTTTAGTAACCAACTTCAACTTCACACAGCAAGGCTTGTTTGTCAAGAAGTTCAATTAATTCTAAGCGGTAGCCTTTTTAAATATGGAGAGCAAAAAGCAGCATTTTCCTCATATTTTACTTATTTGCTATAGAAAAGGTTAAAATGCTGTTCAAATCAGACAGAACTGGTTTTAAAAATGTCGATCCAGCAATTTTAATGTCAAAGATGCCGGTTCTGGAGGGACGGTTGAAGCTGATAAAAACACTATAAAGGCATTAGTTTATTAACAACATGTGAGATCGGTGAGAGGTTAAATTTATCGAATTCAACTGTTTATGACCACTTGAAAAAAATTACTTTCCGAACAAGCCAATATTACAATAAAATGCACTTCTCTAGAATACATTTTTTATAACTCTATAAAGCCGCGGTATTCAACTGAAGGAATCAACTACCCTCGTGACGGTATTTTTGATTCTTTTTTATACCTTTCACCACTTCATAATAGATCTTAAAGGTCGCGGTGCGATAATAACCCAGAGTGATAATAAAATACTTTTCACCAAAAGTAAAATATAAATTTGTCATTCTATACCGTACATGGGACACCCTATATAGGGTATATATATTCTGGATTCTTATAGGTAGCGTAGTCGATTTAGTGATGTTTGCTTGTCCGTGTGGATGTTGAAATCAACTTTCTGAAGTCCCTAGAAGACCAGCAGAAAAGTTTATTACGTCAATTTGTAGAAAGTTCCTGTCGGCAGGTTGCTATTTAAATTCAGCCCAATCGGTTTATAAATGGCTAAGCTATGAGCTCTGAAGTGAACTATTTTGTTTAAAACTTCTAGGTGAAGCATTTTGACTAACTTTCTTACACTGAGAAAATTTAATTAAATCAATTCTGTGAAAAATTAATTATTCTGTGAAAAATGAATTATTGTTTGAGGTCTTTCTTCGGTTCAACGTTATCTAAGCTAACCTTGATAGAGACAAGTAATTTTGTTAGGCAAACTTTGGTTTAATTTTATATTTTGTGCGGAAAAAGTGAAACGATCCTGCCATTGTTTTTAATTTTTTTTTTTTTCAGAAAAATTTTTAATTTGGCTTTAGAAGCTAAAGATATTAAAGAAAAAGAATAACTGTAGGATTGAATGCCTTTGAGAAATCAAAAAAATTAATTCAGCTGCTAATTTGTAAAATACATGCGCTGTAGCACTTTTTTTACAGAAAAAATTTTCGAAATGAATGAATTGTGCTGCACAAAACTATTTTATAAATAATTTTTTTCCTCTAACACTATGGGATTGTAGTCATTTTCTTCTATATTTAGCACGTAATAAAATAATGTTTTTTTTTTTATTTTATTTTTTATTTATTTCGTTTTTCTTTATACCACTTGTATTTATACTTTCAAAGCTGTGCTAATAAAACGGTTTTTAGGCATAGACTTTAAAATAAACTTTACGAAAAATTTATATAAAAAATTTTATAATGTTTACTTTAGAGTTTACGTAGTTTTTTTTTATATTTATTTATTAATTTTTTCTTTGAATTTTATTTAAACGAAATTCTGTAAGACAAGTACGGATCTTAAAATATGCTTGTTTTACATTTTCAATTCCTTTTAATCAAGGAATATTCATTTACAAGGTAACTGAGAGAATACAAAAACAAATTATTTACCTCTGAGATGTCAGAATTTATATGCATGTAGGTAGAATTATATGCTTGTAGTGTTGAAAAGAAAAATTAACATACCCAACAAACCAAATCACTTGAGAAAAATATTAAAATAATAATTTAAAAGAAAATATTTTTATTCGCCTTAAAAAAAAAATTTTAAATAAATTTTATTTATTATAGGCATATATTTATATTACATAAATAAATAATAACAATTACCTTAAGAATTTTTAATATTCTCATGTTGAATTGTAGTTTGATTGTTATATGGTTTGTTGGGTAAGGAAAAAAAAATACAGAAAAAAAATTTGACAGTTCCCAGTACAACAAATAAAAAAAAATATTCAACTGTAGAATTGCTTTTACCTTGTAAGCAAATATGCCTTACTTTAATAAACAAATATTATACAATTTTATTCAAAACTATTATTTAATTTGTTAACGAGCTACCATATTGTTCTTTTTATAGTTTCTTATTTTGTTGAAGACCTCAGTCTCAACAAAATATTAATTTTTTTAATATTAAAAAATCGAAAAGTACCATTAAAATGTAATCATTATTTACTTTGCTCAGCAGCGCCTGAGCTCAATCTCGTAGCTGTAGGTTCGTTAATAATAATATTTTAAAAAGTACCATTAAAATGTATAAAAAGTACCATTTTTGCTCTTATATTATAGATTATTTCCTTTCTTCTCAAAAGTTTTTAGCGTAGTCTAATTGTTCTAGAGTTGTTACTATTAAAAATTCAAAAAGTACCTTAAAATCAATAAAAAGTGTCATTTTGTTTTATTTATGGCTTTCCACCTAGCCTCAGATCGATTGAGTCCAATCTCGTAGTTCTAGTTTCGTTAATATTAAAAAACCAAAAAGTACCATTAAAATAAACAAAAATTAATGTGTGTGAAGATAAATACGTCTAGTTAATTACGTTTTTTTAAAATATCGCATGCGATACTAAAATTTCCATACATATGTGCTGAATTTAAAGGGGCTTATAGAGAGTTGAAGCCATTCTGGCCAAGCTCTTCTATCTCCAGGAATGGGACCTAATGGAAAACACCCAAAATGGATAGGGCTATCATCCTGGAAATACAGTTTCTCCCAATTGAATTTGTGAAATTTTTTAGAAAACGTTGAAAAGTTCACTTAGTACAAAAATAGCGTATACGAGCATGTGGTCTCTGAGGAATCAAGGCTACTGTGACCGAACCCTTCTGTCTTAAGGCATGGCACATAGCATTTTAAATTGCAGGCTGTCTAAATTTGTAATCTACTGCCCAAATACTCCGAAATTACTTTGGAGTATTTTTAAATTTTTTTTTTTGAATTTCCTCAAATCATAGTACTTTTGTTATAAAGGGATTTTGGCTATTCTGTAAAAATACTTAATAAGAAAATAATTTAAAAAACATATTGCTGCTTCACTTCAACAGAATTAATATATTTTTTATTTTACTTAAAATTAAAATGGCTATTTTGTTAAGCTTGAGGTCTTATTTTTCAAAAATTTATTTTTATATCGATATTTCGCTCCAATTTTTGTAGCTTCTTCAGCATATAATTATAAATTAATCAAATTATTATTACTTTATATTATGTAAAAATAGTTATTAAGAAAAATATTAAAAAACATATCGCTGCTTTACTTAAAAAAAGTCATAACTCAATTAAAATTTTTTTAATTAATTTTTTCCCATTATTTTACTTTATATTTTGTAAAAATACTTATTAAGAAAAATATTTGAAAATATATCGCTGCTTTACTTCAAAAACTCAATTAAAATTTTTTTCTAATATATTTTTTTTATTATTTTACTTTATATTCTATAAAAAATACTTAAGAAAAAAAGTATTTGAAAACATATCGCTGCTTCACTTTAAGAGTATCATGACTCAATTAATATGTTTTCTAATTTATTTTTTTTATTATCATACTTTATATTTTGTAAAAATACTTAAAAAGAAAAATATTTAAAAACATATCGCTGCTTTACTTTTATAAAGTCATAATTCAATTAAGATTTTTTTAATTTTTTCTCATTATTTTACTAAATATTATGCAAAAATAGTTATTAAGAAAAATATTTAAAAAAAACATATCGCTCCTTTACGAAAGTCATCACTCAATTAAGATTTTTTTTAAATTAATTTTTTCTCATTATTTTACATTATATTCTGTAAAAATAGCTACCAAGAAAATATATTTAAAACATATCGCTCTTTTACTTGAAGAAAGTCATTTAAGGATTTTTTAGTATTATAATTTTTTTCTCATTATTTTACTTTATATTTTGCAAAAATACAGAAAAAATTATTATTTTAAACGTTTTTGTTTTGTAATTAAAAAAATCTAAATAAAATAAACCTTTTTTTTTTAATTTTTTTGTATGATTTTATCATCAGTATCAGGTCTCTTTGTCACCAAAAATTTTTTTGTTTTTGGCACATTTATGCTCGTAAGGCAAATTTAATTATTAACTTTTTCAATAAAATATTTCAATCATAATCCATATTTTTGATACTTGTTATGCAATACTTTGTGATTTAAAATTTAATTCACAAAATTCCATAATTTTTTTTATTTAGTTCACTTGGCTTTAGCAGAATACAGCAGTAACTGAACATTTTTTTTAATAAACCCATTGATACACTTCATTTTGGCGACAATTAAATAAATTTTAATTTTGTTTTTCTTTAACACAAAAATAAAGTGTTTAATAACTCAAATTTGAAACTAAGTGGCCATAAAAAAACAAATAACGAATTTTAAGTGTTAACAAGATCATTATACAGGCATGGCTGCACATATTACATTTGAATAAAAAAAAGCAAGTACTCGTATCCATGCGGCTATTTTTCAAAGTTAAATAATTTTACTGGTAGCTAGGTAGTAGGTACTTGCCTTCCACAATTTTTTTTTTTTTTTTTTTTTTTTTGTTAATTTAAATTTAAAGTTGTAGATTTCAATAATTTATTTCTGCTTTTATTTATCCTGCAAACGTATAATTTTGTATGTGTATGCTCACACATACACACGCATCAGACATGTAAATATGCAAATTCTAATGAATATTTATTTAAAATAGTTTTTTTTTTATTTATTATTAATAATTTTTTTTTGGTTTTAAAAAAATTCTTTCCGCGTACTTTTTTACGAGCATCCGAATACTTTGCGTCTTATTGGCAAACTAATTTCAAATTGACTTGGATATAGTAACCGTCTTCTACATATTTGTTATAAATCGATCTTGTCACCTGTATAGTTCAGTTCAATTTTTGCTACGTGTACAAGGCGAATCAGTCAGTCATTCTCAGTCTCAGTCTCAGTTTTAAGTTTCATACAGGTATTTGTGGATGTATGTGTGCATAAATGAATTGATTAAATTTAGCAGGCGCATATGCCGCGTTTATTTTAAAATGTACTCGTACATCTCTTACACACACATATAACTTATTTGTTTAGTTTTTTTAATTTTTATTTTGATAATTTTAAAGGTTCCTCTTCGGCTGTCTTCGGTATTTTGTTGTTATTGTGTTATTAAAGTCGAGCACATTTAGTCGGAAGCATTACCTGCCTATACAACACACACTTACAGACATGTGTACATCCATACGAAGGTATTTATGTACAGAAAAGCTCATAAATATGTATTTTATTATGAATAGTAAATGTAGATAACTAGCCATACATACAACATATATACAGTGCGTTATAGTGAAAATGGGACGCTATACTTAAGAAAAAAAAATCCAATAAGCGATTATTATTATTATTATCACTATCGGCTACGATCGCACCGCCACCTTTGAGATCTATTGCGCAGCCCAGTTCCTAACTACAATCGGAGTCTTCTTACGAATCTCGTAATTATTGTAGGACTAATCTTGCCGACATCTCCTGAGACCAATGGCCCACTACCTAAGCAGTTAATTCAGCATCTTCCCAACACTCGCAGAAAATATGTTCTGATATTGTCTTGTATCGCAATAAGCGAAAGTGAGTGAAGATAAATCTGCCGAGTTAAATATGTTTTAACATAAACCGTTACGTTTTTTCATATTTGTAAATATCTTTTCAGTATTTATGACATATTTATAAATATGCTTAGAAGAAATATAAGTACATGGGTACAAATATGCATAAATACGTTGACTTCTCAAGAAAATTACGGGATGAACCGCATATAATTTTGAGGGGGAGGTCATCTACTGCCCAAGTACTCAGAAATTACTTTGGACTATTTAATTTTTTTTTTTTTTTGAAATTTCCATATATCCCAGTACTGTTGTTCTCAAGGATTTTGGTAGTTTCCGTTTTGCATCATAAAATAAAAACTACGACATTTTCCGAAAATATTAAAATATTTCCAAAGTTTAGAGCCTACAGATTAAATTCCTTTTTGATTTTAGTCAAAGCAACGGCACTGGGGTATATGGAAATTTAAAATTTTTTTTTAAAAATAGTCCAAAGTAACTTCTGAGTATTTGGGCGGTAGATTACAAATCTAGACAACATTTCCTTTAAAATGATATGTGTCCCATCATGTAATCTTAAGGGCTCGTCCGGAAGTCACTAAACTCCCTGAACAAACAGCTCTGGGGTATATGGAAATCTAAAAAATTTTTTCTTGCTAAATCTTCTACTAATTGTGGCTCTTTGTTATTAAAATTCTAACGACACAGAGTGGAGAGTGAGATCCACTTTTAATGTGACTCACTGTATGTCTGCCTACTAAGTATGTATGCATGTATGCTTGTATAGCTCCAACCAACTACATAAAAATAATTTTTAATTTTTGTTTGTTTTTTTTTGTTTCAATATTTTTCATATTTTTTATTTAGTATTTATTTTTCTGTTTGGTGCCTCAAGTTGCTGATCTTGCACGTTATTTTGCGAATGTTGCTCTTTGCACCTAAAATATTGTATAACTTTTTTCATTAAGGTTGTGTTTTTGAGTTAGTACCTTAAAAAACATACACACACACACACACACACATACACACATACATATATACATACTTACAGAGAGAAGATGTAACATAAATAAGATGAGTAGTTAGTAACTATAGCTAAGTTTTTTTTGTAGTAAACGCTTTTGGTTACTTACTTTTACATCTTTACAACATAAATACTTGCATACATATAAATGTATTATTATGCGCACTTACAAACATACATACATACATGTATGAGTTTGATGAACTTCAATTTAGACGTCATGTCGACACATGCAAGCTTCTATGTTAAACATCAGCATGTACGTAATTAAATTTTGCTGAATGTTCGTAAGTCTGTAAATATGTCTGCTAGGGTGTTATACAGTCGAATATTCTGTAATTATTACAAAATTCTTGATTTAATTATCCATTAATTTATTCCATTCATTTATGATTTTGATGAAATTTTTGGTTTTATGTGTTTTTGCGTCAATAAATGTCTAAGAGTGTGTATGTAAATATAAATTTAAATATTGGGAATTATGGAATGTCAGGCTTTTTTAGTCTTATGGTATTATTTTTTTTCTCCTTTTATAGTTGTGAAATAAAACCCCTGCAAAATAGAAATGTGTTTCTTTTTAACTTATTGCACTCACAACACTTTGTATGACTCAAGTGTAATACACTCAACACAACAAACATGTTGCCAGTATTAAATTGCATACCAGCTGACTGTTTGGAATAAATGCTGTTCAGACATGCACGAAAAAGTAAAAAAAAAATTGTCACAAGTGATAGAAAATTGCATTCTAAGGAAAAAACCTAAAATACATTTTCTTGGGAAAATTCGTATATTCCTTCAAAGTTTTCAAAATTGTAATTTTTCTCAAAAAAAAAAAAAAAAATTCTGGAATTAAGCACAAATAAAGATTAATATTTTGTTAAACTTTTAAATTCCAAATAGAAATTATTACATTTAAAAAAAAATTAAACAAAAAAAATTAAAAAATTTTTTTTTTTATTTTAAATTAAAAAAAATTTAAGAAGAAAAATTAAGCAAGATTTTCCGTGAAAATCTATATTTTCCGAATAATGCGTTTGCAAAGTTTTCAAAGGTTCAATATAAATATAATTTACGTTTTTTCTAAAAAAAAAAAAAAATTTAATAAAATGGAGTTGACAAAAAATTTAATTCTAAAAAATTAAAAAAATTTTTTTTTAAAAATTAAAGAAAACAAAATAAATAATAAAAAAATGGAGTTGACAAAATTTAATACGAAGAAAAGATTAAGTAAAATTTTTCGTGAATATCCATATTTTCCGACTTATGGGTCTCCAAAGTTTTCATAGGTTCAATATATAATTTGTAAAAAAAAAAAAATATTAAAAATAAATAAAATGGTGTTGACACACAAAATTAAATTCGAAGAAAAAAATTAAGTAAGTAAATTTGTGAGACATTTGAGATATTCTGGATGGTGAACACCAGTTTCGGCAACAAAGAGAGCTCTATAACGGAAATAAATTTTGCTCCAGCACACTTCTTGATTTCAACCACTATAAATAGCTTTTGGAAGGACGCCAAAAGCAATAATAAAATGCTTGGGCTTTTTTATATTCTATATTAAAAGCTCTTTTAATTAAGTAATTTTCTAAACTGAGAAGATTAAGCTGCTAACTTTTTAACCCATTTTCAAATAAGATTTATGCTTGGCGTAGCATCATCTCATATTATTCTAGATTTTTCTAGGTAAATAGTACAAATGCTGTTCTACACCCATAAAAGCTACATACTGACAGCGTTTTTAAGATTAATTCTACCGCTTGACATATACCTCATATACCTTGAGGATGTCGTTAAAAACTAAACAAAGAATTAGACACTTTGTATTAAAAAAAAATTATTTTGAATAATTTTTTTTAGTTTAATTGTAATTTATTGTTAATGGTACGTGTGTATTTAATTTTTTTAAGTACGTATTACATACGTCACAAGTCACAAAAAAAGTATTCTTTTCATTAAGAGCTGACTTTTGTTAATAAGAATTTCATGAATTTAAAATTATTTAAAAAAAACCCGACTTTAGAGTGAATATGATTATGTTCCAATGTGTTCATGTTTTGCTATATATTTCCAAAAAATATTTTTAACACAAAATAACTTAATGTGTTGATTCTTTTGCATATTAATTAGTTGTGTTTTTGTGATTTTTTACAACTCGTGCCCACTATGTGGGTAATTAATTGATTTGTTTTTTGTTCCGTGATCTGAAGTTCAAGAGTAGGCAGTCACTTGTTCACTTGTAAAATTAAAAATGTTAAATAATTCATTTAAAAGAGTTCAACTACTCACACACAGTCATTACAAAGAAATAGAACTCGTTGCAGTTTAAAAAAAATAATTATTCTTTCGTTAAATGCGATGCTAAAATGCTTGAAACTCAACTCGTCCATCACAAAATAAAAGAAGAAAAACTTCGGAAGTAAAGGGCCATTTTTTAAGCGCGATATAGCTTGCCAAAAAGTTAACTGTCTTTTTTTATTTGACATTTATGATCAGGAATAAATTGGCACTGGAACACAACTACCCAATTGTACAGATTTGCTTTGAAAATGTCCAGCATACCGAAGTGTCATAGTGGCCAAAGAAGTGTGTGTCGAGATAAATTACATAAGAGCGCTTTTAACAGTTAATACTCGTAAGTGACTTGCGCAAGTCTCTTCCTCAACTCTTGTGTTTGTAGACGATCGGGTTAAGGGGAAGAGAATTTTTACTTTATCAGTACACACTTGGCTGTACTCTGCAATTTGTTTTGTTTTTCCACTCTTGAGATAGAAGGGTTTGGCCACAGTAGCCTTCATCCCTCAGAGACCACATGCTATTTTTGTACTAAGTGAACTCTTCAACGTTTTCTAAAAAATGTCACAAATACAATTGACAGAAACTGTATTTCGAGGATGATAGCCCTATCCATTTTGGTTGTTTTCCATTAGGTTCCATTCCTTGAGGTGGAAGAGCTTAGCCATAATGGCTTCATGTCTCTATAAGCCCCTTTAAATTCAGTGCATATGTGAAGAATATGTATGGAAATTTTAGTATCGCATGCGACATTTTAAGAAATTATTTAATTAGAAGTATTTATCTTCACACACATGTACTTTTAAACATTTTAGTCTCTAATTGAGAGTTGTTTACTTGTGTTTACTCTCATTTGCTGGAACTTTAACTAAAAAGTACGGGATCGCAGCTAAAAATTTAAGTATTTTATCCAGCAAAAGAATACAAATTTTGACAAGTTGAAGAAACAACTAATTCGCTATAATTTTTAAATTATTTTGTGTAACTTAAAAATCTATGGAATTGAAAAAGAACACCCTTTTTATTCAGGCAAACTAGCATGCCTACACATGTAATACACACGCGCACACACACTCATAATTCATAATTATACCCTTTGTGACATGAAAACAAGTTAAAATATTTTTTCTTATTTGTATTTGCATAAGCGTATGCACGCATAAATATTTTTTTATTCTTTTGCTCATCCATTTAAGGTGAAGGTTAGTTAATCGATCTATTGTCGGCTAAGTCACATAACAAATGCTAAAATAAATAAAAAAAGCTAAAACCTGTAGTGATCAACTATTTAGAATAAACAAACGATTATTCGTTATTCGTTTGTGTTTTTTTTTTTTAATAAATTGTTTACCCACAAAGTGACAACTTAAAAGCAGAAACCAAATTATGACATATCGAAATTTCAATAGAATTTTTAATTGTCAATTTCGTTCGATATCGAATGCTGTAATTTGGCCCCTGCCCTTTTAAATTATTATGAAATCATTTTGTGTATTTTTTAATTCACTAAGACTCTGTAGAGAGCAGTAGAAGCTTTTGCAGTTGTTTAAAAAGAATTTATTTAAATAAAAATTTAATTTTTAGCATTTCGTTGTTGTTAAAATTTTTAATTCGTGACTTTACACTAAAGCCTGAAATCCACTTCTATTTCGTAGAGAATTTCCTTCAACTTGTTACTGAATTTTTTAATTTTTTTTTATAACATTTTTTTAAGAACTTACTGTTATTTCTTTATTTTTTTTTTCACTTTCAGGTAAGTGGCAAAATTGTGAATTTTTTAAGAACTTCAATAAATCCAGGTAACTTTTCATTATGTAGCAAAAATTTAAAAATTATTAAAATCAAAATGTAAGGCTGGTATAAAAATGCTTAATTAAAAACTTGAAGTTAAAAACGCTAAATTAAAAAAAATATATATGCAACAATTACTGGTCAAAAATAACAAAATAAAAGTGAAAAAAATTGTTTTGCAGCCAACTTCACTATAAAACGAGTTTTAAAATAAATGAGTTGTTATATTTGAATATGGCATAAGTTCACTTAAAAAAAATTAGTTAACGGTAAATTTAGTAAGATATAGACGCTAACTTGTATACTAAAACTAAGTGGACTTATGCTACTTTCAAAAATAATAGTTCAAATAACACTATGCAAGAAAGGAAAAATTTTTTTCCTTGAAGTATTTTTTTCTGATGCAATATGATCACCTAAGACTAGTTTAGTTGGCCATTCTTTCTTAATTCTCTTTTAAAATTTCCGCTGTGTCTACACACAGCACTTTTGTTTCGGCAATTTCAGCATTCTTATTCAGTCATTCATTCAGTCTTCAAGCTAACTGTCTTCTTTTTTACATCTTTATAAAAGATACAAAGAGAGAACAAAAGGGAATTGCCGAGTACGAGCAAGTTTGTATACCTTTCCATTCTTCTTTCCTCTCTCTCTTACAAAATTGCCCAACTAAAATTGCTGTGTGTGGTCCTGGTCTATCTGTAAAAATTATAAGTATTTCAAATTCTAGGGATACGTTTTTTCTTGAAAATTGTTTTTTTTTTTTGTCTTACTTACAGAGTTCGTAAAGAAACGAAACAAATGCAAACATTTCGTTTTGAAGTTTTTCAGAGTATTATTATAAAATGGATGAGCAAAACAAAACCTTTGCACTCGTTACGTTTCTTTGCGAACTCTCGTTAAATATAAGATTTATAAAGAGGCTGCTTCACACAACATAAATATTATAGCTTTGAAATAACGTAACACATTTTATTAGGAAATATTTAAAAAAATTCTAAATTGTATTGACTTTCATTTGTTCTGACTATTATTATTTTTCGAGTTATTAAGAAAATATAAAAAAAAATATTTAAAAAAAAAAATTATAAAATTTTTGATTTTTAAAAATTTGCAAAAAATAGAAAGCTTTCTATACTTTGCGATTTTGTTACTTAGTCTAAAAACCATGTTAATTAAAAATAAATTAAATCATGATCATCCATAAATTAATACTGACATTATTCCCGCTAAAGTGGAAGTACCCAGTTTGAATTTAAAAAAAAAACCCGTATTTGTTTTCCAAAACTGGGTGCTCACACTTTACCAAGAAAAAAATCAGTATTCATGCTATTAAATGTGGTTTTGAGTCTAAATAACAAAACTGGTAAATATTGGGCGCTTTGTATATTTTGCAAAATTTTTCAAAAATTATTAGTTAATATTATTCAAGCCTAAGATTTCAATAAAAACAATGGTTTTTATTTTAATTTTCCAATGTTTCGACTTTCTTTTGAAGGTATTCTTCAGGAATTTTTATTTTTATTAAAACATATTTCTTCTATATTCCTGGTGTTGTTATTTGCGCTCATAAGTTTTATAAAAATTTTAGTAAATTATTTAAAAATAAAAAATTTTATAATTTTTTGAAAATAAAAATTTTTATAATTTTTTGAAAAAAAAAATTAATTTTTTTTCAATAAATCGAAAATGATGTGGGAAAAAATAAAATTTAATATTATTTCAGTAACGATAATATCTGTGAAGCAGCCTTTTCAAAAATCTCATATTAAAAAAAATGCCAAGCAAAAACATCCATGGAATGCAAGAGTTCAGATTTTCAGTAAATTTTGAAAGAGCAGAAATACCACTGTCTAAAAATCATACGGATATTTTCCACTGTAAACAAGCGTTAATGTTTTTATTGGATTTTGTCAGCTGTTTTTGTAATTTCTTTGTTGGTATGCAAAAATGCAGTCCTGAAACAATGAAAAGTGCAAATATTTAGAAAATTTTACAAAAACGAAGAGACCCATATTATAATTTTTCATTTGATTTCAATTTTTGACAAGTCGGTTTACTCAGTCTTACAGTATATTTTTACTTTTTTTTATATGAAAGAATAAAATTTCTTTCTTTTCTTACATAAAAAATTCTTATGCTTTGGGGAATTTTTTTTTTAAACTAACATTTCTCCCCTAAAAAAATATTTAAGTTTTTTTTTTATTTTATTTCAAAAATTTAAATTTTTTTGTTGAAATAGTTTTAATAGTTTAAAAATGCTTCGATTACTTGTACACACCAACGTACACAAATAAGCAAATCTTTAGATGACACACATGCGTACATAACACATTCATACATACAGCCACAGAAACATATTTTCTTATGCATGCAAACATATGCTTATACACATGTGGTCATTAAAATAGGTACGACTAGAATTTTTCTTAAAAATTTGTATATTAAAATATTTTATGTACAAAAATTAAAAATTATTTCATAAATATTAAACTCAGCATAAAAGTATGTAAAAACAACAAAATAAAATTAGAACTAAAATTATATATAAAAGCTAACAACAAAAAAAACAAAATTCATTTGGTCATAAAAATAGGTACGGTTAAAGAAATTCAGAAAAAACCAAAATACGAAATAAAAATTCATCCTAAAAAAGGAAAAAACAGAAGTATTAAGTTAATATCCACTATGTCCACCATTATTTTTGAGTACATTATTGATTCTGTTGGGCATAGAATCGATAACTTTACGGCAAGTTTCAACTGGCGTGTTGTACCATATTTCTTGAACTTTTTGCCACAGTTCAGTCTTATTTTGGATATTTTCTTTTCCAAGCCGATTCTTTAGATCTCCCCAAAGATTTTCGATTGGGTTTAGATCCGGCGATTGGCTTGGCCACTCCAGGAGGCGGATGTTTTTTTCGCAAAACCAAGAACTTACTAATCTGGAGGAGTGTTTGGGGTCATTATCTTGTTGAAAGACCCAGCGCAGTGGCATCTCTTCGCTAGCAAATGGCAGCATGACTTCCTCAAGTATACTTTTGTAAACTTCTTTGGTCATTATTTCGGAAATAAGGTGAATAGGACCTACTCCATTCCAAGAAAAACAACCCCAAACCATTATGTTTCCGCCTCCGTGTTTAACTGTTTTTTTTGTGTAACGTGGGTCAAATTCTTTCCCCTTAGGTCTTCTGACATTACGCCCTGCATCATTTCCAAATAAATTTATCTTGGTTTCATCGCTCCAGAGAATATTATGCCATTTTTTGATACCTTCTGGTCCACACCACGACTTGTGGTTTCGTGCAAACTGTTTCCTCTTCTGCAAATTTTTTTTCCTAAGCAATGGAACTTTGCGAGCTATTCTTCCAGGAAGTTTAATGTCACATAGACGACGCCGCACAGTTCTTGCTGATATTTGATTATCTATTTCAGCGGCGATCGCTTTCGAAGACTTAAAAGGATCTCGCTTCGCTAGCATCGCGATGTAACCATCCGTAATAGCGCTAGTTTTCCTCACTGCACCCCGTTTTTCTACGACTTTTTGAGGCTTGAGAGCATTAAAAACGAAATTTTTAGATCGCCCAAGCCCATCAGCTATAAATTTATACGATTTTTTCTGTTCTCGAAGCTTTTGAATGAGTCTTCTCTCCTCCAATGTACAATGTTGCGCTCTACCCATCTATTGATAATATTAGTATAAAACGGAAGTCTAGTTACCTCAATATTAAATTTATTTATGATAACAAACCTTAAAACCTTAATTTTATGACAAAATTTGCAAAAATCTCCACGCGTTCCTATTTCAATGGCCAGAAATTTTTCTTAGTATTTTAAAAAACCTTTTCATAAAAAATAGCAAATACATTGAAAGTTAACGGTATTTCTTATATCAAAAGAAAACAGTGTTGACAATTAAAAAACGTTACTTTATTAAAAAAATTTGCGATTGGCAAAAAAAAAAAACATGAAATTCGCGTCAGTTAAAGGTCGTTCCTATTTTAATGGCCATATGTGTACATACATAATTAGAAATAAAATATAAAAAAATACGTGTTTGCATTGTATAAATTCTTTATTAATTTTTAATCTTCCGGATATTGAAGGTTACTACTCCAAAAAAAATTTAAATAAAAAACTGAAACTAAAAAAAAAAAATAGTATGACTGTTTACTGTGCGACAATATGAAGAATTGAAAAAATTTACGTCTGCTTTTGATTTTCATATAATTAAAGCGTACTATGTCGTATGTATTCGTAAATTATTATGGAAATACCCCTATTTATGTAAAAGCAAATTGATGCTTAAAAACTCTATACAAAGTCTAAGTGAGAGTAAGAGAGAGAGAGAGAGAGAGGGAGAAAGTGAGTTATGCTAAAACAGTACTGGTAAACATAATATGGGCACTCTAAGTATTTTATTTTTATTTTTATTTAAATAAATTTTAACAGACTGTTGCACAATAGCGTACATTAGTGTTCGTTTTCATTGTAAATAACAAAAATATAACAAAACAGATGTTTTTTGTATCCCCAAAAGACCTCATTAAAGCATCCACTTAAGTCCCTTCTATGCTCTTTCTTAAGCTATCCTGCTTAGCCTAGTCTTAACTATTCTATTTCTAAATATTAATTTGTACTTTATTATCGTTTTTGTGGAATTAAAAAAGTGAGTGAAATTAAATTCGTCAAGTTAAATTTGCAAAAACGTAACTGCTTACGTTTTTTAAGGGAAATTTTGTACAGTGTCCGTACCAGAAGAGGTGCGAGGACAAGGCATACCTTAAACTGAAGGTAAAGAGCTTCTCTTTCGGCATCTTTAAATAATTTTTAAGTGGAATAAATTTTCTTTAACAAAAATATCGTCAGGCCCCCGGGAAATTTTGTACAGTGTCCATACCAGAAAAGCTGGTGGGACCGGACATACCTCAAACTGAAGTTAATGAGCCCTCTTTAAATAATTTTTAAGTGGAATAAATTTTTTTAAACAAAAATATTGCCAGTCCCCCATACAAGGCTCTTGAAAGGGATAATTTTTTAAAAAAAATTTTTTTTTGAGTTTTCTTTCACAATCAATATTTAAAATGATAAAATTAGTTAACAATGACGAAAGGGGAGCTTCAGTTGAAATATGTCCCGTCACTGTACTAGACTAAATAAATAAATAAATAACTTATTTTAATTTAATGAAATTGATAATAATTCACTTAATCATGATTTTTAAAGTTTATAAAATAAAACAAACCAAAAGGTCAAAGATTTTCATGCTACAAGTACAATAAGATTAATTACACTCACGCGCATCTACATACATACATAAATTAAAAATTATTAAATATTTTATGTCTGCTAATGCTGAATTAACATTGTGAAAAATGGCTCAATAAAAACTGCTAAAAATTAAAAGGGTTTTACTAACAAGTTGTGCAGTTTGTGTGGAAGGACATTTTAAAACTAAAAAAAAAAATTGTTGCCAAATGGCTTTGAATTAGTCTAGCAAAGCTTTCGTTTCGCTCTCTTTTTCTCTCTCTATTTCAAACTCTTACTTGAACACATTTTGTTGCAGCATCATGCCATTTGGAGGAGCTAATTGTAGTTCCAATCGTTATTGAATTCTTGCATGGAATTCTTTACAGAAAAAAATAAATTAATTAAACATTTTCATTAAAAGATCTTTCAAAAAAACCTTGACCAAATCGTTACAAAAAAAAAAAAAAATAAAATCACTAAGCAAGAGCCTTCAAAAAATTATTTAATGATTTTATGAAACTAAACTGAAAAAGGTTAAAAATAAAAAGAAAACAAAAAAATTGAGATCAACACAACAGAACATCAACGTAACAAATTTTGCACCTCAGTTAATTCTTTTCAACACATGCATCAAATACAAACACAAGAAAAGCACAAGTTTGAATAAAAAACGGTCATGGAACACAAAATAAAATGATATTGTGTGTTTGTGCACAAGTATAAGCCAACATTTTATTAGTTTTATTACCAGGGACCGTAACAATTACTTACAAGCAACGCCATAAAAAATTACAATTTAATTATTAATTTTGAAAATTAAAAAAAAAATTTTGTTTTTTGTTTTTACCACAAAAAAAAAAAAGACACAATTGAACCTCGCTTGTCTCTAATAATTATGTGGGATGGATGTCAGACTTAGATTGTAGAAAAGCATGGTTAAGGCAAGCTCATGCGGTGTTGAATCAGAACAGATGAAAGCCATTTCTAATGGTAAAAATTCCTCAGACCAACAGTACTGGGGTATTAGGGAATTTAAAAAAATTTTTAAAAATAATCCAAAGTAACTTCCGGGCAAACCATAGAAGATTACGGGATAAGACATATATCATTTTAAAGGGAAGGTCATCTAGATTTGTAATCTGCCGCTCAAATACTCAGAAATTACTTTGGATTATTTAAAAAAAAATGTTGGAAATTCCCTAATACCGCAGTGCTGTTGCTCTGAGTGATTTTAGCAACTTCCGGACAAACCATAGAAGATTACGGGATAAGACATATATAATATTAAAGGGAAGGTCGTCTAGATTTCTAATCTACCGCCTACATACTCAGAAATTACTTTATATTATTTTAAAAAATTTTTTGTTAATTCCCTAATCTGGGGTATTACTGTTGTTCTGAGGAATTTTGGCAATTTCTGTAGCACTCGTGAAAAATGAAAAATCTAAGGGATTGTTCTTGTATGAATTCAGCAGGCTAACGGCTTGTTTCCATTCATATACCAGCCGGCTCCATGCAACACCTTAAATCCTTATGCATGGCTCGCCATGCATCATTTCACAACTCTTCTTTGTTAATGTTGTTATCACGGCATAAAAAATAATCGTTAGTTAACTAAAGATTTTGAATTCGCCCCTTACAAAGTGACAACCAGGTGGAGGTGCGAATGCTCGTAATGAAACGCATATTTTTTTGATAATAGAAATTATTCGGTATCACGTTATTAACTTAAAAACAAAATAGGTACTCGCTTTCATGTTCATATTAAATAGACATGTTCATGTGCGTAATTTAATTGTCATTCAGCTCACCTCATCATTACTTTTTTTTAAAGCTGTGTAGACCGTGCGTGTGCATCTGAATGAATTGTCGGTTGGTCATGATGTTTTTAATCTCACTTATAAATAATTAAATAAATGAAAAGATAAACAAATAGTGCTGGGTATGTGTTTACTTGTATAATTCATACATACTTGTTGTACTTACCAGATATGATGAGAGGATTATATGTACACACATGCAAGCGCACATACATATATTTATGTAGTCGTAATTATTTGTTAGTTTGTTTGTTTGTCATAAATAAAAAAATATTCCAAAATTCAAAAAAACACTCATACACCGGAAAAATTAGGCTATAATAGAGCAGCGGCAGCAGTAACAAAAGAGTTGATACAAAGATGCTAATTAATAAATGAATTGTGGTGTGACATTGTGTACTTTAAATTATGCAACATGCGACTACACTAGTAGATTTCTAATTTTAAAATAAAACATTTTTCAATGTTAAAAAAAGAAGAAAAAAAATTGCTTTGGGTCTTTGCGTTTGTATTAATGTAGGGGGCAAAATATCTTTTAGGTCCCTTTTCTCTCTTTTCGGCTCTCAATATTCCAGCATTTTTGGCATTCATATAATGTCCAAGGCGGTGCTATTATAGCCCACAGTGAATGTACAAGTCAGAGTATTTTTTGGGTCTTTTTTCACCCCTTTTACGTTCCCAATCTTGCACGATATTTCGAATTTGTATTATAGGAAGCAGATTATCTTTCAGATCCCTTTTCTACGCCTTTTCGCCTCTCAATATTCCAGCATTTTTCCCATTTGTGTTATGTAGCAGGCAGAGTATTTTTATAAATCGTTTTCTACCCATTTCAAGTTCTTAATAGTTTATGAAATTTCGCATTTGTATTATGTAGGAGACAGAGTAGATTTCCAGTTGCTTTTCTACTTCTTTTCAGTTCTCAATATTTAATGATATTTAATGATATTTACATTCGAGCTTATCATTAGCCGTCCTCAGCATACAGTTTTATGTAATCGCTAGCAGCAATTCTATGTGCCTCAGGTGCCCACCATAGATGATCATTTTAAAGCGGAGACTATCTAAATTTATAATCTACCGCCCAAATACTCAGAAGTTACTTTGGACTACTTTTAAATTTTTTTTGAAATTTCCATATACCCCAGTGCTGTTGCTTTTTACCATTCCCCGCTTTGCGAGTTACCATTTCTTTTGAGTCTAACTCTTTAATAGGTGAACAAGCGGGTGCTAAAATCCCAACATTTTGAGCCTGATATACGGTAATGCGGCCTCCCAGAAGGAAACTGTCAGTAACTTTCAAGTTCTCAGAATGAACAGATTTAATCGTTAAGACTTGATTTTTGCCACTAAGGTAAGGTTGTGCTCTAAAAGAAATTAAATTAATTGTGATATAAAAATCGACCTTCAAAATTCCTTGATTTTCATTCTCAAAATGTTTCTTTTTTAATACTTCACATACAAAAGCATTAACCTGTTGGCTAAATCAAAATTTTCAAATTGGCTATTGAGTACAGACATTTGGCCTTTGTTTAGCTTAAACAGTTTTCTTGGGTTAAGTTTGACTTCCTTCGCGAACAACATGGCGGAAACGGCATCTGACAATCTTCCGAGTGCCGTCTTCTTCCTCACAGTGAACAGGAGTAGAATTACTTTTTGCTTGTAATAAAAATGAAATCAATTTTCTTCCTTTCTTTTGTCTGATAATTTTCCTTTTTTTGTTGTTGTAATTCTAATTAGAACAATTTGAATTTGTGTTTTGGAATTTTGTCGTGAGTGTGCACTCAACTAAAATGTTTGTTTGTGTGAATGCATGTGAACGTGTTCCCAAACAATTAAATTTGCATTAATCGGCGAACAATATAAATATACATTCTTTGTTGTTGTTGTTGCATTTTTATACGGATTTATTATGCAAATTTACAATTTGATACTGGAAGTGTTATCTCATTGTTGTTGGTGTGTGTGCTCTTTTCATTTATTTATTTATTTTTTTTTGTTGATCATATTCTGGCACAGATATAAATTTAATTTTTATATTTTATTTCTGTTTTATTGTTAAAAAATAGATAACAATTGCAAACAGTGAAACTGATTGCTGCTACTGCAGTTGGATCTAATTTATTTCAGTTTGTTAGGATTTTAGTTGGGGTTGTTTTCTAGAATTGTAGAATTTCTATTGAAAGCAAAATAATCTTAAATGTAAGATTGTCACAATACTCATACAGAATATCCAGAAATGACAGTTAAAATGGACTTATCATGTGTGTCTAATATTCTATACAAGCAAGCGTTCATTGTGGTGTAAAATTAAAAGAGATAGAAGATCACAGATGCCTATAAAGTTTATGGTTCAAACTATCCAACTTTTTTAATGCTGTATTTGTAACTTAATATGATAGAGAGGCACCGAGATCGAAGGAGAGAGAAAAAAGGGCGAAAGACAGAGAAAGAGAAAGGGAGAGAGACACATGAATAGACAGAGATGTAAAGGAATATAGACGGAGAGGTAGAGGTAGAGGTAGAAAAATGGAGAAAGAGAGAGTGAAAGGAAAAGAAAGATAGACAGCACAGAGTGAGAGGGAGAGATCGTGTCTGACAGAGTGAGAAAGAGAGAGAGATCGTATGTGACAGGTAGAAATGGAGAGACAGAGATAAATAGAAATTAAGACAGAGAGAGAAATAGAGGAAGAAGGACAGAGAAAGAGAGATAGTGAAACTGAAACAGAAAAAAATGTAGTGAGAGAGAGCGTGCGACAGCGAGAAATTAATAAACAGAAATAGATAGATAATATAGGCAGAAGGAGAGAGAGAGAGAGAGAGAGTGAAAGGAAAGAGAGACAGAAACAGGAACAAAAATAAACAGGCTAAGAAAAAGTGTGAGAGAGAGAGAGAGAGCGTGTGACAACGAGAGATGAATAGACAAAGATAAATAGATAGAAAGACACAAGAAGGGAGAAACAGAGAAACAGATATAAAAATAAATGTTGAAAGAAAGAGTGAAAAATAGAGAGTGATCGTGTGACAGAGGGAAATATAGAGATAGAGATAGAGAGAGAGATAGAGATAGAGAGAGAGAATGACAGAGAAAGAGAGACACAAGGAAAGAGAGAGACAGAAACTGAAACAAAAACAAAAATTTACAGTGAGAGAGAGCGTTTGACACAGAGAGGTTTATAGACAGAGATAAATAGATAATAGAGGCAGAAAGAGAGATGGAAAGAAAAGAGTTATAGAGACAGAAACAAAAATAAACAGGCAGAGAAAGATTGAGATAGAGTGCGTTTGACAGGGAGAGATGAATAGACAAAGCTAGATAGAAATAGAAACATAAAGAGAGAGTGCAAAAGAAAGAGAAATAGCGTGTGACAGGGAGAGATGGAGATAAACAGATAGATAGAAAGTGAGTATGAAAGATAAGGAAATATATAGGGAGTGAGAGACAAAGACAGAAACTGAAAAAGAAAAAAAAAACAAATGGGGAAAGACTGAGTGAGAAAGAGAGCATGTAACAGGATGAGATGGAGAGGCAAAGATAGAAACAAAAATATAAATACAGAATCAGAGGCAGAAAGAAATAGAAGGCTTCTGAAAGAGAGAGAAAACAGATAAGTAATAAATACAAAGTGCTCTGTTGTCAGTTTTTGAGTATCAAAAATAAATTCACTCAAATATAAAATATCGCCGATGAGAAAAAAAGCTCTTAATTTAAAATATTAAAAAGCACTAAAACATTTTCTGCAATTTTTATTGGTATAACTCGTACTGTAAGAGGAAGAGAGATTAAAGAAAAAAATGGAAATACCAAATTCAAGAAAGAAATACTTGAAAAACAACTAACACTCAAATAAAGCACTCACTCGAAAAAAGCACTAAAACCAGTTGGCAGTGCTCTCTGCAATTTTTATTACAGAAATTTTAAGTTAAAAGACAGGGAGAGAAAAAGTGAGTTCAAGCTAAATTTTTGTTTAAAAAAAATGGTAAAATTAAAGAAACAAAAATTGCTTTTTTTAAAAAAAAAAATATAAACGCAATTTCAAACACTCAATGTGCTTCTGGAAATTTTATATGAAAAATACTCAAAATATTGAGAGACGAGTTGATTGTTTGAGTTATAAAAACAACACACTAAACTGACACAAAAAGTCGCTTTAAAAATTTAATTGAAATTAAATCATTTTAAGTTGCTTTTAACAAAATGTTTATCAGTGTTTTGTATTCAGACGTCTTAAATTTAATTCATTGAAATAAAATTTAGAATTTATAAAAGCAACAACTTTTGTTTACCTGTTTATTTATGTTTTATGGCACAGAAATGCAAAACAAAAAATCAAAATTCAAATATTCTCTCGTTAGTATTTCTTTTAATTGCGCACAAATTTTCAGCTTTTGCTTAATGATATCGAACATTAAATTTATTAATTAATAAATTAAACTTTGGCATTTCAGTTGAAGATGTGCGAGTTAGATGTTAAAAAAAAAGCAGTTAGTTGTTATGTACACTCAAGGGAAAATTCTAAAAATTTGAAAAACTCTTGCAGATGGCAATTTATTTAATATATAAAAGAAAATAATTAGTAAAGACAACTTAATACAGAGTGTGTGTATAACACATGATATCCCGGTAGGCAGCTCAGTTTTTAGTAATTTCCAGCTGTCTAGGACTAGCTAACTAGTTAGTGTGTCAAGCACACAAAATGGCCACACCACCCACTTACTCTTACTATTTCATTAAAGGCAGTAATACCCGCTAAAAATGTGTTATATCTATAGGCGTGTTCCAAATTGCTTGCTGGGTTATTCTATTCAATCTGTGTATAGCTTAGTGTGCGCGTTTATTTTTATGTACTCATACATTCAAGTATTAATTTCTAAAGCATTCATAATATATTTGGGATTTTCACAAAATGCCTGTTGATGTGGCAACTAACAACAATCTACAAAAAAGGGCAATAAAACAAAACAAAAAATGTAAATGAACGTTGCACAATATAGAATGATACGAGTAGAAGAAGCTGTAAGTGTGGAGTTACAAAGTGGCTTCGTATCCGTGTTGTAAACAACACTTGACACAGAATACGTGGTGTCGGTGTACGTAAATACAAATTAAGTATGTTGTGTGCATGTGTATGCATCGTACTAAATATAAGTGTATATTGTATGCAGGCATAAATATGTAGTTAGTTTGAGTTCGAACCTGTGTGTATGAGATGAACAGTAGAGCATATTTGATAGAACAGACACCTTGATGTCAAAGAATTATAAGCTGCTGCTGATGTTGTTGTTATTATTTCATCTTAAATACACTGATTAAAATTAAATTTAAATTTTAGTTTCTTGGCTACCTATTATGTCTTATTAAGTTATTTTAGAGGACTACAACTTTAAAAGCATATACAATTTTTAGCAAACTTTTTTGTTTTCATTACCAACTCATTATTTTTATAATATATGAGCCCCATCATCCTTGAAGCACAGTAAAACAGAATATTGGGGCAATTTTTAGTTAAGTCGATTTTAGTGATTTTTCCTTATTAGTGCAGAAATAAGCTAAAATGATATTTAAGCATGAGCACTAATTCCAGCAAAGTTAGTATTAACAATAACCAATTAAAAAAATGGGCGTAAAAAAAGCAGAGGCAAAGGAAAGTATATGGGAACTTTGGTTGAGGTAAAAAAATTATTTTGTTTTTCAATAAATAACAATTTTAAAGTTTTATATAAAAAGTGGGAGTGGCATATGACAAGCTTTGTTGGAAAAAAAGTTTCTAACGCTCACAAAAAGAGAAAAATTTGAAAAAGAATTTTTTTTATAAGTATGATAAATAAAAAAATATTTTTTAAGCTTTTAGGTCTTTTTATATATTTTAATTATTATTAAATTAATTTCCAATATTTCGACACGCCTTCGTATGTCTTTCTCAAGGAAAATAATTTTATAATGAAATGAAAATTTTTTTGATATGTAAATAAAAATTATGATACTAAAAACTTTTTTCAAATTTTTTAAAAAACATATACAAAAACAATAACAACATTAATAACAATTTTATACAAAACACAATTTAACAAAAAAAAACAATATTCATTATCTATATATATTATATTCTATCTCTTTCTTACTAAATATCTATAATTTTGTGCTATATTATCTGTATCCATTTTAAAATTAATTCTACTATCATTTGATACATTTATTATTTCTAACATTTCTAATAAATAACGACGTTTATAATTATTTTCTCTATCTAATATTGAAACATCTTCAAATTTCGGATAATGATTCAATTTTGCACAATGAGATGACAAAGCTGTTTTTTGTGCATTAATATTTCTATATCTTTGATCAGATTTATGCCCAGCTATTCTAGTTTTAAGTTTGTTTTTAGTTGTACCTACATATATTTTATTACAATTTTCTGTGCTATTTCCACCACAAGGTATTCCATACACTACATTAGATATTTCTAGTTTATTTAATTTATCTTTCATTTTTGTAAATAATTTATTTAATGTATTATATGTTTTGTGTGCCATTTTGTAGTTATCCCTATCAAATATTTTTGATTTTTCCAATTTTTCTGATATTTCTGGTACATATATTAAAGATTTATAAATTTTATTTTCCTGTGTTCTAATTCTGTTATCCTTGTTCCTATATTTATTATTTTTCAATAACTGATCTATTAAGTTTTTTGGAAAATCATTATTTCTTAAAATATTCTTAATTATTTCCCTATTTTTATAATGAAATTCTTTATCACTAATTTCTAAAATTCTTTCTATCATATTATTAGCAGTATTTATTATAATTCTTTTGGGATGTTTAGAATAATAATTAATTATTCTTCCTGAACATGTTGGTTTTTGATACCAATCTAGGACTAATGTATCATTCCTTCTTATAAGTAAAGTATCTAAGTAATTCAGTTTTCCATCTTTTTCTTTTTCAATGGTAAATTTAATATTGGAATGAAAACTATTAAATGTATTTAAAATATCATCAATTGCATTTTCTGATACTATACAAAATAAATCATCTACATATTTTGTTAAAATTTTTGGCTTTTTAATTAATTTATAAATGCAAGTGTCAAGTAAGTTTTCCATAACTATATCTGCTAAAATAGGCGAAACTGGTGAACCCATGGGAAGACCATTAACTTGACTATATATTTTGTTATTATATTTAAAATATCTATTATCTAATATACAAAATTTAAGAATATGTAAAAATAAACCTTTACTTATATTTGTATGTTCTTCTATTATAGTCCATTTATTTTCTATAATTTGTAAGGCTAAGTCTACTGGTACACTTGGAAACAAATATAAGTAAAGGTTTATTTTTACATATTCTTAAATTTTGTATATTAGATAATAGATATTTTAAATATAATAACAAAATATATAGTCAAGTTAATGGTCTTCCCATGGGTTCACCAGTTTCGCCTATTTTAGCAGATATAGTTATGGAAAACTTACTTGACACTTGCATTTATAAATTAATTAAAAAGCCAAAAATTTTAACAAAATATGTAGATGATTTATTTTGTATAGTATCAGAAAATGCAATTGATGATATTTTAAATACATTTAATAGTTTTCATTCCAATATTAAATTTACCATTGAAAAAGAAAAAGATGGAAAACTGAATTACTTAGATACTTTACTTATAAGAAGGAATGATACATTAGTCCTAGATTGGTATCAAAAACCAACATGTTCAGGAAGAATAATTAATTATTATTCTAAACATCCCAAAAGAATTATAATAAATACTGCTAATAATATGATAGAAAGAATTTTAGAAATTAGTGATAAAGAATTTCATTATAAAAATAGGGAAATAATTAAGAATATTTTAAGAAATAATGATTTTCCAAAAAACTTAATAGATCAGTTATTGAAAAATAATAAATATAGGAACAAGGATAACAGAATTAGAACACAGGAAAATAAAATTTATAAATCTTTAATATATGTACCAGAAATATCAGAAAAATTGGAAAAATCAAAAATATTTGATAGGGATAACTACAAAATGGCACACAAAACATATAATACATTAAATAAATTATTTACAAAAATGAAAGATAAATTAAATAAACTAGAAATATCTAATGTAGTGTATGGAATACCTTGTGGTGGAAATAGCACAGAAAATTGTAATAAAATATATGTAGGTACAACTAAAAACAAACTTAAAACTAGAATAGCTGGGCATAAATCTGATCAAAGATATAGAAATATTAATGCACAAAAAACAGCTTTGTCATCTCATTGTGCAAAATTGAATCATTATCCGAAATTTGAAGATGTTTCAATATTAGATAGAGAAAATAATTATAAACGTCGTTATTTATTAGAAATGTTAGAAATAATAAATGTATCAAATGATAGTAGAATTAATTTTAAAATGGATACAGATAATATAGCACAAAATTATAGATATTTAGTAAGAAAGAGATAGAATATAATATATATAGATAATGAATATTGTTTTTTTTTGTTAAATTGTGTTTTGTATAAAATTGTTATTAATGTTGTTATTGTTTTTGTATATGTTTTTTAAAAAATTTGAAAAAAGTTTTTAGTATCATAATTTTTATTTACATATCAAAAAAATTTTCATTTCATTATAAAATTATTTTCCTTGAGAAAGACATACGAAGGCGTGTCGAAATATTGGAAATTAATTTAATAATAATTAAAATATATAAAAAGACCTAAAAGCTTAAAAAATATTTATTTATTTATTTTCAGATAAAAAAGGTCAAATAAACAAGATTTATATGATAAATAAATTTTTTAAAGTTTTATATAAAAAGTGGGCGTGGCATAAAATAAAATTTCTTAGAAAGAAAAAAATTTCAACACCCAAAAAAAAATTTTAATAAAAAAGAACCATTTTAAAGTTTTATATAAAAAGTGGGCGTGGCATAAAACAACCTTTTTTGGAAAGAAACGGTTTCCAACGCCCAAAAAAGAAAGAAATTAAAAAAAATTTAATCAAGACATAACAATTTGGTAGTTTTATATAAAAAGTGGGCGTGGCATATGACAAGCTTTCTTGGCAAAAAAAATTTCTAACGCTTAAATTGCAAACATAATCTTTGGCTGCTCATAATCTCCCTTGGGTGGCGTTTTATATGGCCTTGTTAAAATAAATCTCCTGATTTTTTTTTCGTAAGAAACTTTTATACGATTTTAAAGTTATTCTCAAATTAGAAGTTAATTTTTTATTTATCATCAACAGATAACAGCAAGCACAATTTCTTTATCCATCTTTATTTTTTTTCATGTGTATTGAGATGTAATGAATGAATGAAAGTCAGTCTGTATGTCTGTCTGTCTATTTGAATTGAATGTAAGTAAGCCCTGTCGGTAATACACTAAAGTGTGTTGGTGATGACGTTGTTGATGTCACGAATGCATGCGTAAGATAAACTCATTCACTTTCGCCCAGTCAGCAGGAATTTACTTACAAAACTCGTTTTTATATTTAAAAAGCAAATTCCGGCAAATGCCAACTTATAGTTACTTACGAGAGCCATTATAATGCTTTGGCTGGTATTACCTTTTTTATTGTTGTTGTGATTCTTTAACAATGTCATTGAACACACTCTAGTTGTATTTGCCACCCACCCTCTGTTTTGTTTTGCTTTGTTTGTTGCTGCTGCTGAAAAACAATTTAAACGCGCGCCAAAATGCTAGTCAGTGTAAATTAACTAAACGCCCACATAAATACACTCTCTGTTCGCTCACTTTTTTCAATACTCGTACATACAATTTGTGCGGGGGTGTAGGCTGTAAAAGTTAACAGACCAAACAATTTAACAGAGCACACTCCCCCTGTAAACAACCCTCTAATGACAACCGGCTTGTTTGGCGGCTTAACTACAGCCGGGCTGTAAGCAAAGTAAACAATAACAAACAACAGTTGTAAATGTTAAGATCTTTTGTTACAGCATCAGTTTCTGTTACTTTTTGTTTTGTGTGGATTAAATGTTGTTGGTTGGTTGGTTGGTTGGTTGTGTTCAAATCATTTTACAGACGCCTCAGTTGTTTGAAGTTTTGTGTGCGCCGCTGTTATTTTATTTTGCATCCGAAACGGAACTTTAATGGAATTCATTGTCAAAATCTGTGTTTAGTTCTGTTTATCGCATCGTTTGGTAAAGTTATTTGCCTCAAAAACAAAAAAAAAAAAAACGTTAAAAATTTTTTCAAAACGGAAAATTTGAATTCCAACGAAAGGAAATTTGTATTCATAATTATAGTTACAAGTGACACTAATTGAAAGTCGTAGCAGTGTTGCAGTTTGTTTTAAATAATTTTATTAATCATGGATAATAATAATGGGCACAATCCAGTTGAAACACCCTCAACTGTAGATCGTAGTTCCTCGTCAACGGATGCATTTCTTGATACTCAAAGTTTTGGTTGGGGCCGTTTCAAGCCGAAATGTTTGCAGCGTTTTTGCACAGCGAAATGGGCATTATTTTGGTTATGTTGGGGTGGTGCCATGCAAGGTAAAATTTGATTTATTAACTGAACGGCCAGGACTGCTACTAAACAAATCTTTCCTAAGAAATTCTTAACAAGTTTTTATTAAACTAAAATTTTTTTTTTTGTATAAATTTGGCTCTAAAATTTCACTTCAGCTTGATTTGGCTTCTGTTTTTAAATTAATTTTGAGTTTTAAATAATTTTTAAAAAGTTTTTGCAATAAAAAAAGAAATTTAAATTAATAAGAACAAAATAATTAAACGTCTGCACCACGATATTAAATAAAAAAAATTTTGTTAAATTTTAAACCATAAAATGTAATCAAAAGCTACACTAACATCAAAAAGCTCAAAAAATATCTGGACCCAAATTAAAGCATTCGATTTCATATGAAAACTATCGTAATTTCAAGGCCTGTTCAGCTAAGTGCGAACAAAAGGTTCTTACGTATAATTGTACACGAAAATTCATTTCTTTTTTCAATGCAATTATACGAAACTTTCGTTGCTATTTAGCGGAACAGACCCTTAGTGTTTTCTTAGCAATAAATTTTACAATTTCGATACGAGTTGTTTGTTATAGAAAGCGCTGATTTAAATAATTTAAATTTTTAATAAAATTTTTTTCCAAATTTTTGAAAATAAAATTGATTTTTTGTTTGCTTTACAAATTTTTATTTTCCAATGGATTTGTCTGAAATTTGACTCCGGGAAAAATCATTATATACTTTTGGACCTGCCACGCCCATTTTACGCCCTTTTTCAGTCACCACTATTAAAGCTGTAAGGCCTGTGCTTCATTTAAGCCTGAAATTATGCTTTGAATTATTTTATTTGCCAGCTTAGTTGGCGCCTCTGCCAAGGCATGAGCCTTTTAAAGTAGTGAATAGAATAGATTTGGATGGGCTTTTAAACGTTTCAAATTCCATTTGTAAATGGAGAGACCGAGTAAAAGTATTTAGTATGAAATAATTTTTCAAATTGCTGCACAAGTTGCTCAATGTCCATGTCAATGCTTTCAATTTCACCTTTGATGACAATTTTTAAAATCAAGTGCTGGGTAATTTTACATCACTAATTGCGAACCACTAAAATCAATAAAATAAAATACACAAGCAAAAACTATATTCCGTAGCGCTGATTTCAAATCTGGCTTCGATTTTTTCTAATTTACATATCGTTACTTACTATTTTCCAGAGGTGATATGACATATATGAGCATGACATGAAAACGGTTTGTTTTATATATTTAAAAGAAAAATTCGAAATTCCTCAAGAAAATTTTCTGCAAGTCTTTCCTACATTGTTGTTATATCTGTTTAATAGTTTTTAAAATATCGTTAAAGTTGTGACAAAAAAAAAACTTTTGATTAAAAAAAAATATTACCCGGACTTTCCCGGTCAGTTAGACCGATTGTATAGATAAAATCACTTTTTTGATTAGCTAGTTTTAGGCGATCTAGCGTGCCCAGTGCAAATTGGCAACCTTCTAACTGACCCTAGTAAAAGTGGGCGTGGCTGATCTTAGAATATATAGGGAGCATTCTTAGAATATATTAGCTCATAATTATAGTCACACTAAAATTGGTATCTTTCTAAAAACGGCTTTAAATTCATACAATTCTTAATAAAAGCCTACTTTTTGTGACTATGCTTATAGCCCATTGATTTCATATACCAAATTTAAATTTTTTTTTTTTTTTGGAAAATAGAATTTTAAATAATTAAATAATGGACTGGGCGTAGCGTTATGTTAAATTGGTCACATAAATTTTACTTTAAAGTTTACTTTTTTTTTTTTTTTTTTTTTTTTTTTTTTTTTTTTTTTTTTTTTTTTTTTGTGATAAGAACATTAAAGTTTAGCCCTTAGAAACAAAAAAAAAATTTTCCTCTTTATAGAATCGCAAAATACAACTCTAGCAGTTTTCTCATGAGTTTCAAACAAAACGAGCTGCAGGTTATTGAAATCGTTAAACAACTTTTGATTTTATTCAAGAGCTTTTTCGGCACAAATTTAGTGCCGCTGACGAGCAAAAAAAAACGCTAAAACTACAAAGGCCCTAACAGTCACGACCGAACAAATCAGCTTGAACAAAATTATCCGCTCCTTTTATTACATCTTTTTCGGTCTTTCGTTCTTACTCGTGTTTCATAATAAAAACAAATTGACAATATTATTTATAACTTTTATTATAAATCTTTCTTAAATTATTAATAAATAATTTAAATTTGTTTTTTTAAGCGTATCACAATCTTTGTTTATATTGCTTTTATATTATTTTTTTATCGTTCGGTATTTTCTATCCTTTGGTCATGTGTTTCAACTGGAACATTGAATAAATAAACGATTGAAGGAAAATGACTGCACGAATCACTTTCAAAAATTGGTTTCACTAAAACCAATGATTTGAGACAGGTCTAACTAAACATTTTCCTTATAGAAAATGTTAAAAAGCAGATGCTTGACAACACTACGAGTACATGAAAGCTAAAATTAATTAAATTAAAATACATTTTTTATGCAAATTTATTCTAATAACATTTCACAGCTGCTTTTGTCTAATTGTAATGCAGGGAATTTTTTTAAATTGTTTTATAAATCACAAGAAATATTGCAGGGGCTACAGGGGCATTATTAGAATAAAGAAAACAGGTTTAACTTTTTAACTTAATAAAGTTGCAATAGCGGGAGTAGAAGCTCTCACAATACTTGTTGCAATGAATTCAGTTTTGAGCGAAAATCTCAGTAAAGTATTTTTTTATTTATTTTTTATTTACCCTACGAGTAGATAAGGTATTACTGGCAGAATTATTATTAATTAACAACACAAAACTTGTTTGCTCATCTGCAGGAATCTAAATTGCGACCCCCAGATTAACCTTGCAATGCTAATGTACGTAAAATTTAATTGTGATTACACACGTGTGTTGCAACTAATTTTGCTAAATTTCACATGTGCCTTCAACAATAGTTTCTAAGTAAAAAAAAGCAAAAACAAAACATTTATGTAGTACAAAATAACATTAGTATTCCAGGGTTAATAAATAGGCTGGCACACTACCCACCATTAAAATAGTGAAACTGTAAAAACTGCAATGCGAGTTTATGAGAAGAAGTTCTTTGAAAACTCTATAAAAATATTTATAGCCAAACTTTAGAAACCATTAAAATATTTGAAAAAAAAAAATAATCAAAAATTAAGTAAAATTTAAAAAAATATTTAAATAAAAAATAATCAAAAATTCAATTTCAACCAAATTCGTTTAAATATTTAATTTAGTAACTGAAAGTTTTATTTTTTTTTTAAGTAAAATTTAAGAAAATATTAAAAAAAAATCAAAAATCCAATTCCAGCCAAATTCGTTTAAATATTCAATTTAGTAACTGAAAGTTTTATTTTTTTTTAAGTAAAATTTAAGAAAATATTAAAAAAAAAATCAAAAATCCAATTCCAGCCAAATTCGTTTAAATATTCAATTTAGTAACTGAAAGTTTTCTTTTTTTTAAGTAAAATTTATGAATTCAATTAAGACTTGAAAGAAAGTGTAGGTGTGCTCTTGCATTCAATAATTTTTTTTTTTTAGATTTTGTAGAATTTAAATTAGAAAAGTGTGTGTGCCTGAAAAATACCATATTTTTTTGTTTGTTGTTAGTGCCCCTATACTTAAAACAATTTTTTTTATTGAACCACCAATAAAAAAAAAGAAAAGGGGAAGCATTTCTTTTTTTTTTTTATTGTGTGAATAGTTGAAAGATCAATTAAAAAAAAGAAATTAATGAAATTATAATTAAGAGTCTTTACACAATTCAATATAATTAAATTTATTTAACAAAAAAAATAAAATTAAGTGTCGAAATTTAATATCTACCCCTGAGCAAACATGATGGTGGTCTATAAATTGTAAATCACTTAATGATTTTCCTCAAGTGACTTCAAAAAGTTTTCAAGAGTGTGACTTTTTGTAAAGGGAATATTTTAAGCATTTCTGCTCTTGTCCACAAAAAAAAATTTACTTGATTCTAAAGCAAAATTTTTGAAACAAATTATAGGAAAATTTCGATAATATTGAACAAAAGTACTGGGGTATGAAGGAATTTCAAAAATATTTTTTAAATAATCCAAAGTAATTTCTAAGTAATTGGGTGGCAGATTACAAATCTAGACAGTATCCCCTTTAAAATGATATGTGCCCGTGGGGAGTTGTTAAAATCACTTAGAGCAACAACACTGGGGTATATAAAAATTTCAAAATAATTCAAAGTAACTTCCGGACGAACCATAGAAGATTGCTAGATAGGACATATATCATTTTAAAGAGGAGATCGTCTAGATTTGTAATCTACCGCCTAAATACACAGAAATAACTTTGAACTATTTAAAAAAAATTTTTTTAATTTCCATATACTCTAGTGCTGTTGCTTTGAGGGATTTTTACCATTCCCCACCTCCTCGAGGTACTATTCCCGATTTTTCACATGAAAATTTCCAAAATCAAAAAGAAATTTAATCTGTAGGCTCTAAACTTTCTGGAAATGTTTTAACATTTTCTGAAAACCTCGTAGTTTTTATTTTATGATGCAAAACGGAAATTGCCAAAATCCTTCAGAGCAACTGTATTGGGGTATATGGAAATTAAAAAAAAATTTTAAATATTTCAAAGTAATTTCTGAGTTTTTGGGCGGTAGATTACAAATCGAGAAGACCTACCTCCCTTTTAAAATTGCATGTGTGCCACGCTAGAATCTTCTATGGTGCGTTTGTAAATTCATAAAATTTCTTACAGAAATCAACGTATTTATGAATATTTAATGACGTATTTGATAAAAATGCCATAAATACTGAAGAGATATTTACAAATACTAAAAAACGTAAAGGGTTACGTTAAAACGTATTTGTGTTTACTCACTTTTCATTTTATTTTGGAGATTTTTCTTTTCAAGTCTCATATACCAGACTGTGATGGAAAGATGAAGATTTTAGTAGAGAATGGCTTAGCATTATGAACTTTTTGTTCTGTTCACACATTTTTTGTACATGTAGGGAAAAATAGTTATCAGCTGGACGAGAGTAGTTTTTATTGATTCCATTTAAAATGTTAAAGAATTTTTTTGTCCTGCAAAACCTACTCCACTTTGTGGTTCATTGCATACAACAAAATGAGTGTGTGGTCTAGGTATTTATTTAGCCTATATTTATGGTCTCAGCTTAAAATGCCTCTCAATAGAAGCTTGCTTTTTTCTTGCAACAAATCAAACATGACACACATTAATGTGTAAAGGCAGCAGCAGCAGCAGGATGCTTTTTAAATGCTCAGTCTTTAATACAAGTAAGTGTTATAGATGAGACATCTATAAAATTCACCTGAATGGATCATAAAAATGGATTTTTTTTCATCTTGCTTGACCTCATATGGCAAACACAAATTAAAATAAAACGTTTAACGAAAATTACAAAAATGTTTGGGCTTAAGCAGAAATAGATTAAAATTAAAATGTTGAAAATTATATTGTTGCATTAACAAACGCTAAATAAGTAAATACTCAGGCTGGTGATAAAACATGCAACACCACTCGCACTCATACCCCTGCAAGTTGTAGGCACTTACGAGTATTAGCTGTTTAGCTCAAAAGCAGAGCAGAGTAGTAGGATATTTTATGGCTGGTATTTTTAAGCATGAATGGAATAAAATAAATACTCGTTTAAAATAAAATATGAATGGTTGGCCCAGTTGGTTGATGGGCTGGTGGTTTGTTGGTGTTGGTTGGTTTTGCTGGTGCCTTGGCTGTGTATGTTTCAGGGAAGATTATTTGAATATGCAGGAATTGTTTACACATTTTCTACACAGTCCAAACAAAATTATGTATTTGTTTACATTTGGTTCCTTTTTTTTTCCTTTTTTTTGTGTATTGAAAAAATGATTATTAAATGAAAAGCCTTAAAAGGTATTATGCTTTCTGACAAGCATTAAACCAAACATTAAATGTATAAATAATGGCCAACTACTTAAATGGCTTTAAAATCAGTTGGTTACTATAAAATGCGTAGGCATGCACATCATTTTAGTTTAGTTAAATCAGATGGTGCAGTTGCTCTGATAAGAGTAGTGCAAGCATTTAAATGATCACATGGCTTCATCTTTAAATAAATAAGTTTTCGAATAAAGTCAGCCCCACATCTCATGATACTAATTGCAACCCAATACTTGGGAGGAAGAAAGGCCACTTACAGAATCAAGGGCGAAGCTAGACACTTTCCTTTTTTAAAAGAGAAAATTAGCAACAATTTTTAATCACTCTAAAACACTGCTCTTTAGCTGAAACTTTAAATGTAGGAATAAAAATTTAGGAATTTAAATTTAATCTTTGGTTGGGTTGCCTATCGGCCTGATGGCCCTCAGTTTTGAACCACCCACTCGCCAAGACTGCGTAGTAATCAAGTGGCATTAATATATCTGAGAAGGCTCCCTACCGTGTTCCCCATTTCTCAGGTAGTCCATTCTTTAGATGGGTACCAAAAAATCTGTGACTCGAAGCCATAAAAGGAGAAGGTATAAAACTGTCAGCAGCTGTGTCAATTATCGTTGAAGGGCAGTCCCCGCCTGTTATTATGCATGCCGATCGTTCAGTGACTAGTTATCACAGCCAACAGTCTGGTAATATTTTTCCTATTTCTGTTTATCAGCTAAGCAGAGTGCTTACCATCATAGCAAAGGTCATACACATCTCTATACCTAGAGAAAAATGACACCATCCGTTGTGAAAATGACAATTAAGGGTGTCAATAGAAAGTACCATGTCCCATCTCGCAATCTTCTATGGTTCGTTCGGAAGTTACTTTGGATTATTTTGAAATTTTCATATACCCCAGTGCTGTTGCAACATCCCAACGAACCTATAAAGATTTTTGGATGGGACGCATATCGTTTTAAAGGGGAGACTGTCTAGATTTGTAATCTAGCGCCAAAATACTCGGAAGTTACTTTGGACTATTTTTAAAAAATTTTTGAAAATTCCATATACCCCCGTGCTTTTGCAATTAATCCACCTGGTCATTACCAATTAAGCCAATATGTGCAGGAATCCATACCAAAGATACGTCAGCCCGACATACCAGATTGGATAACACAGCCTTACCTTGGACAACTACAGCAGAGTATGTAAAATTCTGTTGAAATGGCAGTAGAGCCGCTTGGTTATCTACGAAAATACCTACACACAGAAAAGAACTTCGGTTGTGCCAACTAAATTTGTTTCCAATTAAAAATTCAGTTGCGATAATTAAATTTTTTAGTTGCGGTAACCTGAATTCATAATATAGACCAAAATTTGGTTCTATCAAAAATATTTTAAACTGTAAAACTGATTTTCTATTGTCACGATTAAAAAATTCGACTGTCACAATTGAGTTTTTGATTGGAAACAAATTTAGTTCTCGCAACCGAAGTTGTTTTCTCAGTCTACAGTTCCCCTGGGAGTACTTCGATTCAAATCGACATGGCTTTCAAAAAGAATTTTGAATTCAAAAGAAAAAGCTTTTATGTAAAACTTTCGAAAATCCAGCAGAGTTGTATTAACAATTTTAAAGGTAATTTTCAAAATGTTAATTATATAGAAAATCAGCTTTCTTTTCAATTCGAAAGACTTTTCGATTCGAATTGAAGTACATAATAACCCTCTTAATTTCCCTATAGTACAAAGAGCCGCATAACTTGCTGATGGTCAGTATCTTCACCTGAAAGACACTAGACTGGTCTGGGACTCGAAATGAAAGTCGTACGTCAAGTTTTCTGCAATAAACTTTAGATGTTACACTGTAGATCATCTTAGATCCATCAGTGTACTCTTTAGCGTCATACCTGTTTGCATGTGTGCCCCGTTTAAAGTCTCGCTTGGAGGGGAAAACGATGTTGAAAAACGTATCAAAGGCTATAAGGGCTATTCGGTCCGAATGAGTCTGAAGAAATAGGCTTTAGTTATGGCCCAATATTTTTTTTGCTTTCATGAATGAAAATTCTTTAAAAAAAATTAAAATTTTTTTGGTAGAAAAAATTTCTTCGCAAAAGCTTTAGCTTAAAGCCAGCTTGTAGTAGACTTTATAATGAGTTTAATTTTAGACTTAACAAAAAGTTGCTTGTGTGTAAAAGGACCTACTTAATGCAAGTAGTGGAATACAGTAGGGTCTAGCTAAATCTAAGTAGCTGAACTTTTTTATTATAATTATTAATTATTATTTTTTAATTTAAATAAATAAACATACACACACACACACTAACTATACAAAAATGTTTTTTAAATTAAAAATTGACCAATTGCTTTTTAAGGGATTTAAGTGCCTGCCTGGCTGGTGTATTGTGCCACACATTATAATAAGCGGCACACACTCACTCACTGTTGTGAAGTTTATTTGCATGTTATGGAATGGTGCTTCCCTCCCCTTTCCCCCCTCTCCTATCAGGTTTTCTTTTGCACTTTTGTAAATAGTTACTACACAGATCTGTCGTATTATAACCATAATTCATGCAAATTTCACGTTGGCTGATTAATATTTTTGGTCACGTGCCATGAAGCATCAGAAAGCCAGCGCAGCTGTAATAAAATCGTTTACAAAAAGAAAGATTTATCGCCATCATTTAATGAATGGAGCGGGCGCGTGGTAGCTAAATTATTTAATTTTTTTTTATTTATAATAAATAATTTTTTCTTTTTGTTTAAAAATATTTTTTTTTTTTGGTTTTTTGATTACAATCAAGTATTGAAAAGCTGTGTCATCATTTTATATCAACACACACACACAGACCAACATACCCAAATCTAAATGAATTTCAAACATATTTTGAACATTTTTGTTTTTAATTTTTATATTATCAAGTGTTACTTGCTGCAACATGCAACAGATATTTTTGTTTATTTTGCCTACCACAATGTTAAATTACCAAAAAAATATAAAAAAAAGCAGAAAAATGAAAATTTCAATGACTTATAAAGTAACTGAACGGTTATTACAGCTTGTGTGGATGAGTATTATACCCTGCAAGCAATTTGGTAGTAACCTACAAGAATGCTACATTTCTTCTCAATTTTTAATTTTAATAAAACAGAAAAAGATGTATAGGGTGCATTGAAATTTTCTAGGCGTTTGAAAGGCCTAAAGGCGTGACAACAGGATACACTGAAAGAATAATTATTTATTTTTCAACCAATGATACCGACTCATTAGACTAAGGAGAGTGAATATGTCATTGAATTAAAGAAATATTTCATTAAATGAATGAATATTTCATTAAATTAATTAAAAATTGCATTAAATGAATGAATAAGTCATGGAATTAATTAAATATTTCATTGACTTAAGGAAATATTTCTTTAATTTAATGAAATATTTCATTAAATAAATGAATATTTCATTGAATTAATAAAACATTGCATTAAATGAATGAATATGTCATTGAATTAATTAAATATTTCAGTGAATTAATGAAACATTTCATTGATTTAAGAAAACATTTCATTAAATTAATTTTATTTTATTGAATTAATGAAACATGAATGAATGAAATGTTTCATTGAGTTAAGGAAATATTTCATTAAATTAATGAAACATTTCATGAATATGTCATTGAATTAATGAAATGTTTCATTGAGTTAAGGAAATATTTCATTAAATTAATGAAACATTTCATGAATATGTCATTGAATTAATGAAATGTTTCATTGAGTTATGGAAATATTTCATTAAATTAATGAAACATTTCATGAATATGTCATTGAATTAATGAAACATTTCATTAATCTAATGAAACGATGACATTGTTTAAAAAATAATGTTTTTTTCAGGGTAGCAAAACACGGCCATCAGTTGATTTGCCTCCTGAGTTATTGTAATATTTCCTGGCTGTGGCTGTTTTATAAATACCAATTCTGACCATTGGGTTTGTATTACAAAATTTCCAAACACTACGTGAGTCATTTACACGTAATCTGTAACGGCTGCATTCAAGTTCGAACAAAATAAACTCCTTTATTTATGCTGCTTTCTATTTGGGTGCACATGAGTGTGTGTGTGTGTGTATGGGCTGTTTATGTTGATACCAGCTTAACAGCATGAATGGCATTTAAGTTGTTTTTATTTGGCTAAATTTACAAAATACAAAAACAACAAAAAAAAAATTTTTGGTCAATCCTGAATTGTTTTCAAATTTATCTGTGTGTGTGTGTGAGTGTGGCCTTTTCTTCAATAAAATAAAACTAAGCAAGTTTTGAGTAATTACACAAAGCCAGTGCCACACAAAAATATAATTCATATTTACACACACACATACGTACTCCTTCACACACATCAGTAAATGAATTTATTTGAAATGTCTGTCCACTTGTACCTATAAGCGAGCCAGAAAGTGAGTGAGTGAGTGTATTTGGTAGGATACGAAATCTTGTTCATTTCAAAAGAGCATGAATTTCATAAATTAAAAAGGATTATTTCAAATGCATTGTTAAATAGCTTATTGAACTGTTTTATTGACACCATAAGACAAGCTTTGCATGAATCAGTGCTCAGTGCCCCTTCCCACCGTCATCATCTATTTTTGCAATTTATTTAAAAATTTATTAAATAGAAAATGAAATTTTAAGCCTTAAAATCCAATTTAATGTGTCACACCAGCAATTGACTAAAAGGTAACTATTTTGTGGGCGTTTTCCAGGGAAAATTTATATTAAAATAAAAATATAAATTTAAAAACAAAAAAGAAAAAAATATTACGTTGATTCTCTAAGATTTTTACTAATTTGCAAACAAACTATAGAATATTACGGGATAGGACACATAGTTTGTTGTTGTTTGTTTGTCTCTGATTAGGCTTGCCTTTTGCATATTTATTGTATCCTTTTTATTAATTTTAATTGATAACAAAAAAAAAATAAATAATTTTTTTTTCTAAAATATTTTTAGGACTCATAGTGAATGGTTTTATAAATGTTGTCATCACAACGATTGAAAGACGGTTTGGTTTGCGTTCCCGACAAACCGGTGTGGTGGCCAGTGGTTATGATATCGCCTCATTTTTATGTTTGGTGCCTGTAACATATTTTGGTGGTCGTTTGGGTGCTTTCAAGCCCCGTATAATTGCATGGGGCATTATATTATTGGGCATGGGCTCATTAACATTTTCCCTGCCTCACTTTCTGGTGGGCACATATCGTGCTACCAAGTCTACAACAAATACATGTGCATTCTTAAATGAAAATAATGATACCATTCAGGTATGTTTACTAGGAAATTTTATTGAAAATTTAAATAAAAAAAAATGCTCATCTCATCCTCGAACTTATTCCCTTGAAAGTGTAAAAAAATAAAATCACAATAGTATGGCAACCTTTTAATAACTTCCACATTTGGCAAGTCAGTTGCGCAAGTTTCTTGTAAATATTTGTAGATGTTTGGCGCAACTGACTTTGCTAAATGTGAAAACATTTTAACACCGACCCACTTAAAATAATAAAAATTTCAGTATTTTTAAGGAGACTTTGAAGTCTAGTGCGAAGTTATTTTTGCTCGAGTTTGTACTAAATTACAAAAATTACAAATTTTTTTAAGCGATTTTTGAATTTTTTTGCAATTTACTCGAAATTGTGGAGATATCAGCCAAACCGACTGGAATTCGTATTCAGCGGCTTGAAATACATGCCCTTAAGTGGGTTTGGTCAAATGTAAATGGTGGCTTTAATTCTTGCTTAGCCAAACAACATTACAAGCACTCGAAACTGGTCTGCTATTGTTTAATTTTTCTAAAGAAACAGTGGATACCTAGTATGGGTAACACGGACAGATGAACTCGCTACAACCGGTGCGCCTCTATCAAGCTCAAGATTATAGAGTGCCTGTAAAGAGTATCACAACAAAATTGGTTGGAGACAAAGGATATCGGGGTAGCAAAAACATTGATGCCATTGTGTTGTCAGAACAAAGCAAATGACTTACTGATCCTGCCTAGGTCATGTATATGTGACTGGGCGGAGTATTCAGCTGTGCAAGTTATGTCACGAAGATTAACAGTTCAACCTAATTTGGAGCGGCAAGCTGATTATAATAAAGCGTCATCCCTAAGTAAAAGCCTTGATGGTGCGTATGCTCTTGTTTAATAAAACCTACTCAAGACAAACAAAAATAGAGTTAAAAACGCTGAATTAAAAAAAAACTAGCTAAAATGTCATTACTGGTCAACAATAGCAACATAAAAAGAAAAAAAAAACAATTGTTTCGCAGCCAATTTGAGATTGAGTTTGATGCATTTGAGGTCGGAGAAGATTTATTATGATTGTAATAATTCTATGCCGTGTGTGAATTATGTGCTGTTTTTATAACACAAGCGATCAACTCCTCTGGAAATTTTTATATGAAAAGTACTCAAAATATTGAGTGTTTTTCATATAAATTTTTTAGACAAGTTGATCGCTTGTGTTATAAAAACAGTACATTAGTTCGAGCTTGAGATTGTTTGAGGTCGGAGACGATTTATTAAGAGTTTAATAAGTCTATGCCGTGTGTGAATTAGTTCGAGTTCGAGTTCGACTTTGAGATTGAGCTTGATGCCTTTTTAAAATTAATTTATTTTTTTTTTAAATTTTTTTATTGTGAAATAGTCTTGTGAATTAAAGGACATAACCCCTGGGAATAGTGTGAAAGATGATTTCGATAATACTGAAAATCTAACATGGACTGTTTGGATATTTTTCGCTGCTCAGCTTTTACATGGGGCTGGTGCATCGCCACTATTCACTCTGGGTGTTACTTATATTGATGAAAATGTTTCCAAGAAAATGTCATCAGTTTATTTGGGTAAGTTTTTTTTTTTTATTTTATTTTTTTTTTTTAAGAAAATCTTCTAAGCGACTTGATGACATTAATTAAAGGGCTGCAGAAGCACACTTGAAAGCCACACATCACTGCAAACATGCGTAATATTTTATAATAAAAAATGCTTTAACATTAATGTTAGCATTACATTAGCTAATGATCCGACAGAGTTTTTTTATAAGCAAGTTTTACTGTTTATGTAGTCTTTTCTTGTTCAAACATTGAAAAAGTTTTTAATTTCTTTCATACACCTTGTTGTGAATGTTGTGGTTTATGGCTGCAATAATCATTCCTTAGACTCACACCCCATATTTCCTGCACCGATCTGAGGTTTGTGAATATAGTAAATATCGTTGCCAGGAAATAAAACTGCTGACACACTGATCAGGACCAGCCGAATTTGGGTTTAAGAGTACAATCGCTCATAGTTTTAAATAAAAAAGAAAAATTATTTAAAACTAGAATTTTAATTAAAAAAATTTTGTTTTATGTGAAAGATCAATGGCTAAAAGCCAAAATCTTTTGCGTAAAATTTTACACATACTGGACATATGGAGTCCAGTATAATATTTTGAAAATTAAAAATTTCTTGATTTTGCAGAGAAAACTTAATTTTTCATTACAACTTTAACAATATTTCTAAAACTACTGAGCAGATTTCAAAACAGTGTTGGAATGACTTGAAGCAAATTTTGTTAAGGAATTTCGGATTTTCTTATTTAACAAATAGAGGCAATTATTTTGAAATTATAGGCTTATATGGGTCATCACCTATTGAATTTAAGAAACAGCAGATTTGAAATCAGCGTTAAAAACAGTTTTAAGTTTTACTTTTAAAAAAGTTGACTTGAATTTATAAACTTGTGTATTTGGTGAGTCAACAACTAAAAGCTTAAAACCAAAGCTATCAAATTATACTAAAAAACCTGCCTCAGTTGGAAAATTTGGTTTTTATTGAAAAACTAAGTGACTTGATTTGGTGTTCAATAGCAAAACTAGCAGCTGTGAGTGCCATGGATACTAATGCTGCGCACATTTTTAGTGTGTATAGGCCTCATAAGGCAGTGAGTGAGTCTTGTGTTGCTGCTCAAGCAAACCCCCTTAGACTAGTGATAGTGTATTAAGCTATTAATCTGGGGGTCGCAGGTTCGAATCCTGCCCTGACCCTGGGTGTTTCTGCAGTTAAGCAAAAAAAGCTTCACGAATTTGTGTTGTTTAATATATAAAAAAAATTTCCTGGCAGTTCTGAACAAAAACATTCTTTTGTAGTCCTGCGGAATGGGAAGTAGCTGCGATTTCTGCAGGGTTACTACCTAAACAGCTTACGAGTATTAAATTCACTAAATTGCTTGACAATGAATGAGTCAAGCCACTCATAAATATTTTCTATTGTGTTTATACAGTCTTCTTTTAGTTTTAAATGGAATTTTAGAGTAAAAAGAAAGTGAAATAAACTAAAGTCAATATTTATTTAGTATTTCTGCGCGCTATCAGGAATACGAGTACGTACGTTCGATTATCTTAAATTGAACAAGATGAAATAGTTTATTAAGTTTTTCTAAACAAATAAATGTGTGTGTGGGTGTGTGTAGATGCTGGTGATGCCATAAGTCTGCTTAGTAAATTACAATTGCAAACTTATTTATTTGCACTCACATGAAGTTTAAAACAGGCGTGTATGCGTGTAAACATGACTACAAAGGATATGCTCTTGTGCACATACATACATACATAAATAGCATTTATTTTGCCGTTTGACAAATATGTAATTCCTTTATTTCCGGACTCTAACAACAAACTTCAAGACATTTTTCCAAAAAAAAAAACAATTTTAAAAGTGGGAGTGATATTTATCTTAATGTTTCCTTTATTCATTTTTATTTTTATTTTATTACTTTTTTTTTTTTTTTGTTATAAAGAAAGAACCCTTCTTTGGACATCAATTCAAATGCAGACACCCGCCTCTCTCATTCCAACAAATTATGAATTATTTGTCACGCTTATCAAAGTGCGTGTGTAATTTTGTATGTGACCCAGTTTAAAATTAAGCAAAAGAAAAAACCTTTTTCAAGCAAGGATATTTTATAAATTTATTTCGTTGTTAAACGGGTGATAGACACATCAAATTATGTATTTGTGTGTGTATTGAAAAAATCAAACTGCTTTCAATTTTTTTTTATCAAATTCACACACAATTTAAAAAACATCCACACAAATACATAATCGATGTTGTTTTAGACATCAACATTTTCTAGCTATTGTTGTTGTTGTTGTTTTTGCCATCTACTGTTGCTTCTCATCACTATGCAACTAATTTGAAATAAAATCATTTGAAACTTATTAAGCGGGTGTTTTACAAAATGCTTATTCACAACTTTCTTTACAAAATTCAAATAAAATCAGCTTAGTTGTTGTTGTTGTTGTTAAATTTTGCAATCCAAATACAGTTGCTTGCAAAACAAACAAAACTTTGAAATAATTTTGTGCAGAAATTGAACTATTTTGATAGAAGCTTTTTTCAAAATGTACGCAGCATCAGTATCCATAGCACTAGCAGCTGCTAGTTTTGCTATTGAACACCAAACCAAGTAACTGGGTTTTACAATAAGAACCTAATTTTCTAACTGATAACTTTGATTTAAAGTTTTTACTTGTTGACTCAATAATTACTCACGTCAACTTTTTTAACACTAAAACTTAAAATTGTTTTCAACGCTGATTTCAAATCTGCTCTTTAGTTTTTTTTTTTTTTTTTTTTTAATTAGCTTTAATTTCTGTGATATATTGCTGTTTCTTAAATTTAATAACTAATGCCCCATATAAGCCTATAATTTCAAAACAATTGCCTCTATTTGTTAAACAAGAAAATCCGAAATTCCTTAACAAAATTTGCTTCAAGTCACTCTAACACTGTTTTGAAATCTGCTTAGTACTTTTAGAAATATTATTAAAGTTGTAATAAAAAAATTATTTTTCCTGTGCAAAATTAAGAAATTTTTAATTTTCCAAAAATTATTTAAAATAGAAAAAGACCAAAATTCTTCAACGTTTTATCTTAGCATGTAGCCCCATAAGTTCCAAACAAAATGAGCTGTACTTTATTAAAATCATTAAACAACTTTTGATTTTTTTGTGCAATTAAATCAATCTAACATCCAGTAAAAAAAACTACTTTATTAAAAACAAATGCTGCCATATGCGTTCGCTAATGTTTCTTTGACGTGTTTGCCGGCAGCTGTGATACTGCTCTACCTAAGAATGATAGAAATACCATGATACGCCATCCCATAAACATAAAATTTAAATTTTCTGTGCATGTAGCACAAAAAACGTCACCCCAAGTGTTTCTATTGTTTTATAATTTACAGCTAAATAATTAACAGTAAAGAAATTTTTTAGTTTTTTCTTCAAACAGAGTATAAACTACGTCATCTAACGGAAAATTAAGTAAATGGCATAATCTTGTATTTCTATAATTCTTACCTCTACTCACATGGCATTTTTTTTTCACTAGGAAGTAGCATCTCTTGATTAAGAATAAAATCCAAAGTTGTGCTTGGATTTCAATAAAGTAAATCCCGTTTTGTTTGGAACTCATAAGGCTATATAACTATAGAAAAACGTTGCTAATTTTTGCGTTTTATTGCTTTTAATAAATTTTTGAAAACTACAAATTTTTAAATTTTGCATCTTTGATATCTTAGGAACTAGTGAGCCAATTTAATTAAAGCTTAAGCTCCTATTTTTGCTTAAAAAAAATTTTTTTTTATTTAAAATATTGCTGTTCCGAACAAGTGGGTGAATGGTTGGATAGTGCACTGGAAGAAGATACGCAGTGCAAGAAAGGAAAAATTGGCTTCAGCTAATACCTTCTTTGGCAGACTCCCAGTGAAATAGAAAAGATCTCACTGAATAAAGTGCGGCCCAAGCATGCTTGAAATGGCTTACAAGCACTTTTTATTATAAAATATTAACCTGTTTGTAGTGATGCTTGTCTTTCAAGTAGGCTTGTGCGGCTCTTTAATAGAAACCTGTAGAAGTTGCTTCCGTATGTCCGCTAAATTAAGCCAAAATCCTTAAACAAAAGACCTGTCAAAAGACTTGTCAACAAGCTTATTTACAAGCTTTAGTGAAAAGAAATGTCTTTAAATTAATTCAAAAGCCTTTAAGCGTTAATCGAAAGACCTGTCGCTAAACTAATCTAAGATACAAGTGAGTTGTTTATTTAAAAAGGAAACATTTTCTCTTACATGCTTAGCGATAGAAAACTCATTTTCTTTAATTTTTTTTTCTCATGCTAACGATGAGTCCAAAGAACGATGATTCGAAAGAACAAAAGAGATGTAAATGCTTTCACACAAAATCCGATGTCACTATGAAGAACACAAACACAAACAATTTTAGTTGCGCAACTCTTGGGCTTATAGGATTTTTTTCTTTCCTCTCTCTCCTATAAACTCAAGAGTTGCGCAACTCAAATTGCCACGTCTGTTTAGACGAAATGTCACAATCAGAGTGTACAAATGAAAGACAGTGACATTGTGAAACCCAAATTGGTGTTTGTGTTTTGCATAGTGACATTGGAAGCATTTACATATTTTTTGTTCTGGGTTCTTTGGCTGACTTTCGTTCACTTAAAATTTTTTTTTCTTTTGAAATTTCAAAATTTCAGTAAAAGTTGTCTGAATTCTATAATTCGGCCTCTTTTTTTTCTTCAGAAATGCTTTTCAATGTCCCTATTTAGACGAAGAAACATTTAGAAAGGAAACATTTCGTTGGTAGGGTGGAGAAGAGAGAATCATTTTTGTGTTCGGTACAGGGCGATACGCTTTATTCACATATTCTTTGTTGATATTTGCTTTACTTTTCTTTTCTTTCATTGTTTTGTGTGCAAATAATAAAAATAATAATGAATGTTGGCGGCAACATGTTCGTCTGTGTGACCGCGAAAGAAAAAGCAAAAGAGAATTCAAGATGTTTTTCTTCCAAATGTTTCCTAGTCTAAATAGGGACAATATAATTTTTTTTTAATTTAATTTTAAAGAAAACAAAGTTCTTGTTGAAAAACCCGCTTTTTGCAACACAAAATGTTGTTCACAGTATTAAAAACAAAAGTTCATCAAAAACATTTTTGTTGTTATTGTTGTTATGCTGCTAAAAAATATGTTTTTATGTGCGTAGAGTAGAGGCAGCATGAGCATCCATAGCTGGTAGTTGTTAGTGATGATACATCATCACATTAAATCCCAAACAAAAATGTACTTTCATCTAAGTTTAAACGCACACCCACTAAGAAAACTAAGTGAAGAGGCAAAGAAGGGGGGGTCACCATGACAATTGCACAAGTGTATTTGTGCCGTATTCGTATCCTTTAAATTTGTTTGCCTTCAGTATTTATTTGTAAATATTATTTGATCTGCTATTTTGTCTTTGTATTTAAAAACTTTGTGTGCGAATACGAAATACGACTAAACACAATAAGAGAAATTTTTATTTTTATTTTATTTTTTGATAAAATTTATTGGTTTCTAGTTAAGATAATCTTTAGACCTCAAAAGCAATTCCAGACAAAAGTTTACAGAGACAAAAATAAAAGAAAAGGAAAAGGAAAAGAAAAGATATGCTCTCCCCTGCCTTTTAAAAACAAATTAAACAAGTTTTTGCTGTTAAAATACAAAATTACAAATTTCTATTTGTTTGCCAATGGATTCATATTAAATTTGAATTTGTGGTGTGTGACACTCACATGCGTGAGTGTATAAATAGCTGCCTTACAAAAACACACACTTTTTAAATCCTTGTTCTTTGTTAAACGCTTTTGGAAGTATCGCTTTTCCTGTTATAAAATTCTTTTAGGAAACTGCTTTCCCTTTAAAAAAAAATTTTCTTTGCAGTGCAGTGTATGAAAACTTAATTACTTAAAAGTGAGTGATGATAAATATGCCAAATTAAATATATTTTAACGTAACCCGTTACGTTTTTTTAGTATTCGTAAATATCTTTTCAGTATTTATGGCACATTCATCAAATACCTCTTACGTGATTAAATAAATAAATACGTTGATTTCTCAAGAAGATGGGACACATATAATTTTAAAGGGGAGGTCGTCTAGATTTGTAAACTACCGCCCAAATACTCAGAAGTTACTTTGGACTATTTTTTAAAAAAATTTTAAATTTTCATATACCGGAGTGCTGTTGCTGTCAGGGATTTTTACCATTCCCCACTTTGCCGAGGTACCATTGCCGATTTGTCCCATGAAAATTACCAAAATCAAAAAGAAATTTAATCTGTAGGTTCTAAACTTTTTGGAAGTGTTTTAACATTTTTTTAGTTTTTATTTTATGATGCAAAACGGAAATAGCCAAAATCCTTGAGAAGAACAGTACTGGGGTATATGGAAATTAAAAAAAAATTTTTTTAAAATAGTCCAAAGTAGATTAGAAATCTAGACGACCTCTTTTTTAAAATGATATGTGTTCCATCCCGTAATGATTTGGTGATTGTAAACAAATGTTTGGCAAAAAATAATTTTGGTTTGAAATTTTGAATGCTGTAATTTAAACCCACATAAAAATTTTCTGTTGCGGATCATACATATTTAAATTAATTTATTTTTCTCTTTCCAGGTACATACTACACCATGACAATGATGGGCCCCGCTTTAGGTTATGTGCTTGGTGGACAATTGCTGCTAATTTATACAGATTTCTTGCAAGTCGATGTAACCGAGTAAGTAAAAAAAAGTGATTGAAAAGCCTGATCAGGTCCACATAGAGCTCGGACATAGTATATCTGAATTGGTACAGCTAGAGGAGTCACAGTTTTTGTAAATAATTTTGATATAGGGATATTAAGAGAGGGTAAATCAAATCAGTCTCCTATGAATAGATTTTTTTTCCGAAGGCATTTCCCATTTCTTGTATTAGTTAATAATATTGACACGTAGTGTGGTGGAAAGCTCTAAGCGCGACTAGCCAGTAGCCATTAGATCAACTCATTAAGGCATTCTTTAAGATGGTAAATTGGCTACCAGTTGATCTACAGAATAAAAAATTAGCGCTAGTGGCGTCCGAGTGATTGCGTGAGATGCCTAAATGGGGCCATAGATCATGGGACATTCGGACATTATTGTGGTACTTGTAGCGAAATCCCTGACCTAATTGGCTACGTCACTCCAAACGTTTTTCTACAGAGGGACTTCGGATTCACAATTTCTAACGAAACGGGAATCTCGGTAAGATTTTCTTCTTTAAGAGAGCATCTGGATGTCTTCACCGATAGCCTTAGGAATAGTTCTGGAGCTGGTGGTGGAATCTATATTGAGGAGTCTGGCAGACTCTCCGATCAATGCAGCGTTCTACAAGCTGAATTGATTGAAAAGCAACAGACTATCTGTGAATATTCTCATTTATACTGATAGTCGAACTGTCTATTCGACTTTCGATCTGGTTCGAGAATGCCGGACGGTACATTTGGCAGTCACTTTCATCTGGGTGCATGGCCATGGAACTATTGTAGGGAAATGTAGGGTGGATAACCTGGCAAGAGAAGGGTCGAGGCTAACATAGCAGAATACTGACACGTCCTGCAGCAGATCGAGAGCATATTTTTGCAAAGGCATGGTTCATATAGAAAGACGAACGGACGTGCAATACAGGGAAGATGATCTGTCTTAGGCTTGATAGCAATCACAGCAGGGATTTACTGGGATTGCACAGACCCCAGTTGGGAAATATGGTGGCAGTAGTAATAGGCCACTGCAGTTTTGACAACCATGCTAGGAGAATGGGTTTGCCAACAAACGATTACTGTAGAAGTTGACAAAAAAAGGAAGTTGTTTAACACCTTCTCTGCCAGTGCTTTGCCTTGGAGGAGCGATGCAGGCTCCACCTTGAAAAGTGTTATCTGCAGGGTTTCATTTTGCTTCTTTAGAAGTAGCAATTGGTTTAGGTGACGGATTCATCTTTCCTTTCACTTTTCTATCTCTAGCACTATCCTTCTTCCTTCAGAGGACCCAAATGAGTCCAGCTTTTTTTATTTGGGCGCCCAGTGTAACCTAATATATTTAATAATATTGATTAACTCAGCCATTATTTTTTAAAGTGGTATAAGTCCTCTTTAAAAAAAAGTAGTTAAAGGTAGATGTAGTTAGACCCCATTTTACTAAAATTACTGTGCACTAATATTTTTAAAATGTGGACTTACACCACTTTAAAAAATAACCGCTCAAAAATTAAATCGATTTATTTCATGCCTGACAATTTTTCCCAAGTACCTGAAAAATAATAAATAACAATTTGATCGTGACTACATTTCATTTAAAATATTCCCACTTACACGTTTAGAAGTGACTGTGGAAAATGTACTACAAGTTCCTTTTTCTCCTTGTATATAAATATTTTGTTTTCTAATTATATATATTCTCTGAAGGAGCAGACCATAAACAGCAACGTGTTAATAATGAAACGCATATTCTACAATAATAATTTTTTATTACGTGTCACATCTTAGTGCATCTTAAATACCAAGGAAACCAAAAAAAGAAGCAAGTGTACGTACGTGTAAGCGTATTGTGTTAGCAACAACCATAAATACTCGTATTCGTTAGTTATTTTTATGTAAACTGCGTTTTCAAGTCAGTAGTAAATCACATTCTCTCTCTTTCCCTCAACTAGACCAACACCAAATACAAGTATCTGGGGACTAATAAAACAAACTTTTACTTGCGCTTAACGCTGACACCTAAATACGTTACACATTTCGTGTTGACAGACTTAAAAAAAATGAAATAAAATAAACCAATAACAAGCAACAGCAGCAGAATAATAAAAAAATTTTAACAAAATTGAAACCATTATCCTGGTGAGCATGTTAATCATCCCTTATGCAGTTGACTTACAAATAAATAAGAATTTATTTCTAATGGTAACCAACCAAATCAGTATGAATGCTTTAGCCAAGCATTGAAAATTGTACATGTAAGCCGTTATGTTTGAAAGTGGAATAAGTCCATTTTTTTAGACACAGGCGGCAGCGGTATTTTTGGTAAGATAAAAGACACCATCTTACTAAATTACCTTTTTTTTTTGTCTAAAAAGTGGACTTGTACCCTTTAAAAAAACAGCTCATGTGTGTGTCTGTGTTACATATTAAATAAAATTCCAGGTGATAATGAATTATGCAGGGTACTCGTTACAAGTTGAAATTAACATGATGATATCATCCAAGTGGGTCAACTACTTTATAACGAAGTGTAATTGCCCAAATTGGCTTACCTGACGGCCTAACGGTCCTCAATTAGAATCCCAAAAATTGCCCAAGTACTGGTACGTATTATAAAAAAGGCATTCTTCTCAGCAACTTAGTGACGCATCACTGTACAATTAACAAACATATAAGAAGAGTAGGTCTTCCGTATAATGACTAGAAGTGTAGCTTTAGGTTTCTTAGCTGGTTTGTTTATGGCCAAAATTCACTCACTCATTCCGTAGAAAATTTTTGTTTATTTATTTCGATTTTTTTTAATAAAAATTAAAAAAATAATTTAAAGAAATATCAAAACAAAAATAAAAAATTAAATTAAATAAAAAAGAATTTAAAATTTAACAAAAAAAATTTTTTTATGAAAAAATTTTCTTAATAAAAATTAATTTTAAAATTAAAAACAAATTTTTTTAAATTTAAAAACAAATTTTTTTAAATAAAAAAGAATTTTAAAATTAACAAAAAAAATTTTTTTAAATAAAAAAAAATATAAAAATTTTAAAATAAAAAAATTGTTTTTAAATTCAGTAAATGAAATCTTTAGCAGAATTTTGAGAAAAGATTTCATTGAATTTAATAAAAAAAAAACTTTCTCTTTGCAGTTTGAGCTTAACAAGTGCCAGTAAAGTTTGGATTGGAGCTTGGTGGATTGGTTTTGTTGTAGCTGCCTTTGTGTGCTTTCTGCTCTCTATACCATTATTTGCTTTCCCACGAAGTTTACCAGGATCTGAAAAATTGCAACAGGAAAAAGTCTCTGAAGCCTATAATGCCAATCAAAAAACCAAACAGTCTAATAATTTCACAAAATTACGCGAATTGCCTATGGCTTTAATGTTGCTGTTGAAAAATCCGACATTTTTCTTTTTGAATTTGGCTGCCGCCTCTGAGGGCATGATTATAGCTGGATTTGCTGCTTTTCTGCCCAAACAAATTGAAAATCAATTTAGTATATCACCCGTGTGGTCGGCATTATTAATGGGTTTGATAACCGTGCCAGCAGGAGGGGGCGGTACCTTTCTGGGAGGTTATTTGGTCAAAAGGTTTAAACTAAATTGCAGTGGCATCATAAAAATGTGTCTTATGGTTACAGTAATAGCCACCAGCTTTACAAGCTGTTTCCTGTTATCCTGTCCAAATCTACAATTTGCTGGAGTAACAACATTTTATCAGAACGTTGAAATAAACTCCGGTGCAAGCACTTTTCGACCAGCAATGACCTTGGAAAGTACTTGCAATGCTAATTGTTCTTGTAGTAAACTGATATATGATCCTGTGTGTGGTTCCAATAATGTCATGTACTATAATCCTTGTTTTGCTGGTTGTAACATTGAAACTGTCACAAACGAAAGTAAATCATATAAAGACTGTGAGTGCATTTCCTTGGCAACCTCTAATAACACCATAATGGGTGATTATCAGGCCACTAATACCATGTGTTCATCATCCTGCCATTATCTACCGTATTTTGTGGCATCATGCTTTTTGTTGATGTTATTTACATTTTTGGCCACAATGCCAGCTCTCTCGGCCACTTTAAGGTGAGTGAGAAGTTTTTTTTTGGAAAAAACAAATTAAATAATTGAATTTTATTGTTAATTAGATGTGTTTATGATGATCAACGTTCGTTTGCTTTGGGTATACAGTGGATTAAAGTTCGCCTTTTGGGCACAATTCCAGCGCCCATGATATTTGGAGTATTAATTGATGAAACCTGTATATTGTGGCAGGAAACATGTGATGAGGAGGCCGGTGCTTGTTTGGTTTATGAAAATTCTTATATGAGCAGGTAAGTCAATTAATTCAGGCAAACGTGGTCAGCTAGAAATATTTTTACCAACTTAAATACTCCCTAAAGGAAAACTATTACTTTAGATAATATATGTTCATGGCCCTTTGGCTACACGACTGTTATAACTCAAAAAAGTTGGAAAAGTATTTCCAAGTTTTTTTTTTTAGATAAAATAAGATGTGATTAAAGAAAAGTGCTTTATAGCCTTGTTTTCCTGTAAATAAGCCATAAGTAGCGCTACCCATAAGTTCACTGTTCAAGATTTAGGCTTTAAATGAAGCCGCTTATTCTGTTCAGTGAGAACCCAGCTATGTTTCTTGGAGTCATTAAGAAGTTTTCCCCTACAGGACCTTAAGGCCGCACGTTCACAAAGTACATTTTCTGAGATTCTGATTCAAGATCACAATGCCCGGTCAACCATTCCGTTAAGTTATAACGGTTTTAGTGTTATGAAAAAGAGTCCTTGTAAAAAATTTTGAAATTTTCGGGAGTTTAATTTTTCTTAATTTTTTTCGGGTCAATATGTTACTGTTTAGGTAGTTTAGTAAGCGCAGGAATCACACAAATTTTAGTCATACAGTAATTGAGCCTGCTAACACTTGAGTGTAGAGTTTAATATCATTTCGGCTGAGGTTCAGAATAGCCTGTACCCTAATACTTTCACAACTAATAAGTTTCTTTGACTGCCGCATGCCTACCTGGGCTTTTCAGTAGGTTTGTAGGCTTCATTTTATTCTACAGAAGAATTCTGGCTTGATAAAGAGGATTGTCTATAACTTTCTTAGCCAGATAGTGGCCTAAACGCAATTTATATATATTTATATCGGTTCCCTTACCAAAGCAGAAAAAAAATTATAACAAACCTAAGCCAACCTCGTTAGAGAGAAGTGGCTTGCTAATGCTTATAAGGTCTGAGGCCAAATCCTGATATTCGATATCGATTAACTGCTTTCGAAATTTTAAAATATTTTCCTACAAAAAAGCTAGAATTTCGTTCTATTTCATTCGACATCTAATAACACGTAGTGGGCTCTGCTAAATACCCAAAAGCAAGAATGATAGACACAAGATTACGCCATGCCACATATAAAATTTAAATTTTCTGCGCATGTAGCACAAATGACGTCACGAGATGTAATCCTATTGGCATACAATTGACAGCTAAATAAGAGAGAGAGAGAGAGAGAGAAATTAATTTTTTTTTCAACAGTAGACAAGCTACTTCATTTAACAGGAAATCATGCGCATGGCGTAATCTTGTATTTCTATCATTCTTGCCCAAAAGAAACTAGCTTATTCCGTTATGTAAAGATAACCTTAATTTAATATTTTTTTAAGAAAATCAAAAATAAATTAAAATTATTAAATAATTATTTATTTATAGTCATTAAGTTGCAAACAATAAATTAAAAAATTTAAATGAACGTTAAAGAAAATAAAACTAAAAATATACGAAATAATTTTGCAATAATAAAAACCAAAACTCATACATACACACATGCAGCCTTCAACAACCCCCCTTCCTTCACATAAATAATTTGCAAATGATCTTTCTTTCTGCACAACCTGCTTTTTACAGATACATGTGGATTTTGGCTTTAACAGGCAAAATATGTTCGGTGGTGTTTTTCTTTGCTGCCTGGTGGTTTTACATACCACCCAAAGATGTTGCAAATGATGAAAATGTTAAGGATAACATTAACAGCTCAGTAGCCACCATTAGCATTGTAGATGGTGGTAGTGGTGTTGGTGGTGGTGGTGTTGTTACATTGTCAAGTTAAACAGCTAAAGATGCTGTTGACAATAACAGTAATTTTAGTCATATCAACGTCATCATAGTAAACTGCAATTCAACAAGTGGCTTTTAGTCACGCACACACACACACACACACACACACACACACACACACACACACACACACACAAGCACTCAAAATTACATTCGCTATGTAGCCAACACTCTGTGGCACAGCTGATTTCATTCATAAAAATAATCTATTGATCTCATACACATGCGTAATATAATCATATGATATTTCTTGTACTCGTATGTGTACTTTTATCTAAATATGATTTTTTTTTCTGCAAGATACATTTGTATCTATTTATGTATCAAGCACTCGTATCTTATTTATGTATGTAAGTGCGTATGTAACTTTTAATGGACCTGTTATGTCCTTTAGTATTATTATAGCAGTAAGACTAAGTATGTATGTATTTGCATGCACATGTTTGTATACAATATTTTTTATAAACAAGTATTTGTTTTTTTAATAAACACAAACAACAATCATATTACCACCATCACCTAAATGGGATGGGGTTTTGAAACAAACAAGCAAACAAATGTATAATGTGCTTTCACATTTACACTAAATATTGAATTTGTATGTGTAGTTTTAGATTTTATACAAGTTTAACTGTATGAATAATATTTTGTACTCGTATAAATAAGTGTTTTTATACTTTGATATTAATAAATGGTATAAAAAATTTAAATATATTTAATAATAAAGGACTTTCAAAATTTGTTGCAAAATCTTAGACGTAAATAAAATCCTTCTAAATAAAAAAATGCCAGGACAGAATGCCACACTTGAGTCCTCTTACTTTGTGCGGTGTGCAAAAATTAAAAAATTTTTTTTATTAAAATATATCTTATTTTTAGCTTCACTTTATAATTACATAACGTTGTTTTCTTTATTAATTTTTATTTTTTTAAGGTTTATTTAATATTTTTTTTTATTTTTTGTTTGCAACTTGATCGTTATTTGAAATTAATTTATTGTCTACTAGCATTTTTCTTTTTAATAATTTTTCACATTGACCTCAACCGTTTCGGTTGTTAATATTGAGATATCAAAAAGTACCTTTAAAATTAGTAAAATGTACCGCAATGTCCCTCTTATAATTTCTAAATTCGGTTTGTACCGTTTGGTTCTACTCTCACAATCCTAGGTTTGCACATAACATAAAAAATACCACTAAAATTATTTAAATATAAAGTATCAATCGCATTTTTCCCTTTTGGTACTTTTTTTTCCCTTGGAAATGTTGTTTTTAATTGATTTTATTAGGTGTTACAAATTAATAATACAAATAATTAATTTACATAAAATAATAGCAAAAAGGGATACATATTTTACCATATTTTTTTTGATTTTGCTTATTTTCTGCACCTCTTTTTTTGTGGTACTAGCTGGATTTTGCGGTTCTGTCCAATGTGGAAAATAATAATAAAAAATATTAGTGAGATCCTTAAAAAGTATTTTTGAATTTTTTGAGAAATTTTTAAAAATTCAACTTTTTGCATATAGGTATGATGTCTGTAAGGGATCAAATCAGGTCTTCTCAACCTTCACATCATCATGACATCATATGTGCCAAAAGTTGAATTTCTGAAAATTTCTAAAAAAAATTAAGAAATAAGTACTTTTATAGGTATTTGTAGTTTTTATATTTTAAATTTTTTTTAATATTGAAATACCTACATACATAATTTAAAAAACCTTGGCTCATAATCATAAACACACTAAAGTCGGTATTTTTTTAAAAACGATTTTGAATTCATAAAATTCTAATGAACAAAAGTAAGCTCTTAATAAAAGCCTACTATTTTGTGACTATCATTATGGCCCCTTTTTTATTTTTTATTTTAAAAATTTTTAATTTTTAAAATTTAATTAAAATTTTTACTTTTGTATTAATTGATATTTCATTGCATATTTAAGTTAAATATATTTTAATACTTGGATATATTTAATTTTAGAGTTAAGTATGTTTTTGAGGTAACACCTTACGTGAAAAACATATTTAACTCGGCATATTACATATTTGAAACATTTGTATGGACTTTGTTTTTGTAGAAAACTATTTCAAGATTTGCTGTACATTTTTTTCTTATAATTTTCTAAAGACGATACTTTTAGTTGCTACTGAAATCACTGGAAAACACTAGATGTGCTGGGAGATGTCATAATTCTTTTTAACATCGATCTCGGTGCATCCCAACATAACCTTAAATCTTTTAACAAATAAATGGCTTGAGGTCATGAATACGCGGCTAATTACGTCATTATTTTCTACTTACATCAATTCGCCTTGATTCTTTCTTAAATTTCCAAGTTGCCATATCAACAACTCGCAAATTAATCGTCAACTTCAAAGAAAACAGCGCTTAAATGTGTTAAAGTAGTAGCAAAACCTCTATTGGATAATACTTAAATTTACTCAAGGCGAATATTTATATATATGTTTAGATTCGCTTTGTACTGGTGAAATTAAAGTTCTAATAAAAGTTTTTAATTCAAGTGCAAAATAAAAATGTAAAAAACCTATTAAATAATTGTTTTAGTAAAAGTTTTTGCTAAAAAATATCAAGTTCATGTTATTTAAATAAAAATTTATATAAATCTTGTACAAAAGTTTGTGTAAGTGAAAGTGAAAAAAAGTGTGCTAAATTATATAAAAACATTTTACAAGAATAAGAAATGTTATTAAATTAGTGAAGGTAAGTGATATACATAATTGTACGTGTATAAAGTAATTTTTAACAAAATAATGTCTATTACATATAATTTTTGTAGGTTTTGCAAAAGCCATATTGAAAGAAATATATGAATGTATAAATGTGTGGCTTTATGCACGTGCTGTAAATCAAAATGATGAGAAGAAAACATAAAGTAAAATTCGTATTTTCCGAGTTATGGGCCTCCATATAAAATAAAAAATTTTGTAAGCGAAGCCGGTGTTCGCCAATCTATATGGAATGTAATTCTTAAGTCTGGCCAAAGGCCGGCTATACATAAACAACATTTGCCAGTGAATTCGGTGGTCTCCCTATTATTTCTGGAGATGAATGACCAAGGAACTTGCACGTCTCTGCAGTTTAATATTACACAGTGATGTCATTGAAATGAATAATTTGGTAAGTGCCTGTACACACTTTCTTACGAATAATACATAATTAAAAGAATTGAATCCTAGTTGTATAAGAATGGCCTGTGCCATTTTCCTTTAATGCTTAAAAATTTGTACGGCTGTATTAATCTATGTAGCTTACGTCTGTAAAATTGTCTTGTATTTTGATGACAATCCTGTTAAAATCTTGTGCAAGCGAAACCACTCCATGTCAAACTATTGAGAAAGTGTCTTTAGCTCTAACTTTTAAGATCTGCTAAGCAGAAAATTCTTTAAAACTTTACTGGATAACTGCTTCACCTTATGCAAGAGACTAAATGAATGCATTTTCAACTTTTAAGATGCATTCAAGTGTCTTCGGCTCTTCAGTTGCTGTAAATCTTGGTTAACTCTTAGTCAACCAAATTGGAACACAACTTTCACAGCGCTTCAAAGTGTGTTTTGAAAATCCAAGGTGATTGTTAGTACCAGACGGCTTTCGAACTCTATTGACCCATAGAAAACTTCTAATATGAGCTTGCTTTTATTATCCTTCTATTGCTAATGTACTGTGAGAGTTTTAATGAAATTTGGGAAATTCATTAAAATTGTTGCATTGTTTTCCAGAAGAGCATAACTACTTATAGTTGATTAATTAGTATTTAGTATTTGCCTGTATTCGTATAAAATAAAAAGGCTTTCCAATGGCTTGCATGACTAGAATTAGCAATATTATTACCATATGCCAAAATTTTTTTATAAATAGGTACTTTTGGCATACCTGTTAAAAGTAATATCAGCAAAACTTTATGCGAAAAATTTCTTTAGAAAAACACAATATTGTAATAGTTCTTTCTGTGCTAATATAAAAAATTCGCATAAGTCGATTTAAGCAAAACTTGACTTGCTGTCGCGATTAACTTAATAACTTTATTAGTGTGCCATACGGACGGTGCACTCCACATAATGAGATCTTAATACAAACAATACTATTCGCTAGAATCGAAATTATTTTATAAGAAAAACTCTTAGGGCTTTCAAAATTGCAGTCCTGTACAATAATAAGAGATTTTTAAATGAAATGTGATTTCCCCAAAGTAGCTATATAAGCAGCAGCACAAAAAAAGCTTTTTAACCGAAATGATTTCAAAAACTTTTAGTTTTATGGCAATATTGGCTACTGTTGCCTTTGAATAAGGACAATTTCAAAGAGAAATGCTCTAGTTATTTACTAATTACAATAAATTTTTGTGTCTCATGGAGCATGAGCATTACAAAAGGACCTTCTGTCAGCTACATTTGTACTAAAACTTTAGTTTTAGTAAAATTCTACTAAAAATTGTAACAATTACAATAAATGTTTTCCATAATTTTTTTAATTAAACTTTAGTTATGTAAATTACAAAAGAAAATATTAAGCATGTGATTTACAAAAGCTGGAATGAACAACTGGGCATTTGAAAAGCTTTTAATGCTATAAACCTTGTCAGCTTAATTTGAACTTTGCTAATACAGTCGTAATAGGAATTTGTAAATTAGTTGACCCAAGTTGCTGAAAGAAACAAATTTAATTAATTTTTTTTATATGAACTTTGGCAACGAAAAATTTAATTTATTTTCTAAGCTAAAAAATGCAAGAAAAACTATCCCACGAAATATTGATAACATAAAAGTTTATCTAAAACTTGTACTATGTGATTTTTCAAGCAATGTAAAATTTTTCTTTTGCCTTTCTAAAGTAGGCAGTAAATAAATTTTTTAAAAAAATTTGATTTGTATGTATATGAAGTTAAAAAAAATATTCTTTTCACTTTTTTTTATTCAATAATTGTATTTTGTTTTTTATTGTAAAATAATTGTAATTCCATCAATTCAAGCTCAAAATTTGGTTTTTTGCTTTTCACATTTTTATCTTTATTCGGAATTTTTGGTAAATATATTTTTTCAATAATACATTTTAAATTAATGTCTTGTTAACTATTGAAAATAATAAATTAAGTGATCAAATTGCATTAAACAAATTGATTTATTCTATTTGATTCTAGCGAACACGGTTACCACCAAACAATTTCAAAACAATCATTTGAATGTGAGGTGGTGAATTTTGATTGTTTGGTTTGATTGATTTCTTTTGGTGAATTTTATATTTTAATCTTTTAAAACTACTTTTTAAATTTCCGGACGAATTATAAAAAATTTGCGGAATGGGAGATCATTTAGATTTGTATTCTATATCGCAAATAATCAGAAATTACCTTGAATTTATCTTCACTCACTTAAAAAAAATTGCTGGGATTAGTTTTTTTAAGCTTGAGGTCGAATTATAATTATCGATTTTCATATCGATATTTCGCTTCAGCTTTTTGTCTTGCATTTTAATTTTATAATTTGTGTGGAGGAGGGGGGCATAAAGTTTAAAAAATTAATTCTGGCAACAGTGCTGGCTTACACAAGAAATACATAATCCACTACACATAAAAACATTACTACTCACTTATTTAAGCAGCTGTTTGTTTTTTGCTCTCTGTTTATTAGCGTTTGTTTTAAAATAATTTTTAAAATTCTCTTAAATAAGTTTTTTTTTTAAATTAATATTTGTCTCTTGTGCTCTTTGAGTTGGTGTGCTAAATGGGGAATGAAACAAAATAATTGTTTAAGTCTAATCAGTTTATTGGTGTTAACTCAGTTGTTCGGTCGCAAAAGTCGGAAAAGATAAGGTGAAAAAAATTAATGAGTAAAAAAAAACTAGAAAAAATATATGCACACATAAGCACATACTTATGTATCTAAATAAAAAGAAACAAAGAAAAATCTCTGTGCACCTACAAATTAGAACTATTTATGTTTTTCTCTTATAATATTTTCTGTTTGGCAAGACGAATTAAAAATAAAAAAAGAATTTAAGGTGAATTAGTTGTGTAAGTGTATAGATTTAAAAATAAAGTCTGCTTAAAGGTGCATTGAAAAGAAAAGAAAAAGAAGCAAGTGTTTATGTATATGTTTTTGTATTTCATTCTGAAATCTGAATATAAAACTTTTTACCTATTTTGCATCCATGCCAGCCAACCAACCAACCAGCTGTGCATACATAAATCAATTACAAAATCAGCAAAAAGAACAACAACAAAATTAATAACAAAAAGCAAAAGCATAATAAATTCCCTATTCATTTTAATTGTATGATTTTGCGAAATTTTTTTATAAATACATACATACGTTCTAGGTATAATAAATAATAGTCGTCGGGGTACCTTTACTAAAAGGTCAATCACCTGGGTATTCTGTATATTTTTGTGCGAGTTTTTTTTTTCTTTTTGTAAATTAGTATGTATCAATGTGCTTGTTAAGAACGTGTTTGTGTGTAGGTGATTAGCTGCCTGTTAGTGAAGCTTGCTTGTGCATGCTTTTAAACAAGTGTATCCCTACTAAGCATGAAATAAAAGCGAAAATTTAGCTGAAACATTTTTGTTGCTATTGAAAGAAAAAAATCAATAAATCAAAAATTTAACACAAACATTAATATGAAACAACAACAAAGATGTCCTCGTTAAAAGATTAAGAAAAAATGTGTAAAACAATTGAAACAATAAAGTAGGTATCACCTTACCCCACAAACAAAAACAAATATGTAACTTGCAACATTATGGGGTCTTATATTTTTGGATTTTGTAAATGACTAAAAATAAAAACAAAAATTACTACATATTTGCTTTTAAGTATTACAATTAATTATCAAAGTTTATGTGACAAAGAAAAATTGAAAAAAAAACAACAACAATTAACAATAATAAACTGCAACGCCAACAACATCTCGTCATTAATTTCTTGATTCTTTTGTATTTTTTCTAGTTTTCATTGTTATTAAATTACACATTTGCTCTAAATGTAAAAAGTAAAAAGAAAAAAAGCAAAATTAACAACCAAACAAGCAATCACTCACTCAATTTGCCATTCATTCATTCATTCATTACTCATTCAAGCAGCCCAACAAAACAAATTCATATTGTTGTCTGGCTTTGGCCATGTTTGCTTTAATCTATCTGTTTTTTCAGTTCACCATTTTATATTAACCAACATCCATCCATAACATCCATCGATTAAACTATAGCTTTGCTACGGTTTGTGCATACATATTTATTCCAAAACAAGAAATCTTTGGTACTTAAAACCAATAAACACATTTAGTACTTTATTTTAAAATCGCATTCAATTTCTTTTATCAAAAAAAAAATTACATAAAATTAAAAAAAAAATTATATGAAAAATTCTGTTAACTTTGACTTTTCTGGATAAGGAGATCTTTAGTTAACTAAAGGCTATGGTAACTATTTCTTAGAATTAGATTTAGCAGCGAAAACAAGTCACTTGGCCTCTGCTTCCAAAATTGGCCTATTGCGACTCTACTCTCAAGCTATAGATTCTCTTTTAGTCTAGTATTCACTAAGAATTCAAAGACTTTTTTGGGTGATTTGTCCTTTGTAAGAGACAGTCTAGATGGAGAGACGAACGGTTGTTCGCCAAAGACTTCTCTGGGTAATTTGTCGTTTGTAACAGAAAGTTGTGCTGAGTAACCAAAACGGTTTTAAATTAGACCATTACAGTGACAGTATGTTACATGTTCTGCTGTCTCTTCGTCTTCGTTACATAACCTACAGAGGTCGTTTAGGCTGATCCTCATATTTGCCAAGTGTTTCAATGCTCTGCAATGGCCTGTCATGATAATGCCAATTTCTGACCGGGTCAGGGCTCCGCAGTAAATAGTGGGTAGTTGGCTAGCCTATCAATCTGTATATCAGAGACAGATTTGTTGCTGTTAAAAAGAACGAATTTGTTCTCTGTTGAGATCGGGATCTCCTCAATGTTTTCGCTATCCAGATAACCCTTGTTTGTAATTAATATTTTTGGAAGTAGCTTTCCAGCCATTAGCTTAATGGAGCTCAAGACAGTCCGCAGAATGGTTTGGGCTATTGAAACTAGTATCCGGCTTTTCTCTTATATCAGGTGAACCTTGATTATTAGAAGCTAGTCCCTTCAGAAATGTTAGACAAATTTTAATAAGTGAGTGAAGATAAGTACGCCAAGTTACATAACATACATATGTTTTAGTACTTTTAAATATGTTTTCAGTATTTTTTCAAATACGTCTTACGTCATTATAAATGCATAAATACGTTGATTTCTCTATGAGATTTTACCAATTTCCTAACGAACCGTAAAAGATTACGGATTGGGACACATATCATGTAAAAGAGGAGCTTGTCTAGATTTCTAATCTACCGCCCAAATACTCAGAAGTTACTTTGTATTATTTAAAAAAAAATTTTTTAAACTTCCATATACCCCAGCGCTGTTGCTTAAAAATTTGAGGTGTTAGAAAAAACGTATTGTAAATTTCAAATCAGCGCACTACAATAGTTTTCAGTTGTTCTAGTTCAATTGCTTTTGATTTTTTTTGAAAAATGTTTGAGTACAGACAGACAATTTTTGTTAAAAGCTTAAGTTGGCCATCTCTTGTATAAGTATGTATTGTGAGCACAAAGTAAACCGTTCTATTGTTGTCGCCATTAACTAACTGTGGCACCTTTATGGAGTCATATGTCCATACACACATTCATATAAGTATATTTGTTTTTGTTGTAATTTTATTTTGTTGTTACGTGACTGATTTGCTCTGGTTACTTGACTCTCCTATTCTTTGTGGTTGTGTTTTTTTTTATTATTATTATTTAGTTCATTTATACTCGTATACCCTACGCCATGTCAAAAAATGGTAATTAAATGTTTAAGCAAATTAGAATTGATCCCGATCTCCCATTTAAATTTTTCTTTAAAAAAAGGGTGCAAAAAGTGCATGTCGCTGATATCAAATTTTATAAAAATGCTTTGGAAAATAATAATTTTAATGGTTTAATCAATGAAAAGTGGGCGTGGCATTATCTTATATAGCATACAACTCTGCTGATAGCTCTGTATTGCTAAAAAAAAATTTTTTAATTTTTTCTTTATATTTTTTCCTGTTATCTAACCAAAAAAATATCGTTACGTTTATAACTGAATAGATGTAGAGACCATTTAAAATCGTTGTATAGGGTGTTTAATTAAATTGATTTTTTCTGTTGTACTTCTTTTTGTTTTACCTTATTTTTTTTCGATTTTGCTTTTAGTTTTCTACTCTTTTTTTTAAATTTATTATTTGCATGAAATTATGTAGGTTTGAATAAAAAATTTCTTGTTTGCAAAGGCATTAGATACGAAATGAAATATAGAATAAATATTTAAGCTGCTCGTCGTTAAAATCGTATGTGCTGTTTCCATTACCAAGGGACTCAAACTCGTCAAGAAATTTTATATAATAAATTGGCTTTTAAACTGTAGTACTGAGTAAAACGACTTGTCAAAAATTTTAATCAAATGTAAAAATATAATAGTGTGAAAACAAAACATCAAAACATACGGAAAGAAATTTGACAGTCGAATGGCTATCATAATTTTTTTTAGAAAAAAATACAATTACCTTATAACTACACACATGCCCCTAATTATCAATATATGAGCTCTTATTTTTGAAAGTGGTATAAGTCCACTTAAAAAAAAAATAATTAAGAGTAATTTTTGTAAGATATAGACACTATTTTACTAAAATTACTGCTGACTAATTAAAAAAAAGGGGACTTATACCACTTTTAAAAATAACAGCTCATTTTAAAAAACAAAACATAATTTTCAAACTCTCTGTAATCACCTTATGAGAGCGATACTTCTTCAATAACTTTAATATTGAGGCGAAAAATTATGCCTTATAAGCGTGTAAAATTAAGGGTGGTGCAACCATAATGCATGATGTGAATTGTAAGTCACATCTTAACGTCAAGTATTTTGCCCAACTTAATTTGACATTTCTTTGTGTCAGTGTTTGACAAATTCAAAAATGGAGAGGTAAAAAATTGAGCAGCACATTAAGATTGTTGAAGGCCATTCAAATAAAAATTCACTTCGTGATTTTTTTGAGCAGCGTAATCGACTAAATGTGTTTACAATCGGAAGCATTGTGCAGGAAACCAGGTCTGTGAAAACACCTGTGCATTGCTGCTGTTCGCGATAGTGGGACAGATGTCGTCTAAACAGATGATAACGGACTTCTTGTGGCCAGCAATTGGGGCTATGGACCTGAACGATATGTGCTTCCAACCGGATAGTGCCACTTGCCACACAGAAAATGAAATAATGGCTCTTCTGTGCCAGAAATTCAATAGCCGTGTTACTCATATCGTGGCGATGTTAATAGCCCGCCACGATCTTGTGATTTGACTTGTGTTGGACTTCTTTCTTTGGGGATATTTAAAAGAAAAAGTGTACGTCAATAAGTCGAGAATAATACAAAAGCTAAAAGTTCAGATAATTCGATATATTAACGACATAGAACCTCAATTATGTCTCAGAGGCAATGAAAATATGGACCATCGGCCACCGAGCATTTGGCTTATATATTTTGTTTCACTTATCATTGGCATAGATCCTTCTATTTTAATAAAAAAAATATTGAGATAATGTTCTGAAAACTTTTTATTTTATTTACCATTCACATCGTGCGTTGTGGTTAGAACCACCCTATGGAAGGGCATCATTTATCTGGTGTTAACATGTTTAATAAGCTTTGTTGAATTATCTTGCAGAGAATTAACGGACCGTATTAAATCAGCAAATTGTGAGGGGCATAAATCCAGCGAATTGAAAATCTGCAGCTTTAAGTCATTTGGGTTAATCAGTCAGTTAGTTAGTCGGTAACTTGTATGTAGACAAATATCCAAATTTTTTTGTAAGCACTAACACAGATTGCTTAATATATGAGCTGTTATTTTTGAAAATGGTATAAGTCCATTTAAAAATGGATGTCTGTACCTTACAATAAATTTTTTTTTAATATGGACTTATACCACTTTTAAAAATAACGGCTCATATATGTATTGTTTAAAATTTTATACAATAATTGTAAAGGCATAAAAAATGAAATAAAAATCAAGTAGAATATCATTCACACGAAACGATATTTATTAATTCAGTTGTTTGTTTCTATGGCAATACACGCATACCAGGCGCCAAGCTAAATATGTACAACTAGAAAATTTTTATTTGCTTCCTCGATATAATTTTTTTTTCCTTTTTTGCAATTTATTTTTATACAGTTTGGTTTAGCTGTCAACCAACCTTAGAAATTTTTGTATTGAAAAGCATTTCTGTGTGCATGTAAAGATGCATCTGAGCTTGTATTTGCGTGTGCTATTACCATGTGTGTAGTTTTTTTTTTCTAAATTGAAAAAAAAAAAAAAAACAGAAAAATTCTATCTTGTATCTTGTACGTTTGTATTTGGTTTGCAGCTAATTATTTGTAGTATGTTGCAATGCAATGCGGACAGAGAGAAATAATAATAATGGCAACATCTTAAAAATGGATTAGCCTCAATTAAAAAAAAAAAAAAAAAAAGAAAGGAAAGAAAACCTAAATACTCTTGTGCAGACATGCCTACTAAAAGTAGTACATGCCCACATACAATAAATCACTTTTGGTACATGCCAGTACTACTTGTATTGTACTTTACAACATTGAGGTTTTGCCTTTTGTGTGGTTGCCTTCTAATACCACAACTCATGCTAAACAAAATAGAGGCAAGGGTAAGGGTAGCGGGGATATATTTTTGTAGAATAAACAAAATATGAAAGATATTGATTCGTCATAAATGATACAAGAAGTTTATAATGGACTTGCATAATTCTTGTGCAGGTATAATATTTTTTTTTTTAAATTAAACGAATTTAAAATGATTTGTAGCGACCGGAGCTTTAATTTGACCTTTTATATTTAATGGTGATCACAATGAGACTGTGCAAATGATGTATTGCGAAACAGTGAAGAAATTTATTCTTTTTTTTTTGGCAAATAGTGAACAAACTACGTCATCTAATGGAAAATCATGCATATGGAGTAATCTTGTGTCTATCATTCTTGAATGTTGTAAACAGAAAAATAATTTGCTGGAGCCTTAAAGTTGTTTTCTGTTATTATTGCTTTAATATGATTTCTGAGGTAAAATCTTCACTTTCCAAATCGTTTTAAATAAAACGAAATTCTAATTTTTTTTAAATTTTCCTAGAAGTTGCTCGCCACTGATTAAGCAAATTTTTCTCTTCCAAGTAAATTTTTTAATTTAAATTTCCTGGAGCCTTACCCTCAGCCTTACCCAACAATTCAATAATTTTACTTTTTTACTTTGCATTGTTATTTAATATACTCTAGTACTGGTACTGGTATTCATGCCTCTATGAAAATTGTTCAAACAAGTACCCTACCCCCCAGTTATGAGGGAATATGGAGGTAGATTAGTAGAATATGGTAACAGAAATACATACATGCTCTTAAAAATAATATTTTCCTTTTTTTTTTATTCATTTATTAAATATTGCTGTGTAACTTGAACAATGAGCATGTTTTTAGTCGGTCCATAATTCAAGTTGATGAAGGTAGTTGGTTGCTTGGCTAGTTGGTTGGCTTGTTGTTGTTGTTGCTGATTTAATAAATAAATAATTATTTGGCAGTTAATGTTGAAAGTTGTTTTTGTGCAAAGAGAAAGAGTAAAAGAAAACAAATTAAATAAAAGTGTTTCAAAGTGAGTGTTGTTCCTTTTCTGTTGCGTTACATATTATTCCTTTCCTTTTTTGTTTGTTGTTGCACTTTTCCACTTTTTCTTTCTTTATTTTATTACATAAAATGGAAATATAATTCACATAGTTTTTATGTTTTGTTTAAATATTTTCTTATAAACTGCCGTAATTTGCCACACATAATTTAATAAATAAATAAAAAAGTGTTAAACAAAGTGATAAAAAATAAATAAGAAAATTTATATATATAAATTATATTTTAAAAATTACATTTTGTATGTTTCTGTAAAATATTTTATAATTTTTATTTATTTTAAATAAAGAAACAAGTGCTTGCTTGCGTGTTTGCTAAATCAAACTTTTGACATTTAAATACGTGGAAAAAATACGTCACTACTACAAAGAAAACAACAAATAAAATAAGAGCAGCAACAATAGCTCTGGCAGAAATCTTAAGACGACGAAAAAAATAGTTGAAAGAATTCCAATTTTTTTTGCATCTCTTATACACTAAAAAAAAGAGGTAAGAAAGAATATTTTATATATTTCTGTGCACTCTTTTTTCCCATTATTATTACCTGTCTTCTAATTACAAACACACATACATACATTGATATCTTATAGGTTACCAATTCTCCTTTTTTTAAATTATTTTAAGCATTAAAAAAATTGTTCTTAAATGCCATTTAAATAATAAGTAATAGATCTATATTTTTTTAAACAAATTATGAAAGAAAATGAAAACATAAACTTGTATTTGTTTTTATTTCGTTTTGCATTGAGTATGTGCAGATGTAACTTGGTTGCCAGATGTTTAATACCGTGACATGCTCATTATTCTTTGTAAACTTAAAACTAAGAAATGAAGTTTTGTCAGATATTAACAATGCTTATTTTCACCTCTTGACTATTACTAGTCCTCTTGAGTCTAAGTTTCGTTAAAAATATATTTTTTTAAATTAGATTTCATATAAAATTAATCAAAAGGAGGTATTTATGACGGACTCTAGGTTTTAAAAACCAGCCATTTCATTTTTTAGAGAAAGCTAAATTTAGCATTACACCTTACAGAATTCGATTTGTGGCTAAAAATTGCTAAATTGACTTTTTAGCGATGGAAATTTGGCTTAAGCGATTTACAGAATTAGGCTGCTGGTCGAACAGAACCGACAATTTTAGTTGCGAAACTTTTTCTTAATTCTTTTTTGAAAATTGCCGCTGTGTTTATACACAGCAATTTTGTGTCTGCAATTTTAACATTATTATTCACAACTAAAAGGGCCGTGGCTGTTCCCGGTCGCATAGCACCACTTAAAAAAGCAATGTGTTTGATTTTCAGTGCTGCAAAGTTATTACTACTTTAACATTGCATACAGACGGTTAGGAAGGCAGCCAAACTTTCCGTTCTTTAGTAATCGTATCAACGCAGTCAAGTTTATCAGCTGTTTTTTTAAGTGATTGAAAATAAATTCGCCGAGATTTATGTAGAAAATCTGCATAGTTACTAAAATTGCCAATACAATTTGTAGGTAGAAGCAGTAACATGTGTAACTCCACTAAACGTTTTTTTTTTTTTTTTTGATAGAAAAGCTTTCACTGAATAAGATAATTAGCTTGATTTTGGGCCTAGAGCTGTAACAGTGAACGCATGGGCTGTACAAACGATCCTTTGGGTCACGCTACATGTGACCTAGAAATTATAATATAAAAAATAATATTTCCCTGGATGTCTCGGTGATTAAATTATGGTAACGCTGATTTAGCAACAAGAGAACATGTTATCACCTTTTTTAGTTCACACCATGACCTGTCCCATGTTCCGTTTCCACACATGTGCCTGAGACAATCCACAATGTATTCACTCACGTGAGTTTCTCTTTTATACAGAGCAATACAATAATGAAAATAAATTTCTCTCGGCATGTGAGAAAGAAATATTACGGTAATATGTTTTAATATTCTCTTTTTGCATTTATTTCGTAAATATTTCTGTGATTGTTTTTCGTTTTGTTTTGTTTAAAAAAATAAAATGTTACAAACAAACAAACTAATAGTTTGGTGACATGTGTTGTCAACGAAAAATACAAAAAAAAAACTGCCTTCGTTTCGCTACATGCTGCTTAAGAAAATTGTAAAAAGTGCAATTAATTTATTTTTTTTTCAAATAATTGTTAATTAAAATTAACAAAATAACTTAACATTGACAATGAAAAAAAACAAAAAAAAAAATTTAATTTTAATTTTAATGGTCTTATACGAGTATACCTTTCACTGTCTTAGCGAAATATTAATTTTTCACTTTGCACATTCTTCTAAAATATAAAAAAACATACAAAAAATTAAGTAAGTGAAGATAAATATAGCGAGTTAAATATGTTTCAACGTACCCTTACGCTTTTTAGTATTTGTAAATATGTTTTCAGTATTACGTCACTAAATACTTCTATATTAATTTTTATTAGTAGTTTAGCGGAGGTCGTCTAGATTGGTAACCTGCTGCCAAAATACTCAGAAGTTGCTTTGGACTATTTTTAATTTTTAATTTTTTATTTTTTAATTTCCATATACCCATGTGCTATCGCTTTGAAGTAGTTTGGCAATTTCCGTTTTGCACCATAAAATAAAAACTACGAAATTTTCCGTAAATATTAAAACACTTTCTGAAAGCGTAGAACTTGCAAATTTCATTCCACTTTGGTTTTAGTAATTGCCTGTTGCAAAATCAGGAATGGTACCTCGGCAAAATAAGGAATGGTAAAAATCCCTTAGAGAAAGAGTATGAGGGAATTTCAAAAAATTTTTTTAAATAATCTAAAGTAACTTCTGAGTATTGTGGTAGTAGATTACACATCTAAATTTTGCTCTTTCAAAATCCAATGAAAATCTTTTTAACTTTTGTATTGTAGTGTAAAATCCGAATTTGCTGTTATAGAAAATTTACTGAGTTGCGAAATTTTTTTCTGGGTCCAAATTATCGTATTTTGATAAAAATGAAAACTATAAAAAAAAATTTTTTTTATTTGAAAGAATTGAAAAATTTTGCTACGAGTTGCTGGCTTCTGAAAACAAACCCTCCCTTGGAACGTTCACAATTGAGCTGACTATATGTTGCTGGTCTTGTGGTGACTTTTTTTAAATCAAATACATTTGGGTATAATTAATTTCATAAAATGAATTATTTTGTTTTTTGTTGAAGTTCTTTTTATTTTATTTGCAAATATTTTATATGAGTCACATACAACTTTCTCTTATCCTACAAACCAAAACGACAGAAGCTCTAAATAAAGAAACAAGCGAAAAAATTGCTTCTAAAGTCACTACCAAAATAATGCACATACAAACATACTACGTACACATGTACTCGTACAATGTAAATTTTGAATAAAGAGAAGTAAGACACCAAAAAAAAAAAAACGAAATGACGAAATTCACATAAAAATGCCACCAAAAATGTTTATGTTAGTACGTACGATTGTGCTATTGTGAGCATGGCTTGTCTAAATAATTTTATATCTGTGCAAAAATGTATCTGGCTAATTCTACACACATCCAACCAAGCAACCAAATATGCAGACACAGAAACGTGTATGCAACTTCATACAATATGATTCATTGGCGTTTGACTTTCACTCATTCCTAAACCAAATTTTATTTTCTCAAGCTGAGATTTTATTAAAGTCGAGCTCATTTTTAATAATTGGCAGCATCATGTTAGGGAAGAGCTTTAGTTTTTCTTAAACGAAGCAGAATTTTGTAAAGATGTCTTTGTTAACAGTGATAACATTTGATTGGTGGTGTATTTTAGAGACTTTACGTTGCGACGCAGGATTGTTTAATTAAAAAATCAATGGCAATATGGGAAATTTTATTAAGTTATTTTGTAGGACTAAAACTTCAAAATCACTAAAAGTTAATCTTATAAAACTATTTTGATTCATTGTCATTTTTGCAAACAGCAGATCCAGAGTATATTTTTAAATACAGCACAGTCCATCTGGAGGCACACGACGTGCCACATAATGATTATCATCTGGCCCAGACTGAATAGCAATCGAAAAAAAAAGAAATTACTGAGACTCTAGAGAACCCAGAGGCCACCGCCGTGGTGACAACCATGCAAGGAGAATGGGCTTACCATCAAATCACTACTGTAGAGGAGGTAACCTTCTCTGCCTTTTCCCGGCATTGGATGATCTTTTTATTGTGAAATAAAGTTGTTCACAAAGATGTATTGCTTGTAAGCAAAACGCTCAATTTGATTAACGTGTTTGTTGTACTAAAAATGTATCATGTGCGGCTGTCTGAAATTTGAAGATAGAACTTCACATCTAAATTTATTATTTACTTAACAGTTACTTTATACATAATACCGTGACAACGCTTTTTATCAAAATGGCATCACCTGGTTGTCTAGTCCGTGTGCCGCAGCCTGCCATATAACCAAAAGCTGCTAAAAAATCTGGCATCGTACCCAAAACTTTCTAATCTATTTTTATGTTTTTAATTTAAAATTTTTTTTTAATAACAAAAATCATTGGAAATAAATAATGCGAAATATTGAAGGTGTGTTGAGAAGAATTCTTCAATGGAACATAAATAATTTAAATAAAATTAAAATGAAAAAAAAAAGTTTTTGAAATAAATATTCGCTAAATGAAACAAATGTATGGCTGGCATAATTCCAAGTTTCTATTTATTGGTGCATTTGTTGTCAAAATGTTTTATTTTTTAACATCAGCAAAAAAAAAAAAATATTTTAACGTAACGAATTACGTTAAAACATATTTTTTTTATAAATAATAAAATATATATAAATAATAAATTATATCCTCTGAAGAAGCTATGCAAGTTGCAGCGAAATATCGATATAAAAATAAATTTATAAAAGAAGACCTCAAGCTTAATAAAATAGTTATATTAATTAAACAGAAAAAGGTCAAATAAAAAATCTATAATTTTCATAAAATTTAGTTTTTATTTTCTTAATAAAGCGTTTAAGTTTTATATAAATTCTACAAAAAAAAAAAAAAAATTTTATCATTCATTTCCATTTTAAAAAATATTTTAGCATAAATTTTAAGTTTCTTGTTGTTGTATTATAATTATTTATTTCAATTTTTATTTTGCATTTTTCTAATGCTCTTGCTGGTATCTTAAAGATAAGAAGAAATAGAAGCAAAAAAAAAAAGATACAAACACATCCGTTTGTTCATAAATTTATTTATCAGGCGCAGACTGTTTTTTTTTATATTTTTTAATTTTATCTCTATTAAGTTCTGGTAGTTGTAGTAGTCGCTTTGTTTTTGTTTTATTGCCTCTGTTGTTGTTGTTAATTTTAATTTCCTATTCAATTGTTGTTATTTTTGTGTAGCCTAAAATGGATTTTTGTTATCAGTTTAGACGTTGAAAATTACAATTCTCCTTCATATACTTTTAGTAAACATGGTTTTTGTAAAAACAAAAAAAAAAAATCAGCTTTATTACAAGTGTCGCTGTCATAGTCGATTTTGCGACAAGCTAATACTACATCTAAATTCTTATTCAGGCCCATTAGCACTTTTTTGTAATTAATCAGGTCGTAAGTAACGCGACCCTGTAAATATTTTATACAACCATAAGATTTATTCAGTGAGTGCTCTTCTATCTCAACAAAAAAAATTTCCAGTAATTTTGCCCTACCAGACCCTAAAATTATAAATGGGAGCGGGAACGAGTTATCTGCTCCCTGTGCTTAAATAGATGTATTTCTACACTGTAGCAAATCCTTCCTAAGTCTAGTATTCATTAAGAATTCAAAGACTTATTTAAGTGAGTTGTGCTCTATAACAGACGCTTTTATTTAGTGATGCCCACATGCTAGTTTTGACTTATCAGCGGCAGCAGCTTTTTTCAATTTCGAGTAAATATCCCACTAAAATAATAGAAACATTATTCAAAAAAGGGATCTTCCGCAAAAGTCATGTTTCGTAAAATTGAATGAATTTATTTAATGTGCAGAAGCATCTTCATAATCGAGGTTCAACTATACTTTTATGTTTTTTTTTCTTTTTTTTTTATTTATTTATTCTTTTTTTATTTATTTATTCTTTTTTTAATTTGTATATAATTTTTTTATATATATTTTTTATTTATTTATTTTTTTATTGAACTTTTATTTTATATATAATTCTTTTTATTTATTTTTTTAATTAATTAATTTGTTAGATTATTTTAAATTTTTCTTTTAAATTAATATAAACTATTTTATTAAGCTTGAGGTCTTATTTTATAAATTTATTTTCATATTGCAAGTTGGAGCGAAATATCGATATAAAAATAAATTTATAAAATAAGACTTCAAGCTTAATAAAATATTCATATTAATTTTTTATTTAATTTTTATTTTTATTTATTTAAAAAAATTTTTTTTATATAAAATTTTTATTTTATATTTAATTTTTATTTATTTTTTTTTTTTAATTTTCTTATATTAAAATATTTTTATATTTTTTTTTTATTTAATTTTAATTCTTATTTATAGAAAAAAATTTTTTTTTATATCAAATTTTTATTTTATATTTAATTTTTATTTATTATTTTTTATTTAAATATAATTTTTTGTATATTAAATTTTTATTTTTTATATTATTTAGTTTTATTTGACCTTTTTCTTTTAAATAATATGACTATTTTATTAAGCTTGATAAGACATCAAGCTTTTCAAAAATTTATTTTTATATCGATATTTCGATCCAATTTCAGGATATAATTTTTATATATAATTTTAATTCTTAATTATTTTTTTTTAATTTTTATTTATTTTTAAAAAAATTGTTTATACATATTAAATTTTTTTATATTTAATTTTTTATATATAATTTTTTTAATATTTAATTTTTTTTATTTATTTTTTTTTTATTTAATTTTAATTCTTATTTATTTTTTTTATATATAATTTTTTTTAATTCTTATTTATTTTTTTTAATTTTTATTTTTTTTTATATAAATTTTTTATATATATTTTTTTTATTTAATATAGCCCACTGACACTCCCCATAGAATTTCACTTAATAAAATTTTGTTTTACAATATTTTTGAATAACAATTTGAAACACATACAAAAAACACCTCACAGCGAAACCTAGATTTTAATATTTATTTAAAAGTAGAAGCAAAAAAGATATAATTAAAAAAAAAAACAATTACAAAGCATTTTTTGCTTAGAAAATATGACAAAACAAAAATGTATTGTCACGCTTAACAGAAAGAATCTTATCTTTTTCCTACTTTTAATTCGAGTATCACAGCTTTTTATATCTTGTAATTAATTTTTGTTGATTTTTTTTTCATGGCTTTGGTTTCGTTTCTTGTTTTTACAAAGGCAAAAGAAAAAGATATTGAATCACATGTACTCGTACATGCACTTAACCCATTAAGTGTTTAGTTTTGCTTTGTTCATGTTCATCCATGTTTTTTTGTATTGAATATTTTGTCTTATAATGAAGGATGTGTTGGCCATTAAAAATAACAAAACAAAAGAAGCAACAAAAACATTTTTTTTGTTTATTAAAAAAGTGTACGCTTTGCATCTACTTTCAATTTCGTGGGTACGTAGTTTTTGGTAATTTTTGTTGTTGTTTTTAAATAAATAAAATTAAAGTGAAAAGCCCAACAGCTACCGTATTCAAAGCCCCACTTATGAATTTGAAGAGCAATAACGCAAATTATAATAATTAACCTAAATGAGCTATGAATAATCCTAATTTCAGTTAAAAAAAAAAGAAATAATTATTTAATTAAAAAAAATAAAAAAAAAGATAAAAAAAAATTATAAAAAACCATAGTACTTTGGTATCCATACCAGCATATTGCAGTTTCTCGCTGCTCAGGTTCAATAAACATAATAGTCCTTTTGGAAACATCATTATAGGGGCGAAAAAAGGCTTGGTTCTGCCTTAACTGGATAGTTAATTCTCAGTGTAAGCTGAAATCAAATTATTGCATTCGATATCGGGAACAACTTGTACAAAAAACGAACAATTCAATCGCCTAAAATTTTTTTATGAAAACCACTCAAAACTATTTTAAAAATGTATCTTATGCAACAATTTAAGTCAACGTTGCCGAAATTTTTCAAATATTTTGTTAATAAATTTTACGTCAGTTATTTTAAATAAGAGGGTTAGGGTTTTCCATACAAATATTTTATACGATTGAATGGTTAGTTTCCAGTAAACAACACATACGTAAGTCTCTAAGTGCAGCCATAAACCACTAACTGGATTACTCAATATTTGCTTTAATTGCAAACTTAGTGCTTCATTGTGAAAGAAACAAATTGTGCCATAATTAATTTCAGTTAATGAATCTGTAACAATTTAACTTTCATATTCAATTTGAACAAATAAATAATTAACGTTACAACGTTAAACGTTTAAGATTAATGGGGCGGGCATTACTAATTAATAATGAAATTTTTGTTTTAAAAATTTAAAAGTGTTTAAGGCGAATTAAAGTATAAAATAAATATTTTTCATTAAACTCTCGTATTTTACACGCATTAATTTACATTTTATTACCAGTAATCAAGAGCAGCCAACAACAAACATTTATTTTTTTCCTCCATTTATAAAGAAAAATAAAAACTGCATTAGTTGACATTTTTTAATGACAATAATTAAAAGTGGCATTTAAACAGTGCTTGAAATGAATGCATTCTTACAAAAAAAAGGAATGTTTTTAAGCTGGGAAATTCTTTTAACAAAAACAAATTAGCTCACTAATTTTATGCTTCTAGACTTGTGTCCATAACGCGTAATAAAAAAAATCATACACAATCATATGTGTTCACGCTAAATTTAGCGTCATCCCTAAATAAGAGCGCTAGCGATAAGTATTTTCTACTTCTTCCCTCCCCACTAAAGATAAAAAAAATAGAGTTAAAACGCTAGTTTAAAAAAATAGCTAAAGTGTCATTACTGGTCAAAAATAAGAAGCAAAAATAAAAAGCAATTGCTTTGCAGCTAACTTCACTACAAAATGCTCTATCAAAATAGGATTTTCCAATTGCTCAGAGTTGGCACTGCGCTATATTTTTATGCTCCATACATTTTGTATAGCATGAGAATATTTGACAGGCCTATAGCCTGGTGTGTTCTATAGGTTTAATGCTCAATAGTTCCAAAGTATGTTAAGAAAACCATCCAGAGCCGCTACTACAACATTGTTTGCTTTATTTTTGTCACTTATATTATGGAATGGACCAACTTAGTGTCTCACTCCGACGTTCAAAAGTGAATGTTCACCGCATAACAAAAAATGCTTGTGTGTAAATTAATGTGCTGTTTTTGTAAAATTTGTATGAAAAACACTGATTATTTTGAGTACTTTTCATATAAAATTTCCAGACGAGTTGATCGCTTGTGTTATAAAAACAGCATATAAATTATTCTTGACTGCATAGCAAAAGCGATGATATGTGTTTGAAAATGTGTGATCACTGATCATGCACAACTCATTCATTAAATTTTTTTTAAAATTTTTCTAATTTTTATTGCAATCTTTTTAAATTCTGCCTTAAAAGGCTTAATAAAATTATTGCTTACGAGTATTGTAAATGGCATTTATGCAGAGACTTACACACACATCCAGTACTAAATGTCAAACTCGATTGTTTTTGAGTTTTAAGTAATTTTAACGTATAAATGTGACTGCAAATGAATATGAATTTTGAAAATGCAATTCAGCTGATGTAAAGTTAAAACAAAAAAAAAATTAATTTTAGTTTTTTTTTTAAATGTGTTTAAAAGTACAAATAACTGCGCTACATATTTTTCATTATTAATTTGTTGCTTTAAATTTTTTTAGTTTAATTTAATAAAAAATCTATGTTGAAAGCAGAACTTTACTCGCTATGTGCTAAAAAAGCTAAAAATATTTTTAAATAGAACGTGCAGAATGCAAAAAATCTAGTTACATTTAAGTAAATTCTTTTTCTCTTTTCTTTGGGAAACAATGGAAAACGCTTAACATGCTGTTGAAATATTTCTGCACGTTGATGATTTTGCAATATTTATTTTTTACATGAAAAGATTTCATTAAATTTGTTTCATTAATTTAATGAAATGTTTCATAAATTATGTAAATTAATAAAATTATTTGCTTCAATTAATGAAATTATTCAATTAAATTAATAAAATTGTTTAATTAAATTAATAAAATTATTTAATTCAATTAATGAAATTATTTAATTAAATTAATAAAAATATATAAATAAATTGAGGAAATTATTAAATTAAATTATTAAAATTATTTAATTAAATTAATGAAATTATTTAATGAACTTAGTGAATTTATTAAATTAAATTAATAAAAAAATTTAAATAATTTGAGGAAATTATTTCATTAAATTAATAAAATTATTTAATTAAATTAATAAAATTATTTGATTAAATTAATAAAATTATTTAATTCAATTAATGAAATTTTTTAATTAAATTAATGAAATTGTTTAATGAAATTAATAAAATTATTTAATTAAATTAATAACATTGTTTAATTAAATTAATAAAATTATTTAATTAAGTTAATAAAATTATTTAATTAAATTAATAAAATTATTTAATTCAATTAATGAAATTGTTTAATTAAATTAATTAAATTATTTATTTAAATTAATAATATGAAATTATTTAATTAAATTAATGAAATTGTTTAATTAAATTAATAAAATTATTTAATTAAATTAATGAAATTGTTTAATTAAATTAATAAAATTGTTTAATTAAATTATTTAATTAAATTAATGAACTTATTTAATTAAATTAAAATATGAAATTATTTAATTAAATTAATGAAATTGTTTAATTAATTTCATAAAATTATTTAATCCAATTAATGAAATTATTTAATTAAATTAATGAAAATATTTAATTAAATTAATTATATCATTTTTATAAATCCATAAAATAATGAAATATTTCATTAATATAACGAAACAGTGTAAGATCTTTTTTGCAGCGCACATCTCAACTCCTTGCGAATCTAATAACTGTTGTATGTAGAATAGGAAACATACAGAAAACCTATTGTCCAGTGTTACACTCGCTTTCCCATTTAATACAAACGCACTCAATGTGTTCCGATATTTCCGAACTAAACTGACAGGGAGTCATCTTGTACTCCCAACAATTTTATTTATATGATAATTGAGTCTATATTGTCCTATCAGCAGTTCAATGTAAAGTTTGATATCCATTTTTGATTGCCAAATGACCACATGTGCTGTCCAGCAAGTGAGGTTTTCCTTTTACTTTTTATATTCTAGTTGCAAAAGAAATTGCTTATACCAACGAGTAACAAAAGTTTGTACAAACTCGTATTAACAAAAGATTTATATAACAAAAACCACTTACATGCCACACAACTACTTACAATGCTCGTATTTATTGCTATAAAAAGAACATAAAATTTAGTTTTTGTTGTAGTTTGAAGAGCAGAATACAAGCTAAAATAATGACTTTAATTAAATTTTCAAGACACGCATGTGAATTTAATTTCATTCATTCAAAAACTACATAAATAAATTTTAATGTGGTGGCACCACAACTATTTGGATACAACAACTGCAACAGCAAGAAATAAAAAAACATTCTGAAATATTCGTGGCAAATTGCAAAGTATTTGTATTCTGTTAAAGCATGTATGTGAATTATGGTTGTTTGGGGAAAGAAATATTTGTTTTTATTTTTGTGAATCTGAAAACATTTTTTTCAAATTCATTCCTATAAATTATTTTTAGTTTTTAATTGAAAAAAAAAAAAAAAACACAAGAGTTATTAAAATTTTAAATTGTTATTAAAGATGTTAAATATTTAACTAAAAACAATTTATAAAAATACAAAATGTTGTATGCAACGTAATCTTTGCTGTTTTTATAGCAAAATTAAAAGTTAAATTTTTTGATGATCTGAGATAAGAGTCCTTGCATTTTTTAATAGAAAATAATGGTCAATACAGTTAAAGCAACAAGTAAAGAGCATCTTTATAAAAAGTATGGCGTTTTTAAGACCAATTAAACTGTAAATTATAAAATCTTGTAAATGGCTCTTAAAAAGAATGGAGTAAATGCGTCTAAAAAGACCATTCCAGTAGCTACATTACATAGTTAGTACATGTGCTGTTGTTGCCGTTTAGGTCTCAGTTACTAATATTAAAATTAACTAATTAAATTTATTAAAATTTAATTTTCAACTAATTTTGTTTTCTTTTTCTTTTATTTCAGGTAAGTGATTTACTTTTATTGATGTCGAATTAAGAAATACAGTAAAATGATCGGTATGTAAATGATTTAAATGAAAGAATAATTCATTATTTTTCAACCATTGACAAGGTTTCATTGATTTAAAATATAATCATGCTAAAAGTAACTACCGGCGGTTCATTTTTTAAAATGGACTTATACCACTCCAATATTTCCTCCAAGCAAAAAGAAAAACGAAAACTCACCGAGTCGCACCACTCTTTGCGAGTTCGTGCTATTGAGCAAAATATACAAAAATTACAACTCATTAATAGCACAACTCAACTTAGTTGAGTTGTGAACTATAAAAGAGGCGCTCATAAGACAATTTTAGTTTTTTCGTTATTAGCACAGTGATAATTTTATGCATATTTTTTCACATCAAAAATTCATGCCTTAAATGCATAAATTTCGTATGCAACTCATAATTATTATTGAAAAATTGATTGGCATTTTAAATTCCTCTTCAACCGGGATATTTACATTGAAATTTGTACTCTGATTTTTAATTGAAACATTGGAATTGAATATTACAATTCTGCTTTTATTTGAATTAATAACGAGCACTTAAAATCAATTTAAATGGAAAACTGTAGTACGAATACATACAGCTGCGGTAAAAAAAAATAGCACAAAAGACAAGCTATCCCTTTTCTTCAATTTATTTTATCTTTGTTTACATGCTCATATACTTTTCCGACTATAAGTAAATTGTAAAAATTGCGAAACAAAAAATTAAAAAATTTATTGCTTTTCATGGAAATGATTTACTAAACACGATTAACACTCAAAATTTGACCGGTAAAAAGTAGCACTCTTGTTGATAAAGCATTTTAAACTGAACCAAATTTAAAATTTTCTATATAAAAACTAGCTGACCCGGCAACCGTTTACTCTAAGATATCGCACTCAGGAGCGTGCAAGACCGGGTAAAGCCAGATATCTTCTGCAGCACCATTTGCCGGACGGATTTGTAACGCTAAACCTTCCAAAGGTGTTACCCAAAGGCATACACAGAAATTCAATTAAATCGGTCCAGCCGTTTAGAAAGAGTACAATGTCAAACACACGTACAGTCGAATTTTATATATTAAGATTGTGCCAATATATTGTACTTCAACCTAGTGCTAGTTAGTAGTTCGATTCAATTTTCAATTTTTAAGAAAAATATTTAATTAAAAATAGTTAACCTTTCAATGAAAAAACTTGTGATGCAGTCAAATTTTAAAGTCTTAATTTTCACCGAAAAATAAAAGTGAATGAATCTTAAATACAAAAAATATAATAAATAAGCCATTTTTGGTTGTTGTACATGGTTATTTTTAGCCTTCTTAGTTGTTGTCCACGGTATTCATATCATTCGTTAGCGCAAACAGAAATATATTGAGTTAAAAATAACACTGTTGAAGCCTATAAAGTTAGTGAATCGTACTACAGGGAATCCTTTCATACGACTTCTTAACTACAGCCCAAATGATTTTAGTATGATTAACTGTCGAGGGACTCAGCGTTATAATGAGTTTTTCATTATATCGAAGTTTTACTGTACTTTATGTCACAAAAAGCATCAGAAATAGATAAGAAGAATTTAGTACTTCAGTAAATAAAATAACTGCAGTCAGTGCTATTATTTTTACCGGCATTGTACATGATGATGATAACTTCTTTTAAATCAACATTTGATCTGTTATATTTGAAAGTGTTATAAGTCCACTTTTATTTTAAATGAGTCAGCCGCTAATTTTAGTAAAATATAGACACCGACTTACTAAAATTATTGCTGACCCAACTTTTTTAAGCGGACTTGTACCACTTTCAAATATAACAGCTCATTTGCTACTTGTAACTTTTTTTTTGTCTTGTTTGTTTTGAAGTGTGTTGCAGAGCAACAAAGAGTCTTAAAAAATTTTCAATTAATTTCGATACCTTTTTTTTATAAATAAAACGAAGATAAAATAACATTTTTATCAAGCAGTGTGACCTTTGAAAACATTTTTTTGTTTTTGTAATTTACATAATAAAATAAATGAAATGCAATTTTAAAAATTTAACACACCGAAAGGTACAGCATGTGCGTGTATTGCACTGCACTAACAAATTTACTAGAGTTCTTGGCAGCATCGCTAAGTGTTGAAAGCAAATGGTTTTTTTCATTCGTACGTTTGCATTGCAAACAGAGACAAATTTTCGTATATTGTTTTTGTTTTCAATACAAAACTGTCGTCCGCTTTTTACAGCGCACGGCCGTTAATGTCTTTAGTAGGCAGTTTGTAATAGCATGTTCACACGACGAGTTTCAATGCTGGTTTCGCTGTCTGAACCTCGATTGTGAAAATTTGCGTTCAGACGACACATAATGAGTTTCATTTGACAGTTGCTTTGTTTTGTTTTTTGTTGTTTCGCATTTGCCCGCGTTTGTTTTTTAGTTTTGAAATGGATAAAAAAGGTAAATTTTAATATTTAAATATATGTATTTTTAGAAAAAATAATAATTTATAAAAAATTTATTTATTATTTCAAATAATTTAATATGTTGTGTTATTTATTATGTTTATTTTTATATTTAAGCAATTTAACACTCTTTCCTTTGTTTCTTACTAATACATTGAAATGCTTGCAAAACAATAATATTTCTTTGTTTACAATTTGTTTTGTTGGGCAGCTAGTTAAGATAAACTAGCGATAGAAACTAGGGATGATACTAAATTTTCATGGTTTCGGCAAGAGTTTCAAAATGAAACCTGCAGATTCGCTCACTTAATTTTGTATGGCGAATCTTCCTGTTTCATTCGAGATTGGGATGTGAACCCTCGAAAGAGAGCGAACCTTGTCTCGTCTGAACATACTATAAGAGTAATTTTGTTTTTTGTTAAAATGAATGAAAATTACACAGAGATGATAAAGCTACACATAGAACACCACTTCGGTTGTGAGAACTAAGTTTATAACCAATCAAAAATTCAGTTGTGTTAATCAAATTTTTTAATTTAGCAGTTAGAATTTGATAATACAGGCCAAAATTCAGTTCTCTTTTAAAATGTTTCTATTCTCACAATTAAAAAAAGTCGTTTATCACAACTGAATTTTGCAATTGGTAAAAAATTTAGTTCTCACAACCGAGATAGCTTTCTCGTTACATTGGCAACAGAACAATATTGGTTTAGATAGCATTTGGCCATCTGGGCTTATGGATAAGAATGTTTCTGATACGCTTTTTGGGCGGCTGTCTAGCACGAGTTCATACACTGAGTGTGGCAATCCTGAGCCTAAAGCAAATACTAGTGATTACAAAAAATTGTCTGATAAAGCCTACAGAATCTCAACTGAAGTGATTTTTTTTTAAAGCCCATTGCCACCCATAAGACCTTTTATAGGGCCAATCACTAATCAACTGCCAGGTTAGTACACAACCTATCTAACCAATCTACCGAAGGCAACTTGGCACTAAATTAATTCATCATTTCTATTGTAAGTAGAGTTGCAAGCACTGTCTGGGGAACTGCTTTGTCGAAAACTATGGGCGCAGAAGGCACTATAGGGAACTGTTGAGGATTTTTCATTAACGCTGTCATTGAACTCATTAATTATACCATCTAAATATTCATAAATAATTCTATTATTAGATAAACAATTCCCGCTTAAAATTGTTTCACAAATGCAAGAATAGTAGAAATACGAGGTTACGCCATGCACATGATTGCCTCTAGATGACGTAAATTTTCCACTGCTTGAAATAAAAATTTATCTCTTTCTCTCCCTCTCTCTTTTTTTCTTTCTCTCTATCGCTCTCTCCCTCTCTTATTTAACTGTAAATTATTAGCCATTAGCAACACATCGTGTGACATCATTTGTGCCACGTGCGCAGAAAATTAAAATTGTATGTGCGGGATGGCGAAATCTTGTATTTCTAACTGAAGAGTGAATCATTCAAGGATTTTATAGTTGAAAAAATCAAAAAAATTGCTGTTACTTAAATCATATCGAATTTCCTTTTTAAAATTTAATTTAAATTTATTGCTCTCTTTCTTTTTAAAGAAAAGCTTATTAAGGAAATGACATGACAGGAACAACGTAGCCAGCCTACAGACAATGATCTGACAAAAAGCAGCACTGAGGCAAATAAATTAAAAATTAACAAAAGCCTCAGACAAATTCTAAATTGTGCGTTTATGAATCCAACACATTTTAAACGTTTTTTCTCTGCTTATTGTTTGTTTTTTCTTTGTATACCAGAAACCAGTAAAATCAATTTCACTGTTGCTCCTAAACCAAAAACGGTCATGCATTATTCATTGTCGCTCTCCTTTGTTAATTGATTGAAGACCAAAAGACAAAAATTATGAATAATTTTTAACAAAACTTTTGCAAAAACGCTTGCATGCGTAAGCAAATGCAATTTAGTCAGGCAGGCCATTCGATTCATACAAAATGGAATGCAGTCGTCTTGAATTTATAATTTGTTTTTGCCTTTTGATTAAATTTTTTTTTTTAATGTGAATTAAAATTTTACATTTTGTTGTAAAATTTCTTAAGATTACTTTCTGATTCGTATAGTTTATTAAGAAAGTTAAATGATTTTTTAAGAATGTAAGCAGCAGACAAGAAGCCTTGTCGTTCGTTTGTGAGTACAGCGTAATGGGAGTTGAGAATTTTTTTTTGTTATAAGTTAAACTTAGATTTTTACGAAAATAAAAATTTACCACGCCCACTTTTTTAATTTAAATAAAATGGGAGAACGATGTGCGTTGCATTTAATCAAAAGCTGCGATGGAAAAAATGTGAATCATTTGAGTCTGCAACGAAACTATGCATGCGACACTCTTATGAAAATTGGGAACTGCAAAAAGTTTTTTGATCTTATTGATTTTGTTAACACACGTTCACAGAATGATAGAACACTTGCACTGGCTTCTTCAGCAATTGCAGCTGCATTGTTACAAGGCGGTCAGGTCGAACTGTTCATTGAATGTTCGTTCACATCAATTAAAATCCAGCAACATTTCCAAGAACATTATGGTGGTCAAAGGTTTGCAACAAAATCAACTGTGCCAGGTGATTTTTCAAGCATTTTTGAAGTCGTTCGTTTTAAGGAAACTCGCTAAGAAACTTATGTGTTGTTTTTGTAACAAACCATCAGCTTATCTGGAAATTTTATATGAAAAGTATTAAAAATATTAAATGTTTTTCCTACAAATTTTTTTTGGCGAGTTAATCGCTTGTGTTATGAAAACCGCACGACACAAATATGCGTAACGACCAATCTAGAGATATATTTTCAAAGCAATTGGCAACGGTAATCAACTGCAATATTTCAACCGGATGTATTCAATTTCCAGTCGCTTTTTGGATGTTCATTTCCCAGAACCTAATTAATAAGTATTTCTTGTAGCCGGGCCATAGTTGCTTGCCGCCGTTAATTTTCTAGGCTTTGAGGTGTTAAAAGTCGCCTTGGTTTTTTCTCGTTTTGAACATCAGCCAACAGCTGACGAATTTAGAAGCAAAAGAGTTGTATTAAATAAATTATTTACAATTTATATTTAAAAAGTGCCTATTTTTATTATAACAATAATTTTTGAAATAAACACTGGACACAAATAACCGCATTCGATAGCGAGCAACTCGTATCGAAATGTTAAAATTTTTTCATACAAAAAACACGAAAATTACGATAGCTAATGCGGTGACTCGAGTGCTTCCAAACATTCCTCAAGCTAATCAAAAACCACGTGCTATATTGGCTACACAAAACGTTGACGTCGACTAACTGATTTTTCTGTTACCTGAATGTTTGCTGGATCAGCTAGTAGTTTAATAAAAGCGATTATTTAGTAATTTCTTTTGTTTACTTTTTAAAAATGAGACATCACTTTGAAAAATGTTAATAGAAAAACCAACAGACGAGATCTGCTTTTGTATAGCAAGACAACAAAGCAAACAAAAAAATGAGTTATTGAAAATACTCACTCTTTATTATCCCATACGTGGAGTGCTGGTGTGGTGATGTGGGATGTGGTGGTGTTCTTGTCTTATCAGTAAATTTCAAATGGCTGCTGTTTGCTTTTATATTTCAGTTTTACTTTATGTTGTTTGCTTTTTTGTAGCTTGTGCTATAAAATATTTTTTTTTCTATAAACTTTGTGTAAACTGACAATTTTTTTTTAAATTTTTATTGCTTCAAATAGTTACACAAGTCAGTTAAATCTAACACTATCTCTAATTAAAATTTACAGACATAAAAGGAGGGCACTTGATCAGTGCGATGCGAAAAGTCGGCACATGTTGGGACGTATTTTTTTGGTTGCAGTATGGATAATGCGATTCTGTTATTTTTGTTTGGCAACACTGTGCACAAAATCACAAAAAAAAAAAAACGAAAAGCACATAGAAGAATGGAAAAAAAAAATTTATTTTAATAATTTTTGCTGTAAATATTTTATTTGTTTTTAATAATTGTAACTTGTCAATTGTTTCATCTCATTTCTCATCAGAAGCCGCTTTCAAGACAAACACTCATGTTCTGAAAAACGCAAAACGCTAAATAGGTGTTCTGCAAAACGCAAAACGCTTAATTTGGCGTTTTCAAAAGGCAAGCACATACTAAAGCGAAGTAATGAATTTTGCAAATATTAAGAGTCAAAGAGAAAATAAAATGTTCCACACTTCAAATTAAATAGGGTTTCTTTTTATTTCAACCTAAATTCTCTGTAAAAAATATAATTTTAAAAAATTTATTTTGATTTTGTCAATTGTTCATTTATAAACTGGCGTTTTCCTATTCACATTCCAGAACATGCTTTGGCGTTTTGCAAAACGCTCGTTTCTCAGAACAAGGCTGAAAATAATTAACGCAAATAACGATTTTAAGCGTACCCGAATTCGATAAAATAACGATAATAGCTGTTTTTACGATGTGATTCATCGTAATAAAAAAAGTTACTGAATCGCACTACACTTTTTAATATCAAAATTACAATTAAAGCAGAGCTGAGTTGTAAACCATAATAGGGCTATTAACCCATTGGAAGTCAAATGAAAAGCGCATTCAACTTAATTTATTAATAATAATTAGTTGAAAAAAAAAAAATAAAAATTAATCAAAAATAAAAAAAAGTTGAGTCCACAGATCACCTTTGTGTGAACTTTCCACGTGCTCTACAATGACAAATGATACAACGTGATTGTTTTTCTAATTGAAATAAATTGATCTTCAGCTTAGAGCAAATGATTGCCATCATATCAGAAAGTGTGTGCAAAGTGTCCAACTTCATGTTAATTTATACCGTCAAATACTGATGCCGACTGACTTTAACTGGTCCATGTGCTTGACAAAAACTTTTTCTTTACAAGTTAACGCAATTTAAATCGCTGTACTCAAATGAATACAGTGACTTCTAAGGGGTTAATAAGACTTTAACGGTTTTATCAGGAATGAAAGTATTTTTTTAAACCCGATACAACTTCAACCTTCGCATACAAAAAAAAAAAATTAACTTAGAGCTTAAAATCAAAGTTAGCGATATTTTTCATATGAGTTTTTTAAATTTTACCTTAAAGTCGACGTAAATTTTTTTCAATAAAAATATATATTTTTTTTTTTTAATTTTTATTATCATACACGTAGAGTTACATTTAGTTGAATGAACTTTATTTCTACTATTTAGCAAGAGTGCTAGTACAAATTTGTCATTTGATTATTTTATGCTTTGCTTTTTTAACTTTTTTAAATAAGAAAACAATAGACAAGTTCTAAACAATATAACCGGTGTACAGGGTGACTAATAAAATAAAATAAAATAAAGTGAAATTATGTACTCGTATGTTTGGGTATATGCTGCTATTTGTGTTTGCTTACATACACTCCTTTCCTTTTCTTTTATAAAGCTTTTTATGTAGCGTCATTAGAGCAGGAGTTACATCTCCCTTAACCCCATTGAAAGTTTCCTTTGAAATGTGTTGCCTTCTCCCTTGATTTTATTAGACTTTTAGTTGCGAAAAAAAATAATTCCAGAGTTAAACAAAATGTTTCCTTTTTATACCTTAAAAAAAGGGGTTAATGATTAGCTTTACCAAGAGTTTAATATAAATTATCTTGCAACTTACAGAGTGTAAACTTTCTTAACAAAGAGAAAAAAAAAAGAAAAGAGTATATTAAATTTGAGCCGTGTTAAATGTAGCATGAATTGAAGCCGGCCAATCCTTCACTTTCCCTATAGATTCACAAAATTCTTACAAGAACAAGCCGTCGTAAGTTCAAAGTACCAGAACCCTACTTTGGCATATCCGCCAGATACATTAAGGAACAAACTGGTTCCTGGGTAGTATCACAAAACTGAAAACATTAAGAAACACTGACTGGTCTCAGACAAGCGAGATACACTTCCCAAAAGGCACTATCAGTAACCTCTAAGATGGGATAGATAAGTATCAGTCAATGCAGGCTCTGTTGTTTTGCAGGACGCAATCTCAGTATTCGTCTTTGAATTCTTTTAGGGCGACTTCTTGTTGGCTCTCACAGCGGTAGGAAAGCTCTCACTGAACAGGATACTTCTCCACATAAAAGCCCTAAATCTTGAAAAGTGAACTTATGGGCTGTAAAACAGATCCTCAGGCTTACGGTACATATGGGTAATTTAAAATGCTAATAATAGACCGCATGTATGCTGTCATCGTGTATGGGCCCCTTTAGATGCTTAATTAATTTTTTATACTGTATGTGGGTTCTATTTTATTTAACTACTAGATGTTTTTGCCCGGTGTCATCCGGCCTGGGGGGTTACTCTCTATTGCGATGCGAAAGAAAACTTATCGCAACTCAATGTAAAAATCATACAGATGCGAATGGTTTTTCTTTCGCATCGCAATAGAGAGTAACCCCCCTGGTCTTTAATCGTTTAAAACACTCATCCAAATGAGAAGTGCATCAGACCTTTGCTAGCATTGTTTTCAGAGGCGCCAACTAAAGTGGCAAATAAAATATTTTAAAGCATAATTTCAGGCTTAAATGAGGTACAGGCTAAAGGACTGCACAAGCATACTTACAAGCCACACAGAACTAAAAACATGTATAATATTTCATATTAAAAAGTGTTTTCAAGCTATTTCAAGTTGGGAGTGAAAATCGTTGAAAATTGCATGTAAAAATGGGCGTGGCTGGTTCAAAAGTATATAATGCGACCTTGCATTGTTCACAACTCAACTCAGTTGAGTTGTAATTGAAAAAACTGCTATTGATGAGTTGTCATTTTTGTATGTTTTTATCAACTGCACAAACACTAAGTTGTAAACAGTAATAACACAAACAGGTTGTAAAATCAAAATTAAAACTAAAGTAGACTTAAGTTGTGAACAACCATAACGTCATGTAAATATTTCAGACAATTCCATTGAAAAACAAAAATTTTCAAAGTAAACAAACAAGCAGAACATACATTTTATTTATATTTTTATATACTCGTACATTCCTTGTTTGATTTTTAATAAAAACAAACTAAATTTTTTGTGAAAAAAAGTCATGGTATATCGTTTAGCATAATCAGTTGAATAAAAAGTTTGGCGAGCGCTGGCTCTTTAGGCATCATCATCATTATCGTCAGTGACATTTAATACGTACAAGTAGCTTACCTTTTAATGCTCTTTCATTTCATTCATACTCGCACTTGTCTACATGTGAATTGCATTTATGCAACCAACCGGAGTAATGCACTCATACGTACATACGCCAACCCATACACATACATAAATAGTTATGAGTATCAAATGTCGTTGTGCTCCAAGTGTTATTTGGGTAAAATAGTACTTGGTTGCATCAAGTAGTTAGTGTTGCTGCAACTGTTTACCACTACCAACAGAAAAACAGGCAAACAGTCTTCTCTCGTATTGTGTAGATTTAGATTTTCCTTATATTTCTTCTATGTGTATGTGTTTTTCAACAATATTAATACATAAAAAAATGCACTTGTGTGTTTAGAGAATGACAAAATTTTATTTACCACCGCAACCCCTAAAAGGGAAATGTCACAGGCAACATATTTATTTTATTTTATTTATTTTGCATAAAAATAAATTGGAAATTGTGTTGCGGTGTGATGCCTTGTCAAAGATTTAATAACCTGAACCTGATGGTTTAACCGCAGTGTTGGCAGGATTTAAGAGAACTTTTTTAAGGCGGCGTGGTGGGCTGCAAATAAAATTTCAATTAAACAAAACTACCTGCTTGCCATGAAATGACTACTGTAGAAGAAGTCGAAATGTAATGGGAAACTGTGAAATGTTTTCTCTGTTTTTGGCCGTCACTGGAAGATCAGCAAGAGCTTTAATTCGGGGAGCACTGTCGACTGCAGAGGTTGGCATCTAGCTTCGTTAGAAGTAGCAATAGTAGTTTTTCCCTAATGTGGCTCAGAGAGAGGCCAAAGTATTATTTTAGTTCTATGAAATCCCTCTCGATTGACCAAGCAGTTTGAGCGTTTGTTGTCAATATGAATTTCAAGTTCATTTAAAGATGACAGATGATGCCTATTCCCTCTATTTCGTTTCCTCACATATACCCTAGCACATGGCGTAAAGATGTGTGCCAGTACTTATTTTAAGCCTGAAATGATGCTTTGATTGGCGCCTCTGCTAATAATGCTAGCAAAGGCATGAGCCACTTTATAAAGTAAAGTAGTGCATGGGTTTTTTAATAATTACAATTCTATTTGCCAACGGATTTCTCTATAATTAGTAAATAGACTCTCTAAAGAAGGACCGGATCGGGCGAGACCAGGAAAAAAAACTATTATGTTTGTAGAAACATTTCTGTTTTCCAAAGTGGTAAAAGTCCACTTTAAAAAAAATTTATAATTTTAGTAGGATGAAGATTGGTTCTTTATTACCAAAACTACCGCCATTTAATTTTTACTTTCAAAAGTAACAGCTGATTTGTTGATTCTTCTTTTTCATCTATTCAAAAGTGAACACAAAGAACACTCGGTACTTGCACACATTTGCTTTCCTTTATTTATTGTGTGAATTTCAAATTAACTTTTATATCCTTGAATATTCTCTCTGCACACATTTGCTTCCAAATTTAATAGCTCATTTTTCAATAATAAGGAAGATCATGTAGATTCATATCAACAACGTAGGTTGGCCATCAATTTGATAAATTACATTTTCTCAAGGTCTTGTTTTTCATAGTCAGTCAGTCATTCATTCATATAACGTGTAAAAATGCAATAAATTTGTGTAAACACTAGCAATAAGACGAAAACTTAAATATAATTTAAAGCTTTTCAATAGAAATAAATTAAAAAATAAATAAATAGGAAACTAAACTAACGAAGTCAATCTCAAAATTCTTAAACAAAAATTCAGCAAAGTTCCTATTTTTAAGGTAGATTAAGGGTTAGTGTGTAGGCTGGGACTGCCCTTCAATGGAAACTGCTGCGGCTGTCGGGCACCTGAGAGTAAGAACGAGTTCTTCAATTTTTCTTATGGCTTCAAGACACAAAGTTCTTGGTGCAATAGGGTTAAAGAACCTTCTCAATTATCTTAATGTCACATGATGAATCTAGGCCACTTGATTACTACGTAGTCTTGGTGAATAGGTGATTCAAAACGGAATCTTGCCGGCTATAAGAGTCAACCTGCACTTTAAGTTGGCTAAGAACTTAAAAAATAGCAGAGAATAATACCTTCAAGGTATGAATAATGACTTTACAAAAATGTCTAGCAAAGCACAGTTGGCTAAGAATTTAAATATCGGGCAAAAGAATAACTTTAAAGTCTTAACTGTGAAAAAAATTACTGGGTCAGCACCGAGCCAGCTGTAAGTTAAAGTGTTGAAGCTCCCTAACCTGCCGTTAAAATTGAATTATTTTCATACTCTCTTGATGGTTTTTTAATAATCCAACATTAAACCATTTTCTAAACACACCTCGCATACTATACAAGTTTCCTTATGTTTTTATAAATTAAATAAACCTTTCAATAATTTTTTTTTTAAACACATGCTAGAAATCAATGTCCTTGTCGGCTGTAGAAGAAAGAAAAAATAATTTTTTTGATTTTGTTGAAAACAAAAAATAAAAAAAATAAAAATTCTTTTAAAATTGAACTTTACGTCAATGCAGTAGTACCCAATGAGAAGCTACAATAAAAAAAATTACACTCACTGGCTGGCACTGGCTCTAGCTCGTTTAAGTAACTTTCCCAAGTGAAAAGAAATGAATTGGTTTGTCATGCATAAAATGAAAGCCAAAAATTGCAACAACAACAAAATAAAGTAAAATTTTCTATTGAATAGAATAAAAACAAGCCTTAATCTTTCAACTCAAGTGCTATAATTATCCATATTATTATTGTTTGAAACAAGAGTTCCCAAATAACTGGAAGGTAGCACCGCGTCTATAAAACCAAGGAAATATTTCTTCTAGAAAAGAAAAATTGTTATGAAAACTTTTTATTAATTTTGAAAGTAAAAAAAATTTATGAAAAATAATACTGGCAGTCAGTCATAGACCAACTAAGTTGGGTTCCTTTTGTGTTGACTGCAATAAGAGAGCAAGTGTTGATTATACTCAACCTTCTCCTCATTCTAAAATTTTATACTCGTATAGTAATCCCTATACATTCGTTCCAATTTTACTACAACAAAATCTCATGGACTGAAGCATTTGTGTCATAAATTATTTAGAATCTATGACTAAGAAACCAATAAAAAAAATTTATATAAAAAAGTGGGAGTGGCAGCTAATGTTGACCTTTTTGCATTGTAGAAATCCGATGGACCAAAACATTTATATAACGAATTATTTAGTCTACGATTAAGAAACCAATAAAAAAAATTATAGTAAAAAGTGGGAGTGGCAGGTATGGTTGCCTTTTTGGCATTGTGGAAATTTCATGGATCAAAGCATTTATATAATGAATTATTTAGAATCTATAATTAAGAAACTAATAAAAAAATTATATTATTATAGAAAGTGGGCGTGGCACGTGTGACTGTCTGTTTTGCATTGTAAAAATTTTAAGGACCAAAGCATTTATGTAATGATTTGTTTAGAGTTTACGATTAAGAAATCAATAAAAAAATTATATTAAAAGGTGGGCGTAGCAGGTATGGTTGCCTTTTTTTGTAGTATAGCAATTTAATAGAAATCTATAAGACGAACTATTAAGACTGTACGATTAAGCAAGACATTAAAATTTTTTTATATAATAAAATGTGGGCGTGGCAGGTATGGTTTTTTTATAGTATAGAAATTTCATAGAACAAATTTAACTGATTTCCCTGAAGAAAAGTTTTAAAATCAAACTTGTGTTTTAGCAAGCAGTAGATTTAAGCTCAGTTATTTGTAGGGATAATTTCGCATCAAACCTTTACCCCATTAATCCAATGAAAATTACTCTAAAGGCCTATCGATTGCCGCAGGTGTGTTTGTCCACTGCTCGGACCAAAATGATATCTTTCAAATATTTTCAAGTTCTTAGTCGACATAAGGTGCAGGTTTACTTTTATATTCAATGAAAGTCATACACATCATTAGATGTGGATTTCGACAAGAAACTATAAAATCATTTTTTTTACAAAGTGGGCGTGGCTTGTTCAAAAAGTACTTATTGCACTGATGTAGAGTATGGAGATCATATGTAAAATTTTTTTAAAGAAACCCTTTAGGAAAATAAAAATTTGTGTAGCGAAAAAACAAACAAAAAATTATTTTTATATCGAGAGAATTACAAAAGCAGACTTTAAATTTACTAATGTGCTGCTTACAAGAAATTAACAATTTAATGGACTAAATAATTTTTATGAAAAGACTTTTTTGTTAAATATTTTTGAGTGTTTTTCATAACAATTTTTTAGACGATGGGTTTGTTCGTTGTCTCTATATAGCCCAGAAGGAAATTTATGTTTTAAACTTAAAAAAATCGTTTTTTCTATAAGAAAATATTACTGTAGCTCTTCACAAAAATTAAAAAAGAATTTAGAGACTAAAAAAAATATAGGGAATCCCTGTAATACACTACTGAAAAACTACTTTGTATATTCAAGAATAAGTCTGTATAGAGGTGAACCTCGTACTTGTACAAACAAACTAAAAGTTCTACAATGAAATTTCAATGTCACTTAAGGACCTTTGATTTGAATTTTTTTGGTTTTATACTTTTTTTTTTTTTTGGAAATTGCAGCCTCCCTTTAAAAACAATAAAGAAGAGAAGAGGAAATATTTTCATTTATTATTAATAACAAAATAAACTGTAGCCATGACATTCCGTGACAGGCAGGCAAACATTTAGTCAAGCCAGTTATGTAGTTGTGCCACCGCAAACACTTGGTACATGAAGAATATAAATGAGTTTAATGAGCTAAAGGCAGGCACCCAACAATGGTAAAACTTCCTCATAATAACCTTCATGTGTTTATTAAAAATTAAACTAAAATGGAGTCCAATAATTGAGGACAACACAAGCAATGAAGGCTCATATTAACACAGAACAAATTTATTGCTACAAAGTAAACCTGCAGAATAAAATATTCAATTAAATATTTAATCAATACAATCATATTTTTAATTAAAATGCAGAGGAAAATTTACAACGACGTTTTGAGCGAAAGGGTTTGTTTGAGGAAAAGAAATAGAATAGAATGATCGCACCGCGACCATTAAGATCTCTTGTGCAGCCCATTTCCTAACTACATTCCGAGACTCCTTACGAATCTCGTAATAGAGGAAATAGACAGTCAGTTTTCCTTACGCTTACGTGAGCCAATGGAATACACTGTCTGCCATCTCTAAACGAACTTAAAATCCATAACATCTTCATGTGTGTGTTGAGTGCCTGGACATAAGAGCCATATTAACAACGAACGGACAGACTGCTTACCCAACCGAGAGGCTACATTCTAATTAAGTTAGATAGCAGCATGCTGACCCGAAATAAAGCTCATGCTGATCTTCTAGTACCGGCCAAAAACCAGAGAAAGTGTTTCACAGCTTCCTCCTCCTCCCCTCGTCTTGACAATTTCCGCAATAGTCATTTGATGTCAAACCTATTCTCCTCTAATGTTTGTCTGTTATCACACCACATGTCTCAACTGGGCTCTCTGGAACCACAGTATATCTCTGCTGCGATTTCCGTACAGTTTTTTCGAGATCATTCTTGATATGCTGCACGTCCGTTCCATCTGCTTTGTGTTTTACATTAATACTTTCGATCTGCAGACTGTTAGAAAGTGAAACTCAGAACGTGCTATGCCTGAAGTCTAACTAGTTTTGAAATTTAAAATGGTATTTTCTGTTGTCTGTTCAAGAAAAAACCTTAACAGCAGCTATTCCGGCTAATGTGCTGCCTGTTTGCCAGAGAAATTAATTATAAAGTAAGAAGAATAGGTTAGGTTGCACAGGTTGCTTTAATCTAAATTCTAGTTGTCGAAACGCCTATGATACGCGTAATTTGCAGATTCCTTGAAAGTGAAAGAGAAGTGTCTTGTTAATTGAGGTTCCTCATGGGAATCTTTATTCTCGAAGACACATACTCAATAAATTGTAAAATTTAGCCAGTCTTAGACAACCAATTTCACACAAATTTTTAACAAGTGAAAAAACAAGCTGCTCCCATGTGTATCTGACACTAAAGCGCCTATAAGACGATCATGCGCGGCATGTTAGAACGTTGAAATATTAAAAACGGCTTGTCAAACAGCAATTTTTCACTATTACATGAGTATGATGGCATGCCATCATACCGTGCTGTCATACCGCGCATGATCGTCTAATAGCCGCTTAAGGAGTACAACAAATATTGAAAAAAAAACATCACAAAAATTAAATTTACAATTTTAATTCAGTTTTTTTTTCTTCTTTCCAAAGTTCCAAAACTTGCTTGACAGCTAGTTGGAGCAGTTCAAGCTCTGCTTGTTATGCGCTGATCTAAACAATAATTAGCTGCTTTCTAAATATAATAAAAGTCACAGGTCTTTGTAATGTTTCCCTTAAAACCTTAGCTTTTCTATGCTCGCTTGAAGTTGTGCTGATTTAGTGAAATATTTTAAGAAGAAAAGAGCACTAGCTTAAAACTCAATTTTAATTACAATGAAACACGCAAAGAATATCACAGAATTTCACCTAAAACCCACCCACAGTTGATTTGTGAAGTAGGGTGTATCAAAATAAGTATAAAAGAATGCGTTTATAAGTCTTTCTCTCTCTGTCTTTAAGTGAATTTTGTAAATTCGCATGTCTGGCTGACACAGTACATTAAAACCAGAAGTTCAACATGGAAAATTGTTGGCGTAAATTTTTGCGTGTTTTCTATTGCTGCCCCATACAGCAGCTACTGCCTACAAACTGAAGAAGGTGCTTGAAAATTGTGAAAAACAAAAAAAAAAAAAAAAAAGAGAAGAAATAATTTTACCTCATGCATTGTACGCTCTAATTAATATAAAATGTTCAAGATACTTATATGGCTGGCTATGAGCTGCTATTATATTTTTTTTTTATTTTATAGAAAGAAAAAATGTAACTGAAAACGTTGTAGCGAAATAAATAATTTTCACTTGAGGGAAAATTTGTAAAAAATATGCTTGAGCGGTAAATAACTAAAGCACGAATTAATATTCTTTTAGAACGACATAAACAAATTGTAACATTTTTGTTTTCATTGTAATACCCTGCCGGCAATTTGCTAGTCAGCCACAAAAATAACTCAGTTACAGCTAACTTTTCTTAATTAAAAAAAAATAATAAAAAGCAAAATCTAGTCAATTTAATACATAAAAAAAATCAAATTTTAAAAAAATTCGCTGTAAAAGTGGGCATGGTCGGTACAAAACTGTATGGCAAGCTTCATTAAAGTAGAGAAATCCTTTGTAACATAAAAGTTCATTAAAAAAATACATCTAACTTGTTCAATAAAAAAAAGGGGCGTGGCTGAACTGTTGTTGCGTAAAACATGGCAATATTAAAATTGCTTAGTTGTCTTCTTTAAAAGTAATTTAAACATCAACAATTACTAGTTGAAAAATGAGTTGCCTGCAGGTTATTTACACAAATTTATGTGTGCGAAAAACAAAATAATTAAAAAAAATTTTAATTCGATTTTTACGCACTAAAATGTGTTTAGCTTTTTGTCATAAATATTAATAATACGCGCCTGGGCTAAAAACAAAAAGCTGAATACGTATATTTTATTATTATTTTTTATTTGATATTAGAAATTAATTCTAAGATTTAATTTTTTAACGAGCACGGGTGACTGATCGTGTGCTCCCAGGCTCTAGGCAAGAATTGAATCTGTGAACCCCAGATTGATAAGTTAGGGCGCTACCCACCAATCTAGGCTTAATTCGTATGACACTTACTTTTTCTTGCATTGATAAATTTTTGTAAAACAGCACAAATATATTAGGCCTAATTACGAGTGTCGCTGACGTAATCGAATTTACGGCAAGCTAATGTAAATTATATACCCGACGTTGCCAAATATAACTGTTTTCGTCACCACAACGCCACTCGTAATCAGAACTATTTTAATAGGAGAATTTACCAGGAGCAAAGGGTGACAAGATAAATACGAAAATATTAAATATATCTTCAGAGTTATCGATAAAAAATGCCTGTCTGTCAAAAAAATTTAAAAAATTTCAACTTGAAGCTGACGTTTCCAACTTAAAATCTTTTAAATGCTGGCCATTTTTTGGTTTTGCACAAATTCCTCGATTTTAAGCTTCGTTTTTGAACTTTTCTTTTTTGCTTGGCCTTTTTTTTAAAGAAGAAAGCAGCAGCTAAAAGAAGTATAAACATTAATAGCCCATAATCAGAGTCACACTAAAGTCGGTATCTTTCTAAAAACGACTTTAAATTCATATAATTCTTATGAACAAAAGTCAGCTCTTAATAAAAGCCTTTTTTTGATGATTATGATTATAGCCTAATGAGTTTTGTTTACATTTTTTATATATTTGGTTCTTTCTATCATTTGTTGTGTCTTTCTTTTATAATAAAATTAAAATTTTCAAGCCAAATGGTTTTTCTAAATTCATTTTCATATATTTTTTTGTTTTCAACAATTATTTGTCTTCTTTTCTTTTATTTTTTTTTTTAGTTTAGTTGATGGTAGATGTTAGATGTTGTGAGTGTAAACAACTTTCTTTCAAACTCATATTCATATAGTGTAAAAACACTATTAATGTTAAAATTTCAACATTAAAGTGTTCATAAAATCACAGTAGAATTTTACGAGAAATATTTCTGTAAAACATTTTAAACTTCTAACTCTTCAACTTATCTTGGCTTTTTTCGTTCTTTTTAAATTAAAGGTCAAAAAATTGAAGAGTTAGAGGATTAAAAGATTCCACAAAAATATTCCTCTCAATAATTTACATAAGTTTAATGAACATTTTATAAATCTGAAATGGAATGGTTACCCGATTCACACTCAAAATTTTAAAAAAGTGGGAAACTTTAAGCTCCATTTTGAGATAGGGCCAGATGTTAACATTCAAATTGCCGATACACGTGTACTTTTTTTTTAATCAGTTGTCAGAACCTTTTTTTAGAGAGAAAAAACAAATATTTGTTTTGTAATTATGTTATTTTGTTAAAAAAAATAACAAAAAAAAACCTGTTTTTGTACAAAACTTATTTTTGAGTGCTGACTAAAATTCAATTTGATATTTCAACTGATAACATTTTAAATAAACAACTCGTGTTGTTAAAAGTACAGAAGAAAATTTTTGAAATAATTAATTTTTTTCGTTAAACATTGTCTGCCTGACTTGTTATAGATTTTTTTTTTTTTGTTTTTTATTCAACTTAAACAAATTTATTTAATTTTTTTTAATATCGTTAGGAATTAAGTAGCGTTTTGAATTTAAATGATTTAATAAAGATTTTATACAACGAGGAAATAAAACCAAAATGTATAGAAAAAAAAGTCACAAAATTGGGAAATTCCTGTAGTGTTTTTGTCATATGAATTTTAAGGCAAAATTTATACAAAATGCATATAGCAAATGGACTTTGATGAGTCTTTCAAGGGTGTCTTCCCCTCGAAACGGCAGTGGAAAGGAGGGTATACACATATGTAGATATGACGTAGATGGTTTGCGGTGTAGCCTCTGACGTTTATTGTAGGAAAGGAGACATACAACTTCCATTCCGCTTCCCCTATAGGTCTAGTGTTTTTCAGGTCTCTGTACTCTAAATATATCAGGGGAACTAAATATAAACATAAACCAGGCAGCTCTTCTGTTACTTCAATCGAAAGTTACATGCATCTGCGTAAGAGTGCTAATAGTTTGATTGGGCTTTTATTAAGAGCTGACTTTTGGTCATAAGAATTTAATGAATTTAAAATCGATTTTAAAAAGATACCAACTTTAGTCTGTTGAACTCAACAGTTGTGTCTTAGAAACGTCTTTAAGAATATGCTACTAAATTAACAGCTGGTACATGTAAGCAATTAGCACAAGTTAACTTTAGGTAGCTAAAATATTTTGTGATGGCAAATACGCAACTGGGGGGGCTACTCTGTAAGTTAAAATGTTGCGTTTCCTCTTTACTTATCGTATAATCTTTGTGTGTATAAATCGACGTTGACATGCACTTAAGAATTGCAGACACTAAAGATTTCATTCCGTTTTTTTTTCGCATCGCAAGACAGAGTAACTTCCCACACCCCCCCCCCCCTCCTTTGCATTTCTAAGGCAAACACTCCACAGTTACATCTTATGAACGCACCAATTTTTATTTATAGAGTAACCCTCCTGCTCTAGTTGGCCAATGCAGGACTGTGTTATCCAAACTGGGGCATCAGGCTGACCTATTCTTGGTATGGATTTCTGCTTACAGTGGCTTGATTGAGGAATTAGCCAAGATCGGCTTTAACATGGAGGCTTCTATTTCGAAGTAACAGCAGCAGCATTATTGAATACTAGCAAAGCAGGGCGCATACTGGCAGAGTCTAAAGACCTAAATGACGGTAAACACTTCACTCAGCTGTTGAATTTAAAAAAAAAAAAAAAAAAAAAAAAAAAAAAAAAAAAAAAAAAAAGGATCGTGCATGTGTTCTGTATTCCACACGGATTTGAAAAAAATGTGGAATTACATTTTTTTCTTTTTATTAAATGAAAACTTTTATGTTTTTTTTTAATTTTACCAATAATTTCTCACATAAAATAAAATATTAAAAATATTAAAATGAAAAACAGTAGTTAGAGGTGCTGAAATTTTCAATTCCGAATAAAATATACGGATTCAGAATACAGAACAGGACTGTATATTACCAGATTGGTGGGTATAATAACAAAATCAAGAAAAACACTTTCAGCTGCCTTTGAACTGAGAGTATGGGTGCCCTACTCTTCTGCTTTTTAGACACAAATTTTTTAGGGCACATTTAATGGCCGGGCCTACCTGTGATATCATCTTAGTTATCTTAATGACAAAAACTGGGTCTAGATCACTTGGCCGTCAGGCTGCCACGCAAACCAACTAACCCACCCAGATGGGTTATTATTATACATTTAAGGAATTTCAATTGCAATTCTTTTTTATTTAATTTTTTTTTAATACTTTAAACATAATTTTTTTAAACTTCATTTCTTATCATTTTTATTTCTTCATCTTAAATCAGTTCAATCATGCATAAAAATTCCTCGGGAGTTTTTTTTTTACATCTCCCCCTTCTATTATTATAAATAAAAAATTCTCCAAAACTCAAAATTTTCCCTGTGAAAAAATTCGCGATTGGGCTAAAATAAATTTTAATTTTTAAAATTTAATCTTTATTCGTGCTTAGTTGGAATTTTTAATTAAGCACGAATAAAGATTAAATTTTGTTAAGCTTTATAATTCCAAATAATTTAATATGTTATTTTTTTTTTTTTCATTAAACACTTTTCCACTTTTTTTCACTTTTCTTGTGTCCTTAATTTTACTTTCTTTCTTGAATTTGAATTTTTTTTAAATGAATTTTTAAGTGATTATTTGAATATACTAAAATGCAACTTAACTTACCCTTAACTTGAAATCGCAAGTGAGTGTAAATCTCAAGACGCTGGACTAACTTGTTAGAATTTAATTCAAGTTTTTAGAAAAACTTTAAAGCGTTTTTGTAATATATGGCGTGATTAAGCTTTCAGGAGTATTAAATTAAATAAACCAAAATTCTTGAGATTTCATATAAATAAATAAATAAAACAATCAAAATTTAATTTAATAACAAGCGAACACACAAACAAAACATGCATATAGCGTGAACTAAAATTTAAAAGGCTGTAACTCATACAAATTTTAACTCCAATTTGTTTGCCATTAAAAACAATTTAAACACAAAAATATTTTATTATTTTGCTTTTCAACATTATTTTTACCTACAATTTTTTTAAACTATCGGTGAAGTTGTGACCAAAAAAAAATTTTTTTTCTGAATTACAATTTTTTTTTAATTTTTCAAAAAAACTTTAAAAATAGTGCAAGTTAAAAATCGTGCATTATATGCCTGTAGGCATATAGCCTCATGAGTTCCAAACAAAATGAGCCATAATTTATAGAAATCGATACATGACTTCTCATTTTATTTCCAATAAAGGTAATGCATCACACAGTAAAAGACACTAATTAGTTGGTAACAAATGTTGCCATATGTCTTGTATTTCTTTGCCTTTTTCTTTGAAGTAATACGAATCTATACAAGGTGGCCGCATTAAGGAATTCGGTCACCGGCTGTTGTATTCCCATTTGTCAAACAAAATGTATTTATTTAAATTCACAGTTTGAATCGGAAAAATTAGTTCTATTTTAAAAAATAAACTTTTTTCAAAATGTCAAAATTTCATAAACCAAAAAATTAAAAAATTAATTTTTAAAAATGTTGAGCATTTAAAAGAAAAATTATGAACGAATTGCCACTTTCTCATGAAGTAGCTTCACCTCAATGTCACTTTGTAATGCATTATGACCTTGATTACGTATGTCGTTGTCGTCACAAAAATAGTGCTATGTGGCGACGTTGTCTTACATAATGGGACTGCATGCTTATTTGGGTTTGCTTTAAAAAACTCTAAAAATTCTATTTGTGGTTTAGGTAACGATATAAACGGTTTTATTTAAAACCTACTTATGTTTATGTATGTGTTTATTACCCCGTTTTGAGCAAGTTTTCACTCGGTTTATTCACATTTTTCCTTGTAAATACAAGACAGGCGAAATAAATAATCGTTTAAAACACGTGTGTGTGTGCTTTAAAAGTTTATTAAATCAAAGTGCGATATATCAATACTTTTTGACACAAGTGACAAATGCAATATATTTTACTTGGCGTTGACGAATCGAACGCTATCTCGCAATGGCAAGTTTCTTTATTGCATTTCAAGTCATAAAAATCATAAACTGTCAACTCCACACTCTTCAATCAGTAGATATGATACATAAGTGAGCTAAAATTGAAAAATAGCGCTAGCAACAGCCCTCAAATTCACTTTAAAAATAAAATTCTATTTAAATTATTTAAAGACTTTTACCCGTCAAGTAGAACTTTTCATCAACAAAAACTGCCTAGTCGTACAGTGGCTGTGAAGTTAAATAAATTTTTTTTTTTAAATATCGCATGCTAAAAAAAATTTCATACATATTCTTCACATATGCACTGAAGCTGAAGGGGCTTGTTGAGAGATGAAGCTATTCTGGCCAAACCCTTCCATCTCAAGGAATGGTACCTAATGGAAAACAATTACAATGGATAGCCCTATCATCCTGGGAATACCGTTTGTCCCAGTTGTATTTGTGAAATTTTTTTGAAAACCTTTAAAAGTTCACGAACCATTAAAGATTACGGGATGGGACACATATCATTCTAAAGGGGAGGTCGTCTAGATTTGTTATCTACCACCCAAATACTCAGAAATTATTTTCGATTATTTTTAAAAAATTTTTAAATTCCCTTATACCCAAATGCTTTGAGAGGTTTTTTACCATTCCCGATTTTGCACATGAAAATTACCAAAACCAAAAAGGAATTTAATCTGTAGGTTCTAAGCTTTCTGAGATTGTTAATTTTTTGATTTTACTGAAAAAATTTGTTTTTTTAACCCGATTAAAAAGAATTCTTTTTTTACGTTAGTAAAGATTTTGCGCCACCCTTCATTTTTGTCATTTTTAGAAATTAATAAGAGTAGAACAAAAAAAGTTACACGCAGGTATGGCAAAAATTACATACACTCTTTGCTTGTTATATAAAAAAAATTGATGTCCTGTTTCAAATTATCTGAATATCATGTCACTTAGTAAAATAACTTATGTTGATTCGTTATCATTAACTGAATAATAAATAACACAGATATCCTCAAGGCAAGCACGAATCTACGTAGATTCTGCTAAGCGTTTAGAAAAAAAATTAGTAAACAATTTTAATTCTTCGTTTGTTTACGTAATTACGATATCACTACGTTTAATTTTCCATTCAGATAAGCAGAGCTGCTGTTCGCATTGCATGTATTTTTTTATTAAAGTTGAATTAAGGGACTTCCTAAAAGTACATTAATTAAATGCTAAATGTGTTTAACCGTTATCTAAAAATTTTATTACAATTTTTTTTGTGTTTGTTGGGGCAATTTTTATTACCTGGTTGTTAATCATTCTAAACAACAGCATCAGAAATGCATATTATTTATCAACAAAAGCTTAGCAAGCGAACTGGTATCTGTAAAACACTAATTAAATGGAACACATGCGAAAAATAAAACAACAACAAAACAATTTTAGCAACAGGAATTACATAAAAATTATAAATAAAAAAAATAGTAATTAAATGCATGCAAAATTGTAGTGTCTTCTTTTTTTATTTAACTAAAAACTAAACTTGACATAAATAAATGAAATTCAAATTCAAATATTTGAAAAATGTTAATTAAAAAAAAAAAAAAAAACTCATTTCATTTTTATTTATTTTACAATACTTGCAGTCAAACAAATGTGGCAGCAGTAGGTCGCTGGCACAATAAAATATTTAAACCAATTCAATAGTGCAGTGCGAATGAGTTAATAATGACTGGAAAGAAACCGGAAAAGTCCGGTCATTGTAGTTGTTCAACGGATCAACAATATGTGAATCCTTCATTTGAGCAGGATGTTAGCAGTGCTGGAGGCGGCGCTAACACTACAGCCACCTACAACAGCAGACGTCCCAGTGGCAGTTTCGCCAATACGCTAGACAGCATAACTGGAGGTGTTGTCAACACAAAGGATTGCACCACAAACGACAGCGGATGTTGTGGAATGCATAACAATATAACTAGTACTACTGCACATCGTAAAGGTCACAGGTATTTAAGCTCATTAATCTTTAATCGTTTTTATTTATCAAAGAATGAATAATTTCAGATATAAATTTAAAAATCATTATTAAAGTTAAGATTTTATAAGTCAAGTTTTTGGTTGGGCATTAAATTAAAAATATCGATAAGTTAAATATCGGCTAGTGTGTCCAAATTTGGTTCCAAAGTTTTAGCTAAAATCCTAACTTTAACTGTCGAAAGTTGTAATAATGGGCCTAAATGAAATAGACTAGAGAATAGAATAGAATAGAATAGAATAGAATAGAATAGAATAGAATAGAATAGAATAGAATAGAATAGAATAAAGAATAGAATAGAATAAAGAGTAGAATAGAATAGAATTGAATGGAATAGAATAGAATAGAAGAGAATAGATTAGAATAGAATAAAGAGTAGAATAGAATAGAATTGAATGGAATGGAATAGAATAGAAGAGAATAGAATAGAATAGAATAGATTAGAATAGAATAAAGGATATAATAGAATAAAGAGTAGAATAGAATAGAATAGTATTGAATGGAATAGAATAGAATAGAATTGGATTGAATTGAATTGAATTGAATTGAATTGAATTGAATTGAATTGAATTGAATTGAATTGAATGGAATGGAATTGAATTGAATTGAATTGAATTGAATTGAATTGAATTGAATTGAATTGAATTGAATTGAATTGAATTGAATTGAATTGAATTGAATTGAATTGAATTGAATTGAATTGAATTGAATTGAATTGAATTGAATTGAATTGAATTGAATTGAATTGAATTGAATTGAATTGAATTGAATTGAATTGAATTGAATTGAATTGAATTGAATTGAATTGAATTGAATTGAATTGAATTGAATTGAATTGAATTGAATTGAATTGAATTGAATTGAATTGAATTGAATTGAATTGAATTGAATTGAATTGAATTGAATTGAATGGAATGGAATGGAATGGATTAGAATAGAATAGAATAAAAAAGAGTGGAAAGTAAGTAAATATGGTAGAGATGAGTTGAGAAGAGTAGAACAGAGTAGGGCAGAGAAAAGTAGAGGAGAGAAAGGAAAAGAAAAAATAAATATAAAATAAAATAAAGTTAAAATTAAATAAAATAAAACTGAATAGAATAAGTAAATTGCAATTGAAACGAATTGAAAGCGAATAATGAATAAACAGCCTGTCCCCCAAATTTAATTTAGAAACACTAAAAGAAATTAATTATGGCATTTTAATCGGGCAAATCCCACAAATCTAGCTAGTTTTCAGATAAAAGCTCTCTGCAACTACGATGTCATTTTTCTAGAAAGCCTTGCAGTGTCGTCTATGTAAAACTAAAGCAAGAAATGGTGCTTGTGCTTGGGTAATGCAAATTTTATTATAATTTGCTGCTGCTATTGAAGTGTTATCTACAGCATTTTTTATGTTCTTTCCTACAGCTTAAAAGGTCTTCAGTCATGAACTTTTGCTTGTTGTCTCTGTTTGTTTTAATGTAAGCAAATCTATAAACTAGAAGTTTTACACAAATTTTAAGGATATTTAGTGCAAATTATTATTTAAGTAAAGTTTTACTTAAAGTAGGAAGCAAGTCTAGTATCTTTGTGTTGTTGTTGGTCGATCTCTCTGTGACAACGCACATGAAAGCACTCTAAAGCGCAGGCAATTGTTTTCTAATCACTGAATTTTTTTTTTGTTTTGGAGTTGTTTTCCTAAAAATAACAACAAAAATTAAGTGATTTGCTATGCCTACGAGTTGTTATCGAATACATTTGCTTACTAAAATCGATATGTTTCATATTACTTTTACTTAAAAAGTACTTTTGTTTTTTCATTAGAAAAAGTCGTTAAAAGGATGGGAAGGAGTTGTATTGTGCTCGTCAATGTACGTTTATTTTTTCCTTTTTTTTAGTTTTTGGTCAATGTACAGTACGCCATTATCCAATAATTTTATTTAAAACCTTTAGACGTTGAAACATGTCAGGATAAACTTGGTACCGAACATGTGAAACCATAAAAAAAGGCTGGCCTCCCTCCCCTCTTGTTATGTTTAAAAAAAAACAGTTGTACTCGCTGGTAGGCAGTCATAGCAAGGAAGCTTTTTGATTATTGGAAAAGTAAAACAAACAAAAAATGGTTTTTGAGAGGTAATGGAAGAGTAAAATTTGGGGTTCATGACATTTCTAATTTTGATATTTCGTGTTTTAAACGTTTCTTTTTTAATACCTTCGTCAATAGTATTCAAATGGCTGCCCATTTCCCCCATTTAAATTTAATTTTTTTTTTTGTTATTATTCTTTTCTTTTCCTTTTTTTGTCCTTTTTTTATGGGGTTGTATTATTTGTGTTAAAGGAAATAAATTTCCTTATCCAGTTGAATTGTATAATAGAGTTTAAAAGAAGTTGCTGTACATTTTGCGCGTAAAGGGATTAAGATAAAGCTAGACTATTCCTCAAGTTGATAACATTCAGAGGATTATAACTGCTACTCAAGCTATTGGTCCTTGAAAATTAAAACGATAATAAATCTTTTTTTTTTTTTTTTTTTTTTTTTTTTTTTTTTTTTTTTTTTTTTTTTTTTTTTTTTTTTTTTTTTTTTTTTTTTTTTTTTTTTTTTTTTTTTTTTTGTAATAGACGTCAAGAGTCCATGTATCAGATGACTGGCCTCTATTCCGAAACAAATAGTGGCGATGATAGCAGCATTGATTTAGCTGAAGATCACATTAGAACTTCCAATACAATTGGTAGTACAGCGACGACAACGACAATGGCGATGACGGCAACAGCTTCAATGATGCCAACGACAACAAATAATGTAACTGTGCTTGCAAATAATGTACGCAATTTACATACTAAAACGTCCTCCTGCTCTGACACTGTCATTAAATGTCACAGTCGGCAATCATCGGCCGTACTTGGTAATACACAGCATAATCATAGCAATTTGCATGGTGGTCAACACAATAATCCCGCAACATGTGGCCTTAAGGATGATGATGATGATGAGTTGCGTTCACAAGATTGTGGCATACTGGGTTGTCGGCCAGGTGGTATACAAAAATTTGCCCGCATAAAAATATTCGTTTTGCTGCTGTCCATGTTGGTTATGCTGCAGCAAGCTTTAAGTTCGGGTTATATTAATTCCGTAATAACAACAATTGAGAAACGTTTTGAAATACCCTCCAGCTATTCAGGCTTAGTAGCATCTAGTTATGAAATTGGTAATGTAATCACCGTGATATTTGTTAGTTACTTGGGCAGTCGCCGTCACATACCCGTGTGGATAGGAATTGGTAACTAATTCGTTGTTTATTTACAGGCAAATGGGTAATTAATGTAATTAAAATTTTACTTTAGGTGCCGTTATTATGGGTATTGGTTCATTAGTGTTTATGGTGCCGCATTTTACTAGTGAACCAAATCCTGGTGTTTCCATTGCTAACGAAACTAGTGACAATATATGTCGTAGTGCTTTAGTGCGTAATCAAGATATGGATTTGGGCAGACTTTCGAGTGGCCTTTCAAATCCTCCCCTGGCGCCACATACTTTACGCGAGGATAATTGTTTGGAAGGTAAACTATCAACATTTGGGCCAGTGCTGCTCTTTGTTATTGCCCAATTGTTGTTGGGTTGTGGTGGCAGTCCTTTATTTACTTTGGGCACGACATATGTCGACGACCATGTCAAAACAGAAAGTTCTTCCATGTACATTGGTTGCATATACAGTATGGCGGCATTTGGTCCTGTTGTTGGCTTCTTACTGGGTGCATATTTATTATCGTTTCACATGGATTCGCTATCGTCATCTATAATTTCCATTGGTAAGTAGTGATTTAGTTTTTACGGGTTTTTTATGATAGGACATGCAAATTGTATTGACGTGTTTCGTATCCTAGTGTGTAATTTTTTGAAAAATGTTTACGTGTATGGATTGCGTGCTAATTTTTTTTTTTACTTTTCTCTTTACTTTCCAGATCAAGGAGATCGCCGTTGGGTTGGCATGTGGTGGGGTGGTTTTTTGCTGTGCGGCGTTATGCTTTTAATTGTTGCACTACCCTTCTTTTCATTTCCTAAGGTAAGTGAGTTTTAGTCACATGTTTAGTTAATTTATGTATTTTACCAAATAATATTCATAATCGTTGCTTTAAAATTCAAAAATTTCTGCCAAAGAAAATGTTTACTTACGGCCAAATTCATAAAAAAAACATTTTTGTTTAATGAGCGGTTATTAAGGCAAATTTTATTAACGAAAAAAAGTTAAATCAGCGCTTATTAAACAAAAATGTGTTTATGAATTTAACTGTCAAAGAAAATTATAAACATTTTTTTCCATATAATTCTGTTGCTTTAACGTTAGTCGGATAATTTATTCTAAAAATAGTAAAATTTCCAATGAAATAACTACATCAAGCATACTCATACTAATACGTACTCGTAATCATGCTCATACTCATTTTCAAACTCATACTCGGACTCACATAAACCCCTATCCTTATACTCCTACATTTATAGCATACCCATTCCGTTAGACTTGGGTCCAACTCGTTCAGTCAATCTCAAACTCGGTCTTAAACAATTGCAATTTGAAAATTAAAATGACGCTCTATATCTTTAATTGCATATTTTCTTTCATAATTTTATCACAATTTTATTTAATTAGTTTAACCATTAGACTTGGGCCTAACTCATTCAGCTGATCTCAAACGATATCGAACACGCTAAGGGTGATGCAATTAAAAAAAATATATATATCTGTACCAATACTTTCAGTTACACTTGTCATAGCCATAGTCTCATACTCATACTCATACTAATACTTATGCTAAATGTAGACTATGCAACATGTTTATGCAATGCGTTTTTCGTTCAGGTTGCATATTTTAATACAAACAGTGCACCAAAAATTAAACCACAAATGCAACCAGAAAATATGATAATATTTTGATATTTTTGAAACCTTGAATGCAATACGAAATTAAACTATAAACACGGCTACATACTACGCAACCAAAAATGAAACATGCCTGCTTGCATAAACACATTGCAAAGTGTGTACTTACCATAATACTCATACTCGTACTTGTATTCCGACCCATGCCTGGGTTGTGATCAAAGCGAATTCATACAAGGTGGAATCATCAAGCATCTCTGTGTTTAAAACATTTGTCGTTTGTCAAAAAAGACATCTCTGGTTTATGGACACAACTTTGATAAATAAAAAAAAACTTGAAACGCACACATTTTTTTGATATCACCTTTTATGAATTCGCCTTGGTTGTGATAATAATAAATATAAAATAAAAGTTCCATTCTTACGAGTAAAAATTAGGATTTTTTTTTGGCCACAAAATCAGCTTTTGATTTTATTTTAAATTAAAAAGATTTTAATAAGTTAAATACCGAATGAGGTGTTCTTAGGAAATCTTAATCTTCAAATCAATCCCAGCCCCGCATATTGCTGTCACAAAATTTTTACTTTAACTAGTAGTAACTCGTAAGAATGGGCCTAAATATGATAATATTTCGCTTACATTAAGCAAAATGTTTGCATAAAAAATTTTACTCAACTCTTGGTAGTGACGAAAATCCCCACTGTGTGTTATTATTGTGTAACATCTCTGTATAAAATCATCCATTAAAACAAAACAAAAATTTAATATAGTTTTTTCATTAATATTTAAATAAATAAAATGTAAAAATTGTGTCCAGGTGTTAATACATGAAAAGAAGAAAATCCGTAAAACTTCCGTGGTCATACAGCCAGCTGTACCCAATAATTCCAATAGTCTGCCACGCAACACCGATGAAACGGGCAAAATTAAAAAAGAAATTGTATCGGTGGCCACCAAAGAAGAGCCACAAAAACCTAAAGTTGATACCGGCTACGGCAAGGATATTAAAGGTAAATAATTGATATAAATTAATTTTTTTTGTTTTTATTTATACTAAATTTTTTTATTACAGACATACCACAATCTATGCTGCGTCTTGTGACAAATCCCATTTATATTGTAACGTGTCTGGGTGCTTGCATGGAATTAATGATTGTCTCCGGCTTTGTGGTATTTTTACCGAAATACCTGGAAACGCAATTCAGTTTGGGCAAAAGTCAGGCTAGCGTTTTTACAGGTTCTATTGCCATACCAGGAGCCTGTATTGGCATTTTCGTCGGTGGCTGTACACTTAAACGTTTTCAATTAAAACCCAAAGGAGCAGTGACATTTGTGCTCATTTCAAATGTTATTTGTTTGTGCCTGTTTGCCATGTTATTCTTTTTGGGATGTGACAATTTAAAAATGGCTGGTACTACCATACCGTACTACAACAACACTAAGCCAAGTTCACTGGAACCGTTCCAAGTTAACCTGACAGCTGCTTGCAATTTTGGTTGCGAATGTTTAACCAGTGATGTAGAACCTGTTTGTGGAAATAATGGTCTCACATATTTTAGTCCTTGTCATGCCGGCTGTACAGCCTTTTCATCCAGCTCAAATTACACTAACTGTGCATGTAAGTAATGAAAATTGTGTGAACAAAAAGGAAAGTGTTATAATTTTGTTTGTAGGTGTTCATGCTAATATCTCTAGCAGCATTTATTTGGGTGCCGGAGGTAGCCAAGCTCAAGCCCTTAATGCCAATGAAAATTTTGCTGAAGTCACTGTAGTTCCTGTTGCCACTGCCGGTCCTTGTGCCAATCCCTGCCGCAATATATACCCATTCCTTATTTTACTATTCTTTATGACTTTTATTGTGGCAGCCACCCAAATGCCACTGCTTATGATTGTGTTACGTTCGGTATCCGAAGAGGAACGTTCTTTTGCTTTGGGCATGCAATTTGTAATATTCCGTCTCTTTGGCTATATACCAGCACCCATACTTTTTGGTAATCTTATTGATTCCACTTGCCTGCTGTGGAAATCATCGTGCGGTCAGAAAGGTGGTCGCTGCTTAATTTACGATATTGAAAAATTTCGCTACAAGTAAGTTTATATTTTTTAGCAAAAAAAAAAAGATGAGATTGGCAAAAGTTTATAATTGTTTTTGATGTTTCAGATATGTTGGTCTCTGTGCTTCAGTGAAAATTGTAGCTTTAGCCATATTCATGATCGATTGGTGGTTGGTAAGACGTCGCAAGCAATTGGACAAAATGAAGCCATTAAATGCAAGTGATCTTGTTATTGGATCCATTATAAGTTTAGACAAACGTAAGTGTGTGCATGTAAATTAATTTTAAATTACAACAGCTGCATATCAGGCTTGCAAGTTCAGATTGAGCTTTAGAGAAGGGAAATTCTGTTGGAAATACAGTTTTTACTTAATACAGTTAAAAGGCTTACTAAGGAAATAAAATGCAAACAGATTTTTAAGATTTTATGTAAGGAGGTTTGCTTTATTCCCTGCCTATGTCAAAGAAATTTAGACAATAATTTATTTATAGCTTTCAAAAGTTATTAAAACACCTTAGTAATTAATTAAAAAAATATGATCAATAGCTAAAGTCTATGGCAAAATGCGAGCCTCAAAATCATTGTGTTAATCTCCAGTAAGCCACGCAAATTAAACTATTTTCTTTCCAAATTAAGTAGCGGTAACTCGCTAAATTTATAAGGCCTGATTACGAGTGTTTTTTTCGTGTTAAAAGCAGTGATATGTGCCAAGGCCGGTCATATGTTTTATATTAGCCTGTCGCACATTCAACTACAAGAATGCCACTTATAATAAGGCTTAGTATCTGAAAAATATCTCAAACTGGAGATTTTAAACTCGGTGTATAGCTTCTGCTACCGTGGTAAAATCCCTTAAATCTTCTTTTTCTTTAAGTGGAGGAATAATTTTTTTTTTTTGTTAATTCATCAATTAATTAATTAATTGTTTTAATTTTTCACATTGTTGGACTTCAGTATTGAACATGAAGGTGTATGGGCCCTTAAGATATAAAAACTAAAAGGTTTCTTCTCTTTTTAATTCGCTTTTATTTTATTACAGTTTTTGAGGAGAAATTGTCTGGTCACGACAACCATCCAAACTATGATGATGGTGAATTAGCTTTAAAATCAGATAACTATCGTCATTCTCGCAATAATTCCCGCACAATACAGTTAGAATATGGGTAACTAGCATAGTTTTAATCTAATTTGTGTTAATTAAATTATTTATTTAAATTTTCTTTCCTCTTTTTGCACAGTTACGATAAATGCAACAACAATGCCATGCAATCCAATAGCCAAGCAGTTCCTCAAACGAAATCTAAAAAACATTTTCGTAGTGCTTCATGCGATGTGAAAGTGATACGCAGCTTTTCAAAGGATCATAACAATACGAATACGGCATTGGATGGTTGTGAGACTTCTAAATTTAAAAATTTGAAAAAATTCCATACACATTCCCGCAACAATTCAAGTGACCTTAATACAGAATTTCGTCATAAATTGGTGGCTCACTCGAATTCCTGCTCACAAAATGATCCCAACTTTAGTATACGTTTCATACAAAATCAACTTAAACCGCAAGAAGATGAAGAGGATGAAGATGAACTGACCACCGGTTGTGGTCATTTTGTGCGGAAACATTCACGCAATCATTCATATGATCAAATCTATATGCCCAATAATATAAGATTCGATCCAGAATTCTTTCGTGGTCACAACCATCATCACCACAATAATCATCACAACAATCACAATAAGAAAAACGTTAATTTGCTCAAAAACATGGTGGAAAGTAAATTGAAAAATTCAAATGAGAGTAATGCATCAGTCTCACGCGGCCACTCACGTAATAATTCAAAGGACTTGAATATTAAGGTTTCACAAACTAATGCAAATGCCGGCAGCACCAGCAACGCTTTAATCACTGAATCTGCTCTAAGCATATTAAGACATCGCCGTACAAATTCTAAAGACTTGAATCATTTAGTATCCAATGCTAACAGCATTAATGAGCAGCCAATAATTAACAGCAGCAATAATAAAAAACATTCTCGCAACTCGTCTCATCAAAAAATTCAAATAGATGATGATGATGATCGCAGCGGTCTTATAGACAACGATAACAACGAAAATGTTGATGATGACGATAATGATAATAAGTCACAGCAAGAAATTGTTAATATCTAAAAAAAGAGACTTTATTTTTGCTTTTCTTTACTTTGCAAATGTGTAATACATTCCCACCATGGTGCAATTAAAGCAGGTGAACGCAAGAGTACAAAAATAATAATATTACAAAAAGCCTATACATTTTGTTAATGATTTTTTGTAATGTTGTTAGTTTTGTTTTCCTGCGGTCACCTGGTTACACCATGATTCCCACTTAAAACTCCTTTAATTTTACTAACTAGATAATTTCTTTTGTTTTGTGCTGCAAAGAGAAAAACAGAGAATGCGAAAGAGAGAGTGGTCGATTAAAAATTTGGTTGAATGAATATCCATTATTAAATTGCTAATTAATTGACAGCCTATAGAATACCCTACCAGGAAATTGCTACGGCATTTATGAAATTATTAAACCTGCTGAAACCTGCTCATCCATATAATGGTTGTGGTAAGTGAATTTCACTTTCATTCAAGTAGAATTTGCATAAATAAGCGGCCTTATTATGAGTGTCGTTGTTTTAATGGAATTTACCATAAGCTCTAATACAAAACAAATGCTATAAAACACTGTTTTCGTCACAGCTACGACACTCATGATCAATCCCAATTTGTATAGTGTTTGACCAAACGCAACAAAGTTCAAATTAACGCATTCGAACTCAAGCCAAATTTTAGTGTTTTTCCCAGCAAAAAAAAAAAAAAATGAGGTGAAAGAAATGCAAAAATCTTAGAAATACTTCTACTTCTGAATAGAAGCCAATGACTTTAACATCGGTGTAATTGGAATAAAGTTGTTCTTTTGTCAAAAATTTCAACTGAACAAAACGCCTGTTTAAGAATCTCTAAAATGCAATATGTACTTGGTGATATTTTTGTTACCCCTGTACTAAAGTGAAATTAGTGATTTAAAATCGCATACCATATGTGGCTAAAAAGTATTTAAAAAAGCCCCTAAAATATGCCAATCGCTTATTTTTTTTTAAGAAAATATTAATTTTTTTTTGAAGTGATGCTTTTATATACTGCATATGTCAACTTTTACATTGTGAAAAACAAACATGGCGTGTGTGTCTTTAAAAACTTGTTATTTCTAAACCACAACATTGATGCATTAAAAAATATTTGCGGCGGCAATAAACCATTTTTCAAACGAACGGCGTGGGTATTTATATAGTGAAAAAGGAAAACACGAAAATAAAAAGAAATATTATTAATTGCTAATCATTAAATTTGTATAAAATTAAAAAAAGAGTGATATAAAAAATAAGGAAACAAATTTTACAAATTTTTGAGAAGATCAGCTGTTATAAACAAACCAGACGTTATTGTACATGTTGCTTGTGATCAAAAATTATAAAAATTCTGTAAAATAATAAGTTTTGACAGACATGTAATTTTAAAATTAAAAAACATGCCGTCTATTAATACTTTAGCCCATTTTGTACCACTACCCAAATTCGTGTAGACATCTACTTGAATTTTGCTATGCATGGATTGGTAACCTATTGAAAAAAGTTATTAAATATTAAAGCTAATAATTTCTTTGTTCAGTTCTTGAATAATTTCAGAATACAAAAAATGTTTGAGTTCTATAGTCTGGTACAAAATGGTTTAAGTTTACACACATATTTTGAAGAATATCACTTGTATTATTTTTTGCGTGGTTTGTACTTAAAAAAACAAATTAATTTTAATAAAAGTTGTTCGCTAATGATTAGGTATCAGTTTTGTTTGATCACTTTTTATGTAATGCAAATAGTGTTGAAGCAGGCTATAGAGTAGTAGAAGTATTTTTGCTGGGTTATTCTTTTATTTAACAAATTTCTTTGCAGCGCTCTTGACCACTCTCAATACTTAATTTATAAATTTAATTTGTACTTAATTTTCACCTCCTTTTCTTATCTGTCTTTTTCATTTTACTTTTGTTTAACAAAATTAAAAATAATTTGCAATTTCTTTAACTGACAGAAAATAAACGACAAAGTCAATTCAATAGTTTTTAGCATAAAATGGATTTTATTAAAAGAACGTTTACTGTGTCTCCACAGTCAAATGTTTATACACGTATATGCTTTAAAGAATGTGTGTTAGAAGTAATTTATATATAAGCTTAGCAATTACTTAGAATTATTAATATTAATTTAACAATTAACTAGAATATGCGAAATTAATAATAACAATAATAGAAATTTATTATTATTATTATTAATTTGCAAAATAAAATACATATTTAGTTTTAGGCAAACTTGTAGAATTTTAAATACATAAAATGGATACACTACACTGACTGTAGGCATAAGCGTGATATGAATGAAACTGAAGCAAATTAACTAACTAAATAATTTCATAAATAGAAACAAAACGAAAAAAAACCAAACAAACAATTTTATAAAAAAAAGAGAAAATTCTTTAATTTTATATTAGCAAAAAAGTAGTTGCAAACAAAGATAAGAAAGAAATTAAAATAAGTAAATGAAAAATATTGAAAAAAAATATCCGCTAAAACTATTTAAAATATTTAGAAAAAAATTTAATTAAAATATGAATTTACATTCATTATTTATAGTGAAAAGTAAAAGGCTAATAAAATAAATTTAAAAAAAAACAAGAAATATTTACACACTACAACACCTGCTACTCCTCCTAGAAAAGTAAATGTATATCGGGTTTTTAAACAAAGACTTTTTATTTATGTGAATATCATGCATTTTTGCAATCGTTTCCAAAGTTTAACTTTATCAATTATCAATGCAAAATAACATACATGATAGATGTTCATCACGACCAGGGGCTAAATCACCGCATTCCAGAAGCTACGCAAGTTGGAGTGAAATATCAATATAAAAATAAATTTTTAAAATAAAATCTCAAGCTTAATAAATAGCCATTTTAATTAAAGAGAAAAAGATCAAATAAACTAACAAATAAATTTTAATTAAAGTCTTGTGAATTTGTTTTAACAAATTTACAGTTCTAAACGAATTTATTTTTTGTTTTGTTTTTCTTATTTTCAGATGTTTACAAATTAAATTACGATAGAATATCGTGATTAAAAAAATTGCAGTTATCGAAATATTTCTCTATACCAATGTGTACTCGATATCGAATGCCGTAATTTCCCCCTGGTCAAGTTGTTTTATAAAAATGTATTTCCTAACATATCTCAAGCATATTTCCAGACAAACTTGTTATGGAAAAAATGACTTAAGCAGGCCTGCAGATACCTATTATTTTTGTATAGCCCATAAGTTCACTGTTTAAGGCAATTATCCTGTTCAGTTAGAGCTTTACTACCCTCCACTGAAAGTCAACAAGAAATCGTCTTTTTAGATGTCATCATGCAAAACCACAAAATCAATTGAAGCTGCAGAAAAGATCTTTAGAACGCGGTGTGATTATAGCCCATTAAATCGATTGAAATAGTGTGAGCATATTAAAAATATATTTTAAAACTTACCGTTCAAAGTATACCTGTAACCAGAATTTAATTCTGCATCTTCAATCAAACAAACATAAATAGTATGTAAGACTACACGGCAGCCATTACTTTCTTCAGTATCGATCTTTGCTAATTTAGGCTAACTTAGCCAGTCTTCTAAAAAAAAATGTCTGGTATCAATTTTGTTCAGTTTATGAATTCATATGATCATGAAAAGTAGTTTTGTAAAGTTTTACGCAACAACGTGTAAACAACCCTAATTAAATTATTAAAATTAAGCAAAAGATATAAGAAAATAAATTTAAAATAGAAAAATGTAATAAACTGAGTTTAAGCACAAACTCGAAACAAATTGGAAAAATTTATTTAAAAAAAAATGATACAAAATTAATAATACAAAACGGAATAATTAATAACAATTGTCAATGAAATAAAGTGCTGTGAACAGATATCTGAGTAACATCAGTTTAACCAGTAGTAAAATAAAATTAAAAAAAAAGAAATCTTAAAAAATAATAAAGTCCTTGATTTTATTGCATAAACAAAGAGAATAAAAATTTAATTAGTAATAAAATTAAATATCAACCTGATTTATGTATAACGATGAATGAATGATGATAATGAAGAACATGAAAAAAAATTATTTTGTTTGTTTTTGTCAAAAAACTTATTCAGCAACAGAAAATACATACACACATCCATACATATTAGTAAAATCAATTTAAAAAAATAATAATAATAAAATAAAATAAAAAGTATAAAGTTTTAAATTTTTTTAAGCAAAGAGAGAATTTAAATTTTACACAATATGAATATTTTGTAATTAGTTGAAAATTATGCCTTAATTAAAACTAATTTATATAAATTATGAAGAAAGAAAAAATAAAATATTTTAAACAAAACATTAGCCAAATATTTGTAAGTGTTTTTATTTTATGCAAAAAAAAAAAAAAAAAAAAAATATGAAAAAAACTTCCAATAGTTCAGCAATAACATCTAGTCAACAATCAACCGCAAAACACCTACGCACTCTATGTACGTCTCAGAGGAAGTTTTAATTAAAAAATTTCAATCCGTTCAAAAAGGAAAAAATCCCATGTTGGAAGTTTTATTTGATCAGCCTTTTGGTTTTTTACCTCTAACTTTTGAATGGGTTAAGATATCTTAATAAAACTTTCAGCATGTGGCAGAGTGGGAAGTGGGCTACATTTTTGTGGAACATTTTTTCAAAATCGCTCTAACGCTGAGAAAGTTATAAGCGTTTTTCTAATTAAAACGCTTTTTAACTAAAGTGGATGTGGCATGTGGCAACATAAGTTGCATGTGGCAGATAGCCAATTTCCCACTCTACCACATGGTGCAAGTTTCATTCAAAAATATTCATCCATTTCAAAGTTATTGCGAAAACACCAAATTGTATTCAAAATGTAACCGTCGCTCTGTCCAAAAATTAAATTTAAAAAATTTGGGAAAAAAAAGTGAAACACCAGGCCAACAGAACCAGCAGTAGGTGGATTTTTAGGAATTAATTTTTGTTTTTTTGTTACAACTTTTGAACGGATAAATATTTTTGGTTGGGACTTGCACCATGTGTTAGAGCAAGAAATGGGCTACTTGCCACATGCAACTTTTCTTGCCACATGCCACAAACAAGTTGCATAAAATGTGTTTCAATTGAAAAAACGCTTATAACTTTGTAAGTGTTAGAGCGATTTTAGAAAAATGGTCGGTGGAACAATAGCCCATTTCCCGCTCTATCACCTAGTGAAAGTTTCAATTAAAAATATTGAGCCGTTCAAAAGTTGTAGCAAAAAAACTAAAAACATTACAAAAATAGCATGTTGCAAGTTCCGGTTATCAGCTTTTTGCTTTTTTACCTATAACTTTTGAATGGGTTAAGATATCTTAATAAAACTTTCAGCATGTGGCAGAGTGGGAAGTGGGCTACATTTTTGTGCAACATTTTTTCAAAATCGCTCTAACGCTTACAAAGTTATAAGCGTTTTTTCAATTGAAACACATTTTATGCAACTTGTTTGTGGCATGTGGCAAGAAAAGTTGCATGTGGCAAGTAGCCCATTTCTTGCTCTAACACATGGTGCAAGTCCCAACCAAAAATATTTATCCGTTCAAAAGTTGTAACAAAAAAACAAAAATTAATTCCTAAAAATCCACCTACTGCTGGTTCTGTTGGCCTGGTGTTTCACTTTTTTTTCCCAAATTTTTTAAATTTAATTTTTGGACAGAGCGACGGTTACATTTTGAATACAATTTGGTGTTTTCGCAATAACTTTGGAATGGATGAATATTTTTGAATGAAACTTGCACCATGTGTTAGAGCAAGAAATGGGCTACTTGCCACATGCAACTTTTCTTGCCACATGCCACAAACAAGTTGCATAAAATGTGTTTCAATTGAAAAAACGCTTATAACTTTGTAAGTGTTAGAGCGATTTTAGAAAAATGGTCGGTGGAACAATAGCCCATTTCCCGCTCTATCACCTAGTGAAAGTTTCAATTAAAAATATTGAGCCGTTCAAAAGTTGTAGCAAAAAAACTAAAAACATTACAAAAATAGCATGTTGCAAGTTCCGGTTATCAGCTTTTTGCTTTTTTACCTATAACTTTTGAATGGGTTAAGATATCTTAATAAAACTTTCAGCATGTGGCAGAGTGGGAAGTGGGCTACATTTTTGTGCAACATTTTTTCAAAATCGCTCTAACGCTTACAAAGTTATAAGCGTTTTTTCAATTGAAACACATTTTATGCAACTTGTTTGTGGCATGTGGCAAGAAAAGTTGCATGTGGCAAGTAGCCCATTTCTTGCTCTAACACATGGTGCAAGTCCCAACCAAAAATATTTATCCGTTCAAAAGTTGTAACAAAAAAACAAAAATTAATTCCTAAAAATCCACCTACTGCTGGTTCTGTTGGCCTGGTGTTTCACTTTTTTTTCCCAAATTTTTTAAATTTAATTTTTGGACAGAGCGACGGTTACATTTTGAATACAATTTGGTGTTTTCGCAATAACTTTGGAATGGATGAATATTTTTGAATGAAACTTGCACCATGTGGTAGAGTGGGAAATTGGCTATCTGCCACATGCAACTTATGTTGCCACATGCCACATCCACTTTAGTTAAAAAGCGTTTTAATTAGAAAAACGCTTATAACTTTCTCAGCGTTAGAGCGATTTTGAAAAAATGTTCCACAAAAATGTAGCCCACTTCCCACTCTGCCACATGCTGAAAGTTTTATTAAGATATCTTAACCCATTCAAAAGTTATAGGTAAAAAAGCAAAAAGCTGATAACCGGAACTTGCAACATGCTATTTTTGTAATGTTTTTAGTTTTTTTGCTACAACTTTTGAACGGCTCAATATTTTTAATTGAAACTTTCACTAGGTGATAGAGCTGGAAATGGGCTATTGTTCCACCGACCATTTTTCTAAAATCGCTCTAACACTTACAAAGTTATAAGCGTTTTTTCAATTGAAACACATTTTATGCAACTTGTTTGTGGCATGTGGCAAGAAAAGTTGCATGTGGCAAGTAGCCAATTTCCTTCTCTAACACATGGTGCAAGTCCCAACCAAAAATATTTATCCGTTCAAAAGTTGTAACAAAAAAACAAAAATTAATTCCTAAAAATCCACCTACTGCTGGTTCTGTTGGCCTGGTGTTTCACTTTTTTTTCCCAAATTTTTTAAATTTAATTTTTGGACAGAGCGACGGTTACATTTTGAATACAATTTGGTGTTTTCGCAATAACTTTGGAATGGATGAATATTTTTGAATGAAACTTGCACCATGTGTTAGAGCAAGAAATGGGCTACTTGCCACATGCAACTTTTCTTGCCACATGCCACAAACAAGTTGCATAAAATGTGTTTCAATTGAAAAAACGCTTATAACTTTGTAAGTGTTAGAGCGATTTTAGAAAAATGGTCGGTGGAACAATAGCCCATTTCCCGCTCTATCACCTAGTGAAAGTTTCAATTAAAAATATTGAGCCGTTCAAAAGTTGTAGCAAAAAAACTAAAAACATTACAAAAATAGCATGTTGCAAGTTCCGGTTATCAGCTTTTTGCTTTTTTACCTATAACTTTTGAATGGGTTAAGATATCTTAATAAAACTTTCAGCATGTGGCAGAGTGGGAAGTGGGCTACATTTTTGTGGAACATTTTTTCAAAATCGCTCTAACGCTTACAAAGTTATAAGCGTTTTTTCAATTGAAACACATTTTATGCAACTTGTTTGTGGCATGTGGCAAGAAAAGTTGCATGTGGCAAGTAGCCCATTTCTTGCTCTAACACATGGTGCAAGTCCCAACCAAAAATATTTATCCGTTCAAAAGTTGTAACAAAAAAACAAAAATTAATTCCTAAAAATCCACCTACTGCTGGTTCTGTTGGCCTGGTGTTTCACTTTTTTTTCCCAAATTTTTTAAATTTAATTTTTGGACAGAGCGACGGTTACATTTTGAATACAATTTGGTGTTTTCGCAATAACTTTGGAATGGATGAATATTTTTGAATGAAACTTGCACCATGTGGTAGAGTGGGAAATTGGCTATCTGCCACATGCAACTTATGTTGCCACATGCCACATCCACTTTAGTTAAAAAGCGTTTTAATTAGAAAAACGCTTATAACTTTCTCAGCGTTAGAGCGATTTTGAAAAAATGTTCCACAAAAATGTAGCCCACTTCCCACTCTGCCACATGCTGAAAGTTTTATTAAGATATCTTAACCCATTCAAAAGTTATAGGTAAAAAAGCAAAAAGCTGATAACCGGAACTTGCAACATGCTATTTTTGTAATGTTTTTAGTTTTTTTGCTACAACTTTTGAACGGCTCAATATTTTTAATTGAAACTTTCACTAGGTGATAGAGCGGGAAATGGGCTATTGTTCCACCGACCATTTTTCTAAAATCGCTCTAACACTTACAAAGTTATAAGCGTTTTTTCAATTGAAACACATTTTATGCAACTTGTTTGTGGCATGTGGCAAGAAAAGTTGCATGTGGCAAGTAGCCAATTTCCTTCTCTAACACATGGTGCAAGTCCCAACCAAAAATATTTATCCGTTCAAAAGTTGTAACAAAAAAACAAAAATTAATTCCTAAAAATCCACCTACTGCTGGTTCTGTTGGCCTGGTGTTTCACTTTTTTTTCCCAAATTTTTTAAATTTAATTTTTGGACAGAGCGACGGTTACATTTTGAATACAATTTGGTGTTTTCGCAATAACTTTGGAATGGATGAATATTTTTGAATGAAACTTGCACCATGTGTTAGAGCAAGAAATGGGCTACTTGCCACATGCAACTTTTCTTGCCACATGCCACAAACAAGTTGCATAAAATGTGTTTCAATTGAAAAAACGCTTATAACTTTGTAAGTGTTAGAGCGATTTTAGAAAAATGGTCGGTGGAACAATAGCCCATTTCCCGCTCTATCACCTAGTGAAAGTTTCAATTAAAAATATTGAGCCGTTCAAAAGTTGTAGCAAAAAAACTAAAAACATTACAAAAATAGCATGTTGCAAGTTCCGGTTATCAGCTTTTTGCTTTTTTACCTATAACTTTTGAATGGGTTAAGATATCTTAATAAAACTTTCAGCATGTGGCAGAGTGGGAAGTGGGCTACATTTTTGTGGAACATTTTTTCAAAATCGCTCTAACGCTTACAAAGTTATAAGCGTTTTTTCAATTGAAACACATTTTATGCAACTTGTTTGTGGCATGTGGCAAGAAAAGTTGCATGTGGCAAGTAGCCCATTTCTTGCTCTAACACATGGTGCAAGTCCCAACCAAAAATATTTATCCGTTCAAAAGTTGTAACAAAAAAACAAAAATTAATTCCTAAAAATCCACCTACTGCTGGTTCTGTTGGCCTGGTGTTTCACTTTTTTTTCCCAAATTTTTTAAATTTAATTTTTGGACAGAGCGACGGTTACATTTTGAATACAATTTGGTGTTTTCGCAATAACTTTGGAATGGATGAATATTTTTGAATGAAACTTGCACCATGTGGTAGAGTGGGAAATTGGCTATCTGCCACATGCAACTTATGTTGCCACATGCCACATCCACTTTAGTTAAAAAGCGTTTTAATTAGAAAAACGCTTATAACTTTCTCAGCGTTAGAGCGATTTTGAAAAAATGTTCCACAAAAATGTAGCCCACTTCCCACTCTGCCACATGCTGAAAGTTTTATTAAGATATCTTAACCCATTCAAAAGTTATAGGTAAAAAAGCAAAAAGCTGATAACCGGAACTTGCAACATGCTATTTTTGTAATGTTTTTAGTTTTTTTGCTACAACTTTTGAACGGCTCAATATTTTTAATTGAAACTTTCACTAGGTGATAGAGCGGGAAATGGGCTATTGTTCCACCGACCATTTTTCTAAAATCGCTCTAACACTTACAAAGTTATAAGCGTTTTTTCAATTGAAACACATTTTATGCAACTTGTTTGTGGCATGTGGCAAGAAAAGTTGCATGTGGCAAGTAGCCAATTTCCTTCTCTAACACATGGTGCAAGTCCCAACCAAAAATATTTATCCGTTCAAAAGTTGTAACAAAAAAACAAAAATTAATTCCTAAAAATCCACCTACTGCTGGTTCTGTTGGCCTGGTGTTTCACTTTTTTTTCCCAAATTTTTTAAATTTAATTTTTGGACAGAGCGACGGTTACATTTTGAATACAATTTGGTGTTTTCGCAATAACTTTGGAATGGATGAATATTTTTGAATGAAACTTGCACCATGTGTTAGAGCAAGAAATGGGCTACTTGCCACATGCAACTTTTCTTGCCACATGCCACAAACAAGTTGCATAAAATGTGTTTCAATTGAAAAAACGCTTATAACTTTGTAAGTGTTAGAGCGATTTTAGAAAAATGGTCGGTGGAACAATAGCCCATTTCCCGCTCTATCACCTAGTGAAAGTTTCAATTAAAAATATTGAGCCGTTCAAAAGTTGTAGCAAAAAAACTAAAAACATTACAAAAATAGCATGTTGCAAGTTCCGGTTATCAGCTTTTTGCTTTTTTACCTATAACTTTTGAATGGGTTAAGATATCTTAATAAAACTTTCAGCATGTGGCAGAGTGGGAAGTGGGCTACATTTTTGTGGAACATTTTTTCAAAATCGCTCTAACGCTTACAAAGTTATAAGCGTTTTTTCAATTGAAACACATTTTATGCAACTTGTTTGTGGCATGTGGCAAGAAAAGTTGCATGTGGCAAGTAGCCCATTTCTTGCTCTAACACATGGTGCAAGTCCCAACCAAAAATATTTATCCGTTCAAAAGTTGTAACAAAAAAACAAAAATTAATTCCTAAAAATCCACCTACTGCTGGTTCTGTTGGCCTGGTGTTTCACTTTTTTTTCCCAAATTTTTTAAATTTAATTTTTGGATAGAGCGACGGTTACATTTTGAATACAATTTGGTGTTTTCGCAATAACTTTGGAATGGATGAATATTTTTGAATGAAACTTGCACCATGTGGTAGAGTGGGAAATTGGCTATCTGCCACATGCAACTTATGTTGCCACATGCCACATCCACTTTAGTTAAAAAGCGTTTTAATTAATTTTTGTTTTTTTGTTACAACTTTTGAACGGATAAATATTTTTGAATGAAACTTGCACCATGTGTTAGAGCAAGAAATGGGCTACTTGCCACATGCAACTTTTCTTGCCACATGCCACAAACAAGTTGCATAAAATGTGTTTCAATTGAAAAAACGCTTATAACTTTGTAAGTGTTAGAGCGATTTTAGAAAAATGGTCGGTGGAACAATAGCCCATTTCCCGCTCTATCACCTAGTGAAAGTTTCAATTAAAAATATTGAGCCGTTCAAAAGTTGTAGCAAAAAAACTAAAAACATTACAAAAATAGCATGTTGCAAGTTCCGGTTATCAGCTTTTTGCTTTTTTACCTATAACTTTTGAATGGGTTAAGATATCTTAATAAAACTTTCAGCATGTGGCAGAGTGGGAAGTGGGCTACATTTTTGTGGAACATTTTTTCAAAATCGCTCTAACGCTTACAAAGTTATAAGCGTTTTTTCAATTGAAACACATTTTATGCAACTTGTTTGTGGCATGTGGCAAGAAAAGTTGCATGTGGCAAGTAGCCCATTTCTTGCTCTAACACATGGTGCAAGTCCCAACCAAAAATATTTATCCGTTCAAAAGTTGTAACAAAAAAACAAAAATTAATTCCTAAAAATCCACCTACTGCTGGTTCTGTTGGCCTGGTGTTTCACTTTTTTTTCCCAAATTTTTTAAATTTAATTTTTGGACAGAGCGACGGTTACATTTTGAATACAATTTGGTGTTTTCGCAATAACTTTGGAATGGATGAATATTTTTGAATGAAACTTGCACCATGTGGTAGAGTGGGAAATTGGCTATCTGCCACATGCAACTTATGTTGCCACATGCCACATCCACTTTAGTTAAAAAGCGTTTTAATTAGAAAAACGCTTATAACTTTCTCAGCGTTAGAGCGATTTTGAAAAAATGTTCCACAAAAATGTAGCCCACTTCCCACTCTGCCACATGCTGAAAGTTTTATTAAGATATCTTAACCCATTCAAAAGTTATAGGTAAAAAAGCAAAAAGCTGATAACCGGAACTTGCAACATGCTATTTTTGTAATGTTTTTAGTTTTTTTGCTACAACTTTTGAACGGCTCAATATTTTTAATTGAAACTTTCACTAGGTGATAGAGCGGGAAATGGGCTATTGTTCCACCGACCATTTTTCTAAAATCGCTCTAACACTTACAAAGTTATAAGCGTTTTTTCAATTGAAACACATTTTATGCAACTTGTTTGTGGCATGTGGCAAGAAAAGTTGCATGTGGCAAGTAGCCCATTTCTTGCTCTAACACATGGTGCAAGTCCCAACCAAAAATATTTATCCGTTCAAAAGTTGTAACAAAAAAACAAAAATTAATTCCTAAAAATCCACCTACTGCTGGTTCTGTTGGCCTGGTGTTTCACTTTTTTTTCCCAAATTTTTTAAATTTAATTTTTGGACAGAGCGGCGGTTACATTTTGAATACAATTTGGTGTTTTCGCAATAACTTTGGAATGGATGAATATTTTTGAATGAAACTTGCACCATGTGTTAGAGCAAGAAATGGGCTACTTGCCACATGCAACTTTTCTTGCCACATGCCACAAACAAGTTGCATAAAATGTGTTTCAATTGAAAAAACGCTTATAACTTTGTAAGTGTTAGAGCGATTTTAGAAAAATGGTCGGTGGAACAATAGCCCATTTCCCGCTCTATCACCTAGTGAAAGTTTCAATTAAAAATATTGAGCCGTTCAAAAGTTGTAGCAAAAAAACTAAAAACATTACAAAAATAGCATGTTGCAAGTTCCGGTTATCAGCTTTTTGCTTTTTTACCTATAACTTTTGAATGGGTTAAGATATCTTAATAAAACTTTCAGCATGTGGCAGAGTGGGAAGTGGGCTACATTTTTGTGGAACATTTTTTCAAAATCGCTCTAACGCTTACAAAGTTATAAGCGTTTTTTCAATTGAAACACATTTTATGCAACTTGTTTGTGGCATGTGGCAAGAAAAGTTGCATGTGGCAAGTAGCCCATTTCTTGCTCTAACACATGGTGCAAGTCCCAACCAAAAATATTTATCCGTTCAAAAGTTGTAACAAAAAAACAAAAATTAATTCCTAAAAATCCACCTACTGCTGGTTCTGTTGGCCTGGTGTTTCACTTTTTTTTCCCAAATTTTTTAAATTTAATTTTTGGACAGAGCGGCGGTTACATTTTGAATACAATTTGGTGTTTTCGCAATAACTTTGGAATGGATGAATATTTTTGAATGAAACTTGCACCATGTGTTAGAGCAAGAAATGGGCTACTTGCCACATGCAACTTTTCTTGCCACATGCCACAAACAAGTTGCATAAAATGTGTTTCAATTGAAAAAACGCTTATAACTTTGTAAGTGTTAGAGCGATTTTAGAAAAATGGTCGGTGGAACAATAGCCCATTTCCCGCTCTATCACCTAGTGAAAGTTTCAATTAAAAATATTGAGCCGTTCAAAAGTTGTAGCAAAAAAACTAAAAACATTACAAAAATAGCATGTTGCAAGTTCCGGTTATCAGCTTTTTGCTTTTTTACCTATAACTTTTGAATGGGTTAAGATATCTTAATAAAACTTTCAGCATGTGGCAGAGTGGGAAGTGGGCTACATTTTTGTGGAACATTTTTTCAAAATCGCTCTAACGCTTACAAAGTTATAAGCGTTTTTTCAATTGAAACACATTTTATGCAACTTGTTTGTGGCATGTGGCAAGAAAAGTTGCATGTGGCAAGTAGCCCATTTCTTGCTCTAACACATGGTGCAAGTCCCAACCAAAAATATTTATCCGTTCAAAAGTTGTAACAAAAAAACAAAAATTAATTCCTAAAAATCCACCTACTGCTGGTTCTGTTGGCCTGGTGTTTCACTTTTTTTTCCCAAATTTTTTAAATTTAATTTTTGGACAGAGCGACGGTTACATTTTGAATACAATTTGGTGTTTTCGCAATAACTTTGGAATGGATGAATATTTTTGAATGAAACTTGCACCATGTGGTAGAGTGGGAAATTGGCTATCTGCCACATGCAACTTATGTTGCCACATGCCACATCCACTTTAGTTAAAAAGCGTTTTAATTAGAAAAACGCTTATTACTTTCTCAGCGTTAGAGCGATTTTGAAAAAATGTTCCACAAAAATGTAGCCCACTTCCCACTCTGCCACATGCTGAAAGTTTTATTAAGATATCTTAACCCATTCAAAAGTTATAGGTAAAAAAGCAAAAAGCTGATAACCGGAACTTGCAACATGCTATTTTTGTAATGTTTTTAGTTTTTTTGCTACAACTTTTGAACGGCTCAATATTTTTAATTGAAACTTTCACTAGGTGATAGAGCGGGAAATGGGCTATTGTTCCACCGACCATTTTTCTAAAATCGCTCTAACACTTACAAAGTTATAAGCGTTTTTTCAATTGAAACACATTTTATGCAACTTGTTTGTGGCATGTGGCAAGAAAAGTTGCATGTGGCAAGTAGCCAATTTCCTTCTCTAACACATGGTGCAAGTCCCAACCAAAAATATTTATCCGTTCAAAAGTTGTAACAAAAAAACAAAAATTAATTCCTAAAAATCCACCTACTGCTGGTTCTGTTGGCCTGGTGTTTCACTTTTTTTTCCCAAATTTTTTAAATTTAATTTTTGGACAGAGCGACGGTTACATTTTGAATACAATTTGGTGTTTTCGCAATAACTTTGGAATGGATGAATATTTTTGAATGAAACTTGCACCATGTGTTAGAGCAAGAAATGGGCTACTTGCCACATGCAACTTTTCTTGCCACATGCCACAAACAAGTTGCATAAAATGTGTTTCAATTGAAAAAACGCTTATAACTTTGTAAGTGTTAGAGCGATTTTAGAAAAATGGTCGGTGGAACAATAGCCCATTTCCCGCTCTATCACCTAGTGAAAGTTTCAATTAAAAATATTGAGCCGTTCAAAAGTTGTAGCAAAAAAACTAAAAACATTACAAAAATAGCATGTTGCAAGTTCCGGTTATCAGCTTTTTGCTTTTTTACCTATAACTTTTGAATGGGTTAAGATATCTTAATAAAACTTTCAGCATGTGGCAGAGTGGGAAGTGGGCTACATTTTTGTGGAACATTTTTTCAAAATCGCTCTAACGCTTACAAAGTTATAAGCGTTTTTTCAATTGAAACACATTTTATGCAACTTGTTTGTGGCATGTGGCAAAAAAAGTTGCATGTGGCAAGTAGCCCATTTCTTGCTCTAACACATGGTGCAAGTCCCAACCAAAAATATTTATCCGTTCAAAAGTTGTAACAAAAAAACAAAAATTAATTCCTAAAAATCCACCTACTGCTGGTTCTGTTGGCCTGGTGTTTCACTTTTTTTTCCCAAATTTTTTAAATTTAATTTTTGGACAGAGCGACGGTTACATTTTGAATACAATTTGGTGTTTTCGCAATAACTTTGGAATGGATGAATATTTTTGAATGAAACTTGCACCATGTGGTAGAGTGGGAAATTGGCTATCTGCCACATGCAACTTATGTTGCCACATGCCACATCCACTTTAGTTAAAAAGCGTTTTAATTAGAAAAACGCTTATAACTTTCTCAGCGTTAGAGCGATTTTGAAAAAATGTTCCACAAAAATGTAGCCCACTTCCCACTCTGCCACATGCTGAAAGTTTTATTAAGATATCTTAACCCATTCAAAAGTTATAGGTAAAAAAGCAAAAAGCTGATAACCGGAACTTGCAACATGCTATTTTTGTAATGTTTTTAGTTTTTTTGCTACAACTTTTGAACGGCTCAATATTTTTAATTGAAACTTTCACTAGGTGATAGAGCGGGAAATGGGCTATTGTTCCACCGACCATTTTTCTAAAATCGCTCTAACACTTACAAAGTTATAAGCGTTTTTTCAATTGAAACACATTTTATGCAACTTGTTTGTGGCATGTGGCAAGAAAAGTTGCATGTGGCAAGTAGCCAATTTCCTTCTCTAACACATGGTGCAAGTCCCAACCAAAAATATTTATCCGTTCAAAAGTTGTAACAAAAAAACAAAAATTAATTCCTAAAAATCCACCTACTGCTGGTTCTGTTGGCCTGGTGTTTCACTTTTTTTTCCCAAATTTTTTAAATTTAATTTTTGGACAGAGCGACGGTTACATTTTGAATACAATTTGGTGTTTTCGCAATAACTTTGGAATGGATGAATATTTTTGAATGAAACTTGCACCATGTGTTAGAGCAAGAAATGGGCTACTTGCCACATGCAACTTTTCTTGCCACATGCCACAAACAAGTTGCATAAAATGTGTTTCAATTGAAAAAACGCTTATAACTTTGTAAGTGTTAGAGCGATTTTAGAAAAATGGTCGGTGGAACAATAGCCCATTTCCCGCTCTATCACCTAGTGAAAGTTTCAATTAAAAATATTGAGCCGTTCAAAAGTTGTAGCAAAAAAACTAAAAACATTACAAAAATAGCATGTTGCAAGTTCCGGTTATCAGCTTTTTGCTTTTTTACCTATAACTTTTGAATGGGTTAAGATATCTTAATAAAACTTTCAGCATGTGGCAGAGTGGGAAGTGGGCTACATTTTTGTGGAACATTTTTTCAAAATCGCTCTAACGCTTACAAAGTTATAAGCGTTTTTTCAATTGAAACACATTTTATGCAACTTGTTTGTGGCATGTGGCAAGAAAAGTTGCATGTGGCAAGTAGCCCATTTCTTGCTCTAACACATGGTGCAAGTCCCAACCAAAAATATTTATCCGTTCAAAAGTTGTAACAAAAAAACAAAAATTAATTCCTAAAAATCCACCTACTGCTGGTTCTGTTGGCCTGGTGTTTCACTTTTTTTTCCCAAATTTTTTAAATTTAATTTTTGGATAGAGCGACGGTTACATTTTGAATACAATTTGGTGTTTTCGCAATAACTTTGGAATGGATGAATATTTTTGAATGAAACTTGCACCATGTGGTAGAGTGGGAAATTGGCTATCTGCCACATGCAACTTATGTTGCCACATGCCACATCCACTTTAGTTAAAAAGCGTTTTAATTAGAAAAACGCTTATAACTTTCTCAGCGTTAGAGCGATTTTGAAAAAATGTTCCACAAAAATGTAGCCCACTTCCCACTCTGCCACATGCTGAAAGTTTTATTAAGATATCTTAACCCATTCAAAAGTTATAGGTAAAAAAGCAAAAAGCTGATAACCGGAACTTGCAACATGCTATTTTTGTAATGTTTTTAGTTTTTTTGCTACAACTTTTGAACGGCTCAATATTTTTAATTGAAACTTTCACTAGGTGATAGAGCGGGAAATGGGCTATTGTTCCACCGACCATTTTTCTAAAATCGCTCTAACGCTTACAAAGTTATAAGCGTTTTTTCAATTGAAACACATTTTATGCAACTTGTTTGTGGCATGTGGCAAGAAAAGTTGCATGTGGCAAGTAGCCAATTTCCTTCTCTAACACATGGTGCAAGTCCCAACCAAAAATATTTATCCGTTCAAAAGTTGTAACAAAAAAACAAAAATTAATTCCTAAAAATCCACCTACTGCTGGTTCTGTTGGCCTGGTGTTTCACTTTTTTTTCCCAAATTTTTTAAATTTAATTTTTGGACAGAGCGGCGGTTACATTTTGAGTACAATTTGGTGTTTTCGCAATAACTTTGGAATGGATGAATATTTTTGAATGAAACTTGCACCATGTGTTAGAGCAAGAAATGGGCTACTTGCCACATGCAACTTTTCTTGCCACATGCCACAAACAAGTTGCATAAAATGTGTTTCAATTGAAAAAACGCTTATAACTTTGTAAGTGTTAGAGCGATTTTAGAAAAATGGTCGGTGGAACAATAGCCCATTTCCCGCTCTATCACCTAGTGAAAGTTTCAATTAAAAATATTGAGCCGTTCAAAAGTTGTAGCAAAAAAACTAAAAACATTACAAAAATAGCATGTTGCAAGTTCCGGTTATCAGCTTTTTGCTTTTTTACCTATAACTTTTGAATGGGTTAAGATATCTTAATAAAACTTTCAGCATGTGGCAGAGTGGGAAGTGGGCTACATTTTTGTGGAACATTTTTTCAAAATCGCTCTAACGCTTACAAAGTTATAAGCGTTTTTTCAATTGAAACACATTTTATGCAACTTGTTTGTGGCATGTGGCAAGAAAAGTTGCATGTGGCAAGTAGCCCATTTCTTGCTCTAACACATGGTGCAAGTCCCAACCAAAAATATTTATCCGTTCAAAAGTTGTAACAAAAAAACAAAAATTAATTCCTAAAAATCCACCTACTGCTGGTTCTGTTGGCCTGGTGTTTCACTTTTTTTTCCCAAATTTTTTAAATTTAATTTTTGGACAGAGCGACGGTTACATTTTGAATACAATTTGGTGTTTTCGCAATAACTTTGGAATGGATGAATATTTTTGAATGAAACTTGCACCATGTGGTAGAGTGGGAAATTGGCTATCTGCCACATGCAACTTATGTTGCCACATGCCACATCCACTTTAGTTAAAAAGCGTTTTAATTAGAAAAACGCTTATAACTTTCTCAGCGTTAGAGCGATTTTGAAAAAATGTTCCACAAAAATGTAGCCCACTTCCCACTCTGCCACATGCTGAAAGTTTTATTAAGATATCTTAACCCATTCAAAAGTTATAGGTAAAAAAGCAAAAAGCTGATAACCGGAACTTGCAACATGCTATTTTTGTAATGTTTTTAGTTTTTTTGCTACAACTTTTGAACGGCTCAATATTTTTAATTGAAACTTTCACTAGGTGATAGAGCGGGAAATGGGCTATTGTTCCACCGACCATTTTTCTAAAATCGCTCTAACACTTACAAAGTTATAAGCGTTTTTTCAATTGAAACACATTTTATGCAACTTGTTTGTGGCATGTGGCAAGAAAAGTTGCATGTGGCAAGTAGCCAATTTCCTTCTCTAACACATGGTGCAAGTCCCAACCAAAAATATTTATCCGTTCAAAAGTTGTAACAAAAAAACAAAAATTAATTCCTAAAAATCCACCTACTGCTGGTTCTGTTGGCCTGGTGTTTCACTTTTTTTTCCCAAATTTTTTAAATTTAATTTTTGGACAGAGCGACGGTTACATTTTGAATACAATTTGGTGTTTTCGCAATAACTTTGGAATGGATGAATATTTTTGAATGAAACTTGCACCATGTGTTAGAGCAAGAAATGGGCTACTTGCCACATGCAACTTTTCTTGCCACATGCCACAAACAAGTTGCATAAAATGTGTTTCAATTGAAAAAACGCTTATAACTTTGTAAGTGTTAGAGCGATTTTAGAAAAATGGTCGGTGGAACAATAGCCCATTTCCCGCTCTATCACCTAGTGAAAGTTTCAATTAAAAATATTGAGCCGTTCAAAAGTTGTAGCAAAAAAACTAAAAACATTACAAAAATAGCATGTTGCAAGTTCCGGTTATCAGCTTTTTGCTTTTTTACCTATAACTTTTGAATGGGTTAAGATATCTTAATAAAACTTTCAGCATGTGGCAGAGTGGGAAGTGGGCTACATTTTTGTGGAACATTTTTTCAAAATCGCTCTAACGCTTACAAAGTTATAAGCGTTTTTTCAATTGAAACACATTTTATGCAACTTGTTTGTGGCATGTGGCAAGAAAAGTTGCATGTGGCAAGTAGCCCATTTCTTGCTCTAACACATGGTGCAAGTCCCAACCAAAAATATTTATCCGTTCAAAAGTTGTAACAAAAAAACAAAAATTAATTCCTAAAAATCCACCTACTGCTGGTTCTGTTGGCCTGGTGTTTCACTTTTTTTTCCCAAATTTTTTAAATTTAATTTTTGGACAGAGCGACGGTTACATTTTGAATACAATTTGGTGTTTTCGCAATAACTTTGGAATGGATGAATATTTTTGAATGAAACTTGCACCATGTGTTAGAGCAAGAAATGGGCTACTTGCCACATGCAACTTTTCTTGCCACATGCCACAAACAAGTTGCATAAAATGTGTTTCAATTGAAAAAACGCTTATAACTTTGTAAGTGTTAGAGCGATTTTAGAAAAATGGTCGGTGGAACAATAGCCCATTTCCCGCTCTATCACCTAGTGAAAGTTTCAATTAAAAATATTGAGCCGTTCAAAAGTTGTAGCAAAAAAACTAAAAACATTACAAAAATAGCATGTTGCAAGTTCCGGTTATCAGCTTTTTGCTTTTTTACCTATAACTTTTGAATGGGTTAAGATATCTTAATAAAACTTTCAGCATGTGGCAGAGTGGGAAGTGGGCTACATTTTTGTGGAACATTTTTTCAAAATCGCTCTAACGCTGAGAAAGTTATAAGCGTTTTTCTAATTAAAACGCTTTTTAACTAAAGTGGATGTGGCATGTGGCAACATAAGTTGCATGTGGCAGATAGCCAATTTCCCACTCTACCACATGGTACAAGTTTCATTCAAAAATATTCATCCATTCCAAAGTTATTGCGAAAACACCAAATTGTATTCAAAATGTAACCGCCGCTCTGTCCAAAAATTAAATTTAAAAAATTTGGGAAAAAAAAGTGAAACACCAGGCCAACAGAACCAGCAGTAGGTGGATTTTTAGGAATTAATTTTTGTTTTTTTGTTACAACTTTTGAACGGATAAATATTTTTGGTTGGGACTTGCACCATGTGTTAGAGCAAGAAATGGGCTACTTGCCACATGCAACTTTTCTTGCCACATGCCACAAACAAGTTGCATAAAATGTGTTTCAATTGAAAAAACGCTTATAACTTTGTAAGCGTTAGAGCGATTTTAGAAAAATGGTCGGTGGAACAATAGCCCATTTCCCGCTCTATCACCTAGTGAAAGTTTCAATTAAAAATATTGAGCCGTTCAAAAGTTGTAGCAAAAAAACTAAAAACATTACAAAAATAGCATGTTGCAAGTTCCGGTTATCAGCTTTTTGCTTTTTTACCTATAACTTTTGAATGGGTTAAGATATCTTAATAAAACTTTCAGCATGTGGCAGAGTGGGAAGTGGGCTACATTTTTGTGGAACATTTTTTCAAAATCGCTCTAACGCTTACAAAGTTATAAGCGTTTTTTCAATTGAAACACATTTTATGCAACTTGTTTGTGGCATGTGGCAAAAAAAGTTGCATGTGGCAAGTAGCCCATTTCTTGCTCTAACACATGGTGCAAGTCCCAACCAAAAATATTTATCCGTTCAAAAGTTGTAACAAAAAAACAAAAATTAATTCCTAAAAATCCACCTACTGCTGGTTCTGTTGGCCTGGTGTTTCACTTTTTTTTCCCAAATTTTTTAAATTTAATTTTTGGACAGAGCGGCGGTTACATTTTGAATACAATTTGGTGTTTTCGCAATAACTTTGGAATGGATGAATATTTTTGAATGAAACTTGCACCATGTGTTAGAGCAAGAAATGGGCTACTTGCCACATGCAACTTTTCTTGCCACATGCCACAAACAAGTTGCATAAAATGTGTTTCAATTGAAAAAACGCTTATAACTTTGTAAGTGTTAGAGCGATTTTAGAAAAATGGTCGGTGGAACAATAGCCCATTTCCCGCTCTATCACCTAGTGAAAGTTTCAATTAAAAATATTGAGCCGTTCAAAAGTTGTAGCAAAAAAACTAAAAACATTACAAAAATAGCATGTTGCAAGTTCCGGTTATCAGCTTTTTGCTTTTTTACCTATAACTTTTGAATGGGTTAAGATATCTTAATAAAACTTTCAGCATGTGGCAGAGTGGGAAGTGGGCTACATTTTTGTGGAACATTTTTTCAAAATCGCTCTAACGCTTACAAAGTTATAAGCGTTTTTTCAATTGAAACACATTTTATGCAACTTGTTTGTGGCATGTGGCAAGAAAAGTTGCATGTGGCAAGTAGCCCATTTCTTGCTCTAACACATGGTGCAAGTCCCAACCAAAAATATTTATCCGTTCAAAAGTTGTAACAAAAAAACAAAAATTAATTCCTAAAAATCCACCTACTGCTGGTTCTGTTGGCCTGGTGTTTCACTTTTTTTTCCCAAATTTTTTAAATTTAATTTTTGGACAGAGCGACGGTTACATTTTGAATACAATTTGGTGTTTTCGCAATAACTTTGGAATGGATGAATATTTTTGAATGAAACTTGCACCATGTGGTAGAGTGGGAAATTGGCTATCTGCCACATGCAACTTATGTTGCCACATGCCACATCCACTTTAGTTAAAAAGCGTTTTAATTAGAAAAACGCTTATAACTTTCTCAGCGTTAGAGCGATTTTGAAAAAATGTTCCACAAAAATGTAGCCCACTTCCCACTCTGCCACATGCTGAAAGTTTTATTAAGATATCTTAACCCATTCAAAAGTTATAGGTAAAAAAGCAAAAAGCTGATAACCGGAACTTGCAACATGCTATTTTTGTAATGTTTTTAGTTTTTTTGCTACAACTTTTGAACGGCTCAATATTTTTAATTGAAACTTTCACTAGGTGATAGAGCGGGAAATGGGCTATTGTTCCACCGACCATTTTTCTAAAATCGCTCTAACACTTACAAAGTTATAAGCGTTTTTTCAATTGAAACACATTTTATGCAACTTGTTTGTGGCATGTGGCAAGAAAAGTTGCATGTGGCAAGTAGCCAATTTCCTTCTCTAACACATGGTGCAAGTCCCAACCAAAAATATTTATCCGTTCAAAAGTTGTAACAAAAAAACAAAAATTAATTCCTAAAAATCCACCTACTGCTGGTTCTGTTGGCCTGGTGTTTCACTTTTTTTTCCCAAATTTTTTAAATTTAATTTTTGGACAGAGCGACGGTTACATTTTGAATACAATTTGGTGTTTTCGCAATAACTTTGGAATGGATGAATATTTTTGAATGAAACTTGCACCATGTGTTAGAGCAAGAAATGGGCTACTTGCCACATGCAACTTTTCTTGCCACATGCCACAAACAAGTTGCATAAAATGTGTTTCAATTGAAAAAACGCTTATAACTTTGTAAGTGTTAGAGCGATTTTAGAAAAATGGTCGGTGGAACAATAGCCCATTTCCCGCTCTATCACCTAGTGAAAGTTTCAATTAAAAATATTGAGCCGTTCAAAAGTTGTAGCAAAAAAACTAAAAACATTACAAAAATAGCATGTTGCAAGTTCCGGTTATCAGCTTTTTGCTTTTTTACCTATAACTTTTGAATGGGTTAAGATATCTTAATAAAACTTTCAGCATGTGGCAGAGTGGGAAGTGGGCTACATTTTTGTGGAACATTTTTTCAAAATCGCTCTAACGCTTACAAAGTTATAAGCGTTTTTTCAATTGAAACACATTTTATGCAACTTGTTTGTGGCATGTGGCAAGAAAAGTTGCATGTGGCAAGTAGCCCATTTCTTGCTCTAACACATGGTGCAAGTCCCAACCAAAAATATTTATCCGTTCAAAAGTTGTAACAAAAAAACAAAAATTAATTCCTAAAAATCCACCTACTGCTGCTTCTGTTGGCCTGGTGTTTCACTTTTTTTTCCCAAATTTTTTAAATTTAATTTTTGGACAGAGCGACGGTTACATTTTGAATACAATTTGGTGTTTTCGCAATAACTTTGGAATGGATGAATATTTTTGAATGAAACTTGCACCATGTGGTAGAGTGGGAAATTGGCTATCTGCCACATGCAACTTATGTTGCCACATGCCACATCCACTTTAGTTAAAAAGCGTTTTAATTAGAAAAACGCTTATAACTTTCTCAGCGTTAGAGCGATTTTGAAAAAATGTTCCACAAAAATGTAGCCCACTTCCCACTCTGCCACATGCTGAAAGTTTTATTAAGATATCTTAACCCATTCAAAAGTTATAGGTAAAAAAGCAAAAAGCTGATAACCGGAACTTGCAACATGCTATTTTTGTAATGTTTTTAGTTTTTTTGCTACAACTTTTGAACGGCTCAATATTTTTAATTGAAACTTTCACTAGGTGATAGAGCGGGAAATGGGCTATTGTTCCACCGACCATTTTTCTAAAATCGCTCTAACACTTACAAAGTTATAAGCGTTTTTTCAATTGAAACACATTTTATGCAACTTGTTTGTGGCATGTGGCAAGAAAAGTTGCATGTGGCAAGTAGCCCATTTCTTGCTCTAACACATGGTGCAAGTTTCATTCAAAAATATTCATCCATTCCAAAGTTATTGCGAAAACACCAAATTGTATTCAAAATGTAACCGTCGCTCTGTCCAAAAATTAAATTTAAAAAATTTGGGAAAAAAAAGTGAAACACCAGGCCAACAGAACCAGCAGTAGGTGGATTTTTAGGAATTAATTTTTGTTTTTTTGTTACAACTTTTGAACGGATAAATATTTTTGGTTGGGACTTGCACCATGTGTTAGAGCAAAAAATGGGCTACTTGCCACATGCAACTTTTCTTGCCACATGCCACAAACAAGTTGCATAAAATGTGTTTCAATTGAAAAAACGCTTATAACTTTGTAAGCGTTAGAGCGATTTTAGAAAAATGGTCGGTGGAACAATAGCCCATTTCCCGCTCTATCACCTAGTGAAAGTTTCAATTAAAAATATTGAGCCGTTCAAAAGTTGTAGCAAAAAAACTAAAAACATTACAAAAATAGCATGTTGCAAGTTCCGGTTATCAGCTTTTTGCTTTTTTACCTATAACTTTTGAATGGGTTAAGATATCTTAATAAAACTTTCAGCATTTGGCAGAGTGGGAAGTGGGCTACATTTTTGTGGAACATTTTTTCAAAATCGCTCTAACGCTGAGAAAGTTATAAGCGTTTTTCTAATTAAAACGCTTTTTAACTAAAGTGGATGTGGCATGTGGCAACATAAGTTGCATGTGGCAGATAGCCAATTTCCCACTCTACCACATGGTGCAAGTTTCATTCAAAAATATTCATCCATTCCAAAGTTATTGCGAAAACACCAAATTGTATTCAAAATGTAACCGTCGCTCTGTCCAAAAATTAAATTTAAAAAATTTGGGAAAAAAAAGTGAAACACCAGGCCAACAGAACCAGCAGTAGGTGGATTTTTAGGAATTAATTTTTGTTTTTTGTTACAACTTTTGAACGGATAAATATTTTTGGTTGGGACTTGCACCATGTGTTAGAGCAAGAAATGGGCTACTTGCCACATGCAACTTTTCTTGCCACATGCCACAAACAAGTTGCATAAAATGTGTTTCAATTGAAAAAACGCTTATAACTTTGTAAGTGTTAGAGCGATTTTAGAAAAATGGTCGGTGGAACAATAGCCCATTTCCCGCTCTATCACCTAGTGAAAGTTTCAATTAAAAATATTGAGCCGTTCAAAAGTTGTAGCAAAAAAACTAAAAACATTACAAAAATAGCATGTTGCAAGTTCCGGTTATCAGCTTTTTGCTTTTTTACCTATAACTTTTGAATGGGTTAAGATATCTTAATAAAACTTTCAGCATGTGGCAGAGTGGGAAGTGGGCTACATTTTTGTGGAACATTTTTTCAAAATCGCTCTAACGCTGAGAAAGTTATAAGCGTTTTTCTAATTAAAACGCTTTTTAACTAAAGTGGATGTGGCATGTGGCAACATAAGTTGCATGTGGCAGATAGCCAATTTCCCACTCTACCACATGGTGCAAGTTTCATTCAAAAATATTCATCCATTCCAAAGTTATTGCGAAAACACCAAATTGTATTCAAAATGTAACCGTCGCTCTGTCCAAAAATTAAATTTAAAAAATTTGGGAAAAAAAAGTGAAACACCAGGCCAACAGAACCAGCAGTAGGTGGATTTTTAGGAATTAATTTTTGTTTTTTGTTACAACTTTTGAACGGATAAATATTTTTGGTTGGGACTTGCACCATGTGTTAGAGCAAGAAATGGGCTACTTGCCACATGCAACTTTTCTTGCCACATGCCACAAACAAGTTGCATAAAATGTGTTTCAATTGAAAAAACGCTTATAACTTTGTAAGCGTTAGAGCGATTTTAGAAAAATGGTCGGTGGAACAATAGCCCATTTCCCGCTCTATCACCTAGTGAAAGTTTCAATTAAAAATATTGAGCCGTTCAAAAGTTGTAGCAAAAAAACTAAAAACATTACAAAAATAGCATGTTGCAAGTTCCGGTTATCAGTTTTTTGCTTTTTTACCTATAACTTTTGAATGGGTTAAGATATCTTAATAAAACTTTCAGCATGTGGCAGAGTGGGAAGTGGGCTACATTTTTGTGGAACATTTTTTCAAAATCGCTCTAACGCTTACAAAGTTATAAGCGTTTTTTCAATTGAAACACATTTTATGCAACTTGTTTGTGGCATGTGGCAAGAAAAGTTGCATGTGGCAAGTAGCCCATTTCTTGCTCTAACACATGGTGCAAGTCCCAACCAAAAATATTTATCCGTTCAAAAGTTGTAACAAAAAAACAAAAATTAATTCCTAAAAATCCACCTACTGCTGGTTCTGTTGGCCTGGTGTTTCACTTTTTTTTCCCAAATTTTTTAAATTTAATTTTTGGACAGAGCGACGGTTACATTTTGAATACAATTTGGTGTTTTCGCAATAACTTTGGAATGGATGAATATTTTTGAATGAAACTTGCACCATGTGGTAGAGTGGGAAATTGGCTATCTGCCACATGCAACTTATGTTGCCACATGCCACATCCACTTTAGTTAAAAAGCGTTTTAATTAGAAAAACGCTTATAACTTTCTCAGCGTTAGAGCGATTTTGAAAAAATGTTCCACAAAAATGTAGCCCACTTCCCACTCTGCCACATGCTGAAAGTTTTATTAAGATATCTTAACCCATTCAAAAGTTATAGGTAAAAAAGCAAAAAGCTGATAACCGGAACTTGCAACATGCTATTTTTGTAATGTTTTTAGTTTTTTTGCTACAACTTTTGAACGGCTCAATATTTTTAATTGAAACTTTCACTAGGTGATAGAGCGGGAAATGGGCTATTGTTCCACCGACCATTTTTCTAAAATCGCTCTAACACTTACAAAGTTATAAGCGTTTTTTCAATTGAAACACATTTTATGCAACTTGTTTGTGGCATGTGGCAAGAAAAGTTGCATGTGGCAAGTAGCCCATTTCTTGCTCTAACACATGGTGCAAGTTTCATTCAAAAATATTCATCCATTCCAAAGTTATTGCGAAAACACCAAATTGTATTGAAAATGTAACCGTCGCTCTGTCCAAAAATTAAATTTAAAAAATTTGGGAAAAAAAAGTGAAACACCAGGCCAACAGAACCAGCAGTAGGTGGATTTTTAGGAATTAATTTTTGTTTTTTTGTTACAACTTTTGAACGGATAAATATTTTTGGTTGGGACTTGCACCATGTGTTAGAGCAAAAAATGGGCTACTTGCCACATGCAACTTTTCTTGCCACATGCCACAAACAAGTTGCATAAAATGTGTTTCAATTGAAAAAACGCTTATAACTTTGTAAGCGTTAGAGCGATTTTAGAAAAATGGTCGGTGGAACAATAGCCCATTTCCCGCTCTATCACCTAGTGAAAGTTTCAATTAAAAATATTGAGCCGTTCAAAAGTTGTAGCAAAAAAACTAAAAACATTACAAAAATAGCATGTTGCAAGTTCCGGTTATCAGCTTTTTGCTTTTTTACCTATAACTTTTGAATGGGTTAAGATATCTTAATAAAACTTTCAGCATTTGGCAGAGTGGGAAGTGGGCTACATTTTTGTGGAACATTTTTTCAAAATCGCTCTAACGCTGAGAAAGTTATAAGCGTTTTTCTAATTAAAACGCTTTTTAACTAAAGTGGATGTGGCATGTGGCAACATAAGTTGCATGTGGCAGATAGCCAATTTCCCACTCTACCACATGGTGCAAGTTTCATTCAAAAATATTCATCCATTCCAAAGTTATTGCGAAAACACCAAATTGTATTCAAAATGTAACCGTCGCTCTGTCCAAAAATTAAATTTAAAAAATTTGGGAAAAAAAAGTGAAACACCAGGCCAACAGAACCAGCAGTAGGTGGATTTTTAGGAATTAATTTTTGTTTTTTGTTACAACTTTTGAACGGATAAATATTTTTGGTTGGGACTTGCACCATGTGTTAGAGCAAGAAATGGGCTACTTGCCACATGCAACTTTTCTTGCCACATGCCACAAACAAGTTGCATAAAATGTGTTTCAATTGAAAAAACGCTTATAACTTTGTAAGCGTTAGAGCGATTTTAGAAAAATGGTCGGTGGAACAATAGCCCATTTCCCGCTCTATCACCTAGTGAAAGTTTCAATTAAAAATATTGAGCCGTTCAAAAGTTGTAGCAAAAAAACTAAAAACATTACAAAAATAGCATGTTGCAAGTTCCGGTTATCAGCTTTTTGCTTTTTTACCTATAACTTTTGAATGGGTTAAGATATCTTAATAAAACTTTCAGCATTTGGCAGAGTGGGAAGTGGGCTACATTTTTGTGGAACATTTTTTCAAAATCGCTCTAACGCTGAGAAAGTTATAAGCGTTTTTCTAATTAAAACGCTTTTTAACTAAAGTGGATGTGGCATGTGGCAACATAAGTTGCATGTGGCAGATAGCCAATTTCCCACTCTACCACATGGTGCAAGTTTCATTCAAAAATATTCATCCATTCCAAAGTTATTGCGAAAACACCAAATTGTATTCAAAATGTAACCGTCGCTCTGTCCAAAAATTAAATTTAAAAAATTTGGGAAAAAAAAGTGAAACACCAGGCCAACAGAACCAGCAGTAGGTGGATTTTTAGGAATTAATTTTTGTTTTTTGTTACAACTTTTGAACGGATAAATATTTTTGGTTGGGACTTGCACCATGTGTTAGAGCAAGAAATGGGCTACTTGCCACATGCAACTTTTCTTGCCACATGCCACAAACAAGTTGCATAAAATGTGTTTCAATTGAAAAAACGCTTATAACTTTGTAAGTGTTAGAGCGATTTTAGAAAAATGGTCGGTGGAACAATAGCCCATTTCCCGCTCTATCACCTAGTGAAAGTTTCAATTAAAAATATTGAGCCGTTCAAAAGTTGTAGCAAAAAAACTAAAAACATTACAAAAATAGCATGTTGCAAGTTCCGGTTATCAGTTTTTTGCTTTTTTACCTATAACTTTTGAATGGGTTAAGATATCTTAATAAAACTTTCAGCATGTGGCAGAGTGGGAAGTGGGCTACATTTTTGTGGAACATTTTTTCAAAATCGCTCTAACGCTGAGAAAGTTATAAGCGTTTTTCTAATTAAAACGCTTTTTAACTAAAGTGGATGTGGCATGTGGCAACATAAGTTGCATGTGGCAGATAGCCAATTTCCCACTCTACCACATGGTGCAAGTTTCATTCAAAAATATTCATCCATTCCAAAGTTATTGCGAAAACACCAAATTGTATTCAAAATGTAACCGTCGCTCTGTCCAAAAATTAAATTTAAAAAATTTGGGAAAAAAAGTGAAACACCAGGCCAACAGAACCAGCAGTAGGTGGATTTTTAGGAATTAATTTTTGTTTTTTGTTACAACTTTTGAACGGATAAATATTTTTGGTTGGGACTTGCACCATGTGTTAGAGCAAGAAATGGGCTACTTGCCACATGCAACTTTTCTTGCCACATGCCACAAACAAGTTGCATAAAATGTGTTTCAATTGAAAAAACGCTTATAACTTTGTAAGCGTTAGAGCGATTTTAGAAAAATGGTCGGTGGAACAATAGCCCATTTCCCGCTCTATCACCTAGTGAAAGTTTCAATTAAAAATATTGAGCCGTTCAAAAGTTGTAGCAAAAAAACTAAAAACATTACAAAAATAGCATGTTGCAAGTTCCGGTTATCAGTTTTTTGCTTTTTTACCTATAACTTTTGAATGGGTTAAGATATCTTAATAAAACTTTCAGCATGTGGCAGAGTGGGAAGTGGGCTACATTTTTGTGGAACATTTTTTCAAAATCGCTCTAACGCTGAGAAAGTTATAAGCGTTTTTCTAATTAAAACGCTTTTTAACTAAAGTGGATGTGGCATGTGGCAACATAAGTTGCATGTGGCAGATAGCCAATTTCCCACTCTACCACATGGTGCAAGTTTCATTCAAAAATATTCATCCATTCCAAAGTTATTGCGAAAACACCAAATTGTATTCAAAATGTAACCGTCGCTCTGTCCAAAAATTAAATTTAAAAAATTTGGGAAAAAAAAGTGAAACACCAGGCCAACAGAACCAGCAGTAGGTGGATTTTTAGGAATTAATTTTTGTTTTTTTGTTACAACTTTTGAACGGATAAATATTTTTGGTTGGGACTTGCACCATGTGTTAGAGCAAGAAATGGGCTACTTGCCACATGCAACTTTTCTTGCCACATGCCACAAACAAGTTGCATAAAATGTGTTTCAATTGAAAAAACGCTTATAACTTTGTAAGCGTTAGAGCGATTTTAGAAAAATGGTCGGTGGAACAATAGCCCATTTCCCGCTCTATCACCTAGTGAAAGTTTCAATTAAAAATATTGAGCCGTTCAAAAGTTGTAGCAAAAAAACTAAAAACATTACAAAAATAGCATGTTGCAAGTTCCGGTTATCAGTTTTTTGCTTTTTTACCTATAACTTTTGAAGGGGTTAAGATATCTTAATAAAACTTTCAGCATGTGGCAGAGTGGGAAGTGGGCTACATTTTTGTGGAACATTTTTTCAAAATCGCTCTAACGCTGAGAAAGTTATAAGCGTTTTTCTAATTAAAACGCTTTTTAACTAAAGTGGATGTGGCATGTGGCAACATAAGTTGCATGTGGCAGATAGCCAATTTCCCACTCTACCACATGGTGCAAGTTTCATTCAAAAATATTCATCCATTCCAAAGTTATTGCGAAAACACCAAATTGTATTCAAAATGTAACCGTCGCTCTGTCCAAAAATTAAATTTAAAAAATTTGGGAAAAAAAAGTGAAACACCAGGCCAACAGAACCAGCAGTAGGTGGATTTTTAGGAATTAATTTTTGTTTTTTTGTTACAACTTTTGAACGGATAAATATTTTTGGTTGGGACTTGCACCATGTGTTAGAGCAAGAAATGGGCTACTTGCCACATGCAACTTTTCTTGCCACATGCCACAAACAAGTTGCATAAAATGTGTTTCAATTGAAAAAACGCTTATAACTTTGTAAGCGTTAGAGCGATTTTAGAAAAATGGTCGGTGGAACAATAGCCCATTTCCCGCTCTATCACCTAGTGAAAGTTTCGTTAAAAAATTTAAAGCCGTTCAGAAGTTGTAGCAAAAAAACTAAAAACATTACAAAAATAGCATGTTGCAAGTTCCGGTTATCAGCTTTTTGCTTTTTTACCTATAACTTTTGATTGGGTTAAGATATCTTAATAAAACTTTCAGCATAAGTTGCATGTGGCAGATAGCCAATTCCCACTCTACCACATGGTGCAAGTTTCATTCAAAAATATTCATTCATTCCAAAATGATTGCGAAAATCTATTACTTCATTCAAAATATAAAAGAAAAAAAATTTTTTTTATAACCATAAATTCTACTTAGTGTTGTTATTGTTGATGATACAGAAAGATATCACCAAGGAAGTATTTTCAGTTAGTAACAATAATAAGCATTTAATAGAAATATAAAAACTTTATATCGATAAAAATGGTTGGTTATGAGTTACGTCTGCGTTTTCACCCAGAGATTGACTGTTGTGGCTGCTACGTAGAATCCTTGTTTGCAATTACCTGCAATTTAAATTATAAGTAAATGAATAAATAAAACTGGAATCATTTACCTTCCCGGTGCCTTTGAGTTTTTAAGTCTTAAAGACTTTTTCGGATAATCATCTTCTTTAAAATGTTTTTTTTTTTTTCATAACATTTTATCAGCTCCTTTGGTCCCATTGGTTAACTTCTCAGTAATACAAGACAGCTTAGATTGTGTGGATGTTCCGCAAAGCTTGTAATTTAAATAACCACATTTGGTAGTGTTTATGCTGTAGTACATTAAACTTTATTTTACTTGTATTAAAATTTTCTTAATAGTGTTCTTTTGCGTCTATTATCCTAACAGAAAGCCGCTGAGTTTTCAAGTTAGTTCACACTTTTAGTGTCTAGAAATTTTGTACAGTCCACGAAAACATCTGCCATGGGCTGCCGTTCATCTTGAATATATAGGTTTTGTACAGGTTGCTCAGATGGCATACGTTTGCTACGATCTTTGTAGCAAATGAAATACTTGTTTCCTGGCGGGTTACATTTTGTGGCGATGAAATCTTTTGTAAGATTATGATATTCGAGCATGCTTTTAACATCTTTGTAATGTTTGTCCTGAGGAACGTCCACCACCACGTTAAATATAATCCAGTTGATCATAATCGTAACGATTACTAGTCTTAATATCTTCTTGACGATAATGTAATAAGGACTATGAAGTCAGCAATAAAAATGTATAGCTTTGGTGTAGTGACGAGCACCAGACAATAGTTGTGTTGGAAAAACTAGTATCATTCATTTGCATTTAGGATATTCCTTTGCCGTTCGTGTCCCCTTAGTTATAAACGTGGCCATCATCGAACTTTACAATCGCCATGGATAAGTAGGTGTTCTACATAGTGCATTGTTGGAAATAAAAGAAAGAACTGCAACTTGTGTTAATATAATTAAACTTTTTTCAATAAATTTTTTTGTTTCTTATTTAATTTGCGGCACATGGTAAAATAATACGAAAAGATGACAGCTAATAAACAGGGTGATAAATAAATATATTGACAATCAAAACAATTATAAATTAAGTTAACCCCCAAAAGTATGCCCTAATATTTTGTCAACTTAATACTAAATAAAAAAATTTTCGTGTATGAATCTTAAACACTGTATGTGGTCTTTTGCATATGCTGAATCCGAGTTAAATATGGGAGCTGATGAAAGCCGCTACCAAAAGATAAAACTTGATAGCTTTTTTTTCCTATCACAGTTATTTGTTTTTTTTCTGTACATTGATTCTTATATTTAACAAAAATGAAAAACTGGGACACTAAAAAAGAATCTGGACTCTCAGCCGCTTTAACATATTGCAATCTATAGTTTTGGTTCAAAGAGAATATAGACGCACGTGTGGCGGGGATCCTGCGAGTAGGTGAACCACTATGAGACTAGTGAATAATTTTGCAGAGAATGGAACAGTCGCTAGAAGGTCTTATAATTGAAACCCTTTCGTTCAAACAGAGGAAACTATTGCTGCCAAAAAAAAAAATAAAAAAAAATAACTCCAGTGCTCCAATGGGTGTCAGTAAGCAAACTTTGCAGACAAAAATTCACACTCGTAATCAGGCTAATTATTTTGTTCGAAGCAAATGTCGTCATATGCGTTCGCTAGTTTTTTCACAATGAGGTAGAATCACTTAATTGATAATAAAATCAAAAGTCGTGCTTGGATTTTAATCAAATATGGCTGGTTTTGTTTGAAAATTATAAGCTTATAGAAACAACTAGCCGATTATTATCTTAATTTATTTTAAATAAGTTTTTGAAAATTAGAAATTACTAAATTTTGCATGAAAAAAATTTTTTTTTCGTCACAATTTTGTACATCTTTAAAACTACTGAGCAGATTTAAAAACAATGTAGGCATCACTTAAAGAAAATTTTGTTTCAGAATTTCATCATATATGTGATAACCCTTTTTAAATAACCATATAGCTCGGAAATTAGAGCTAATTTAAATAAGCAAAGTGCAGTGTGGTCGAAAAACTTTTGGAAACAATTTTCATTTGTTTTGATTCAAAACCGTGCTTACTGTGTAATCTATTTTCCAAAAGTATTCTATCAAGAAAAAGAAGCAACATTTGCTGTTCCTCTATACTTTTAATATTTGCCATTACTGTACACATGAAAAGCTGTTTTTTTTATTCAGTTGCTTTTACACAATAATTTTATAAATTTTATTTACCTTTTAATTCTTATCAAACCAAAATATTGATAAAGGGCAATACAAATCTATGGTCTTGAGCAACAACAACCTAAGTCGAAAAACTTTGTACCAGTTTTTTTTTAACAAAAAGTAATTTTATGAAAACTTCACAAATTTAATAATTTTTTTGTTTATTATTGTTTTTATATTATTTTATATTTTTCAATTTAACAAAACAAAATACTAAACAAAAAAATTATTTAATTTTTACATGCATGCGTGACTTTTGGCAGTAATCAAACCTGCAATCCCAAACAAAGCTATTGTTGAAAAGCCGAGTTCTTAAAAAAATTTAATTAACATTTTGTCTACCTTTTTTATTTAATTTTTTTTTTTTAAATAAAAAAAAAATATATTACAGAAATCAGGAGAAAATTATTTTAAAAAAATTTCTAAAGGCAAGGAACGTCATTAGTCGAGTTAAGTGCTTATGGCTAATAATTGAGTTTTTTGAATTGTACTCGTAGCTGTTTGATAAACAAAACTTAAAGAAATATTTCTCTAGTGACTTTTCAGTTGTCGTTGTTTTTAAAAGCAAAACCCAGGCCGAACAAAGTGCAAACATTGAAAAACGATTTTTCTATGACGGCCCAATTAGAAATCGGTAAGAAAGGAACCAAAAAAAAAACAAATTCTAAGGAAATTTTTGATTTTTTATTTCTTTTATTCTAAGCGAGCGCTAAAAATATACGTTTAGCCCAAGAAAATGCTTTATTACGTCAACAATTAGAAGACTTAAAGGCCGAGACACATGCCAATGCCGTTCTACACGTTGAAGCTAAATTGAATGCCTTCAGATTGCAAGATGAACATGAGCGCATGTATGAAAAATTGGAGAAGCTTAAACACAAATACAATCAATTGCATGATGCTTATTTAGTAAAAGTTAAACGCTGTAAAGCTTTAGAGGAAGTTTTTCAACGTCAGAAAACTCTCAGTGGACTAGTTATGAAAACAGCTTTCGAACAAAAGCAGAAAGGTTTGTAATCAAAAGAAAAAAGAGGAGAATTTTAATTGAGTAAAAGGTGTCCCAGTAAGAATACACTTTTACAATTTAAAACAAAAATATGTATTTTTTGAGAGAATTGCGATTTTTTTATTGGATTGTAAAGCAGACATGTTCCAAATAAGTATGAAATATAATATTCAAGCCGATAGTTGAAGTTAATTTCAATTTTTCGAAAAAAAAGACCTCTTCCCCGGTGAAGCACATTTCCAACTGAATAGCTCTGTGAACATAAAAAATTTCCCTTGGAATTTATAAGCAACAAATGCACCGATAACGAGCTATTTGCTGATGCGGATTTTGGTCAGGCTTTATATTTTTGAAAGACATTCGTTACAGGAACATGATAACGAAGTTCTTGTGGCCTCACTGGCATATTTTTTATTATGTTCTTTTTCTTGCTAGTCTATTTAAGAGCAAAGAAGCTGAATTAAAACTTTCTGATTTGTTTCTTTATAGAACAAACCCAACACAACAAACATAGCACTGAGAGTTCAAATTTAGAGGCGCTTGCAAAAAAGTTACAAGTTGCTTTAGATGAAGCATACGATGTTATCGATGAACTTGAATTTGAATTAGAAAGTGTAAGTGCTTTTAAATCAGACACTGGCTGAATGCAACAGCAGTAATAAGAGTTGGTTGTTGTATGTTGTATGTTGGATGATTTGTGTTTCATACATAAATTATTTGCAGGTAGATTTCCTTGAAATGGAAAATCAACGTTTGCAAAACGAGTTGGGGGCATTAAAAAAAGATAGACAACAAAATTTAAGAAGCGTTAATCCTCATGTAGAGCAAAAAGATACAACTGGCAGGGACTATGATGAACCGGTTGCATACAGGCAAAGTCACAATGAAGCAGCAACATTAAGATGTAAATTTGCTTCGAATGTATCATCACTAGCCGATTCGATAGTGGGTGATTTGGATCCAGAGACCATGGAAAGATCAGTTTTAACAGAAAGTGTAAGTAATTCATGAAATTCATGCAGCCTTATTAGGAATGTCGTTGTCGTAGTCAAATTTACGACAACATATAGCCGGCGTTGCCAGATATTATAATCAGGCCTATGAATACTAAATTTCAAATATTTTAATAATTTCTTTAACAATTTCAGCTGATAAAGACAATAGAAAGCGAAAGTAATTGCTTAAGGCGTGAGCTATTACGAGCTCGTCTACAAAAAAGTAATCGAGCAATTAATAGGCCATTAAGCAGTACTGATGTTTAAAAGATGGAAGGGATTAGTATAAAATAAAAAATAAAGGCTAAATAATTAAAGTAAGTTTTATTACAATAAAAAATAAAAACAACAACAATTCAAAAACGTTTTTAAATTTCATACCGAATTTTGACTTTTCGCTTTTCATTTCCCGGAAATTGTTCTATCGCTATCTTTCATTTGCAACTCTACTATGCAGTTATCACAGAGGACCCTTCCGTTGTTCTTATTGGGGTAAACTAATCTAACCTAGTATTTAGAATAGAGAGAAACCGTGGCTGTGCATACCTTAGATCAAATTACAACACTCAATAACAATGGAAATATCAATCGATATAGAAGGCCATAATTTGGCCCTTAAATCCAAAAAAAGGACAATATTTGTTGACTTAATGAAATTACAGAGTAACATAAAAGAAAGTATACATGTGCTAAGCTTACTGCATGAATGCTTGCAAATGTGAGTGATTCGCTTAAAGTGACAAAAATGGTATTTCGGCAACTATAGCGTGTAGACCCTTAAACTGATGCGCCAGACACAACTCTAATTCAAAGAGAATAAGAAAGGCTGCTTTTCTCAACGACTGTATACAATGTCAAGGCAATAAATAAATGATGCTATAGCTACATTTATTTGCAATTCTATTGCTAAAAATTAAATATTAGGAAGGCCATACCTTGTCGAAATTTGCAAAGTCTGGCACTGCAAAGTAACAGATGCTTTGGAAAGCAGCCAAGCTTTAAAAAAAACTGAAATTGGACTAATCAAAATCATCAAGAACGATTGAAAGCGTGTAAAATATAAAGATTTAAAGTTACATCCCTACTCGAATTAAAGAGCCAAGATGGCTTAATTTCGTAAGTCCTAAAATGCAGCGCTTCTCAATATTTGCAAATACTTCGTATTCCTATAGCTTAGGTAGCACAGAGCGCAACAAGGAAGAAGATGGCAGGACCTCCTTTTGTGATAACTGTGGAAGAGATGAGTTTGTCTGGCGACCAAAATAGGCAACAAATTTTTCTGATACTAAATAATTACTATTTTTTCTGAGGCGTTACGGCCGCCTTACAATAAAAATCCGAAGTGGCCAGGTGACTTGTTTCGGTCGTAATTCTAATTTTAACTGTAAAAAGTCGCCAGGGGCCAAATTTAGGTATTCAATATCAATAGAAATTTCCATTTATAAATTGTTTTGAATACTGTAATTTGGCGATAGTATTTCAATATCCGATTTTATTACAATATATCTCAAAAATTTCTAAGTTATACTGACTTTGATTTTTTTTGCATCCTTTTTCAAGTTATTGAGAAAAAAGTTTAAAAAAAAACAATATAATATATAATAATGAAATTTGTGATACCAACGGCACCGAGCAACCAGAGGTGTCAGGGTGCAGATATAGTATACATTTTCTTTTTGTCTTTATTTGCACAAACTCATAATTCTTATTTTGTTTTGCTCTTTTGTTTACACTTTCATTATTTACATTTCGTAAACATGAATTTTAAAACATAAAACTTTGTGTTTCTTATCACTTTTACATTAAATTCCATACTTCATAACAAAAAACGTAGATATAAGTACTCGTACTTCCGGCATGTGCATTTTCATTGCGGAAATAACTTTTTAATTAATGTTTTTTAAAACAGGGGCTAACAAAAAGGGCTGAAAAAGAACTAAAATTTTAAAACCAAAAACTACTGCTATAAAAGACTGTTATAGCTTTTCAACAAAAAGCTGATAGAAGAGAGAAGATGCCCAAATTAAAATTATTTGAGCTGTTATTTTTGAAAGGGGCACAAGTCCACTTAAAAAATTGAATTGGCGGTAACTTTAGTAAAATGGCGTCTGTATCTTATTAAAATTAACACTAACTAATTTTTTTTTTAAAAGTGTATTTGTATCACTTTAAAAAAATAACGACTCAATAAATTTTTTTCTATTTAACCATTTTAGTTTTGTTTTAATTTCTATGTTTATAAGAGATTCCAAAAAATAAAAGGACGATACAATAAGAATGTCTTCAATAAAAGACACGTGAGCAAAATATTCCTATTTGTCAAAAATGATTTATTTTTATTTTATTTTTTATCATCCTAATCCTTGAAATGTGGTGCAACAATTTTGAAATAAAAACAATTTCATGTTTTAAATTTTTGCAATACTTTACACCTAGTTTGTTGCAATAAAATCAAGTTTGAGCTGCATACATACAAACGAATATGGTTGGTGGTGGCTCTTGTATTGCAAAACGCATAAATTACAATTTCATTAATATGAACAACAACAAGTGCTTTGAAAAAAATTACAAAAAAATAAACTGATATTAAAATCATATTAATTAAAAATAAGTTAAATTCTGCTGTGCCGAGTCTTATATACCCTTCACTGTCTTCGCCAAATATTAACATTTTTCACTTTCCACAGCCTTCTAAAATATAAACAACATACAAAAAAAATTCGTCTTACGTCCTTAAATATTTAAATATTAAATGTTTTTAGTTGTAGTTTATATTTACAACCCACCAATCAAATATTCAGATATTACTTTGGATGCCAGGTAGCGTACTAACCTATCAATCTGGAGGTCTTAGGTTCGATCCCTGTCTGTTTTCTGCAGCCAAGTAGAATTTGTGTTCGCGGATTTGTGTTGTTAAAAAAATACTCCAGTGCTGTTATTCTTAACCCTAGAATATCATTCTTATTTTTTGTACGCTAACGTCATCCTTCGTCATTTTGACTACGACCTATTTCAAGGAACTATAAAATACGCCGTGAGCGAAAATATATACCAAATAGATTTATTATTCATATTTAGTTCTTTTTTAATCAATAAATATATATTTTTTTCAATTCTTAAATGAAGGCACTTGGGGCCTTATCCCACCGTGGTCAAACCACGAGTGGTATTCATGCCTACCCCTATAACCCCTGTGACCAATAAAGGATACAGGTAGCAAATTATGTGTGCTTCTGTCATATCACACACACCTCCCTTGTTAAGGGAGTTGACTTTCTGTTTCAATGAAACAGCACATCGAAGAACATGCCACCCTGCCAGAGGTGAAATGAACCCCATTGCCAGCGTACCTTTTGGTTTCAACCACAGCCACCACGTGAACCCCCGAAGGGGACCTTACCAATTGGGTGTGCACGAAGTCCACAGACCGAACAACGAACCAGGGATGTTGTCCCCAGAACATCATCCATTAAACCCCGTGGGGTTGGAACGAAGTTCGGTCCACAGACTCCGAGCACTCATTGTTCAACCATTCTTGTGAGTATCAGCTTTTAACCCATTGCTCGGTCGTTTACGCTTCCTCTGTGGGGCTACCGGTTCCCGTGGTACCAGTGTTGAGAGTCACTGGTCGCACCCCGAAAGTATATTTGGTAGAACCCGAAGGTATCCTTCTGCCAGATTCAAACCCATGGCAGTTTCAGGCGCTGGTGCACCTATTTACCCCGGATAGTGATACATCAAGGTGGGACATTTCACATGGGGATATGGCAATTAAAAATAATTCAAAGTAACTTCTGAGTAGTTGGACAGTAGATTACCAATCTAGACGACCTCCGCTAAGCTACTAATGAAAATTTATATAGAAGTATTTAGTGACGTAAGACGTATTTGATAAATATACCATTAATACTGAAAACATATTTAGAAATACTAAAAAACTTCAGGTTTTACGTTAAAACATATTTAACCCGGCATATTTATCTTCACTCCCTTAGAGTTTTGTATGTGTTTGATATTTTAGAAGGCTGTGGAAAGTGCAAAATATTAATATTTTGCTGACACAGTAAAGGGTATATAAGACTCGGCACAGCCGAATTTAACTTATTTCTTAATTCTTTTGAATTACTTGCATATCCATTACAACAAATATTATTTAAACAAGATTAACGCTTTTGCTATTTTTTTTTTTTTTAATTAAACAAAAAAATTATAAAAATTATTTTGTTAATACTCGTTGGTATTTAGTTCATTTTTTAGTTTTAGTTTTAGTTTTCTTTTTTATGAATTTAACCCAGATACGTTGGGACAAGTTGGTTGCACTAAACCAGAACGAGAAAATCCACTTACAATTTCATTTGATTTGGTATCAAAACTGATCGCTTAGACCATTTGCAACAAACGTAAATGATAAAGACATGCAGAGTGATAATTATTTACGAGTAGAAGCACAAAATCAATTTAGAAAACATTTTAAAAGGAATTCAAATGATATGAAATGGAATTTCTTTTGAAAAGTATTTGTTTATAAACAAAAATCTACCCTCGTATATGTTTTTTCATACACATACATATTTCTTAATAACTGATATTAGACTGCGAATTAGCAAAGCGCATAATAAAAAGAATAAATAATAATGAAGTGATAATGCCACAGGTGGCGTCATTTCATTATATTGTACAGCAAACAAACATTTGTGTTCACTAGACATGTGCCAAGCATTTCGTTTTAGTGACCTGTCTTTTTCGTTCAATTTCTGAAAGTGATCCGCTCGGTCATTTTCGTTCAATCGGTTTGTTAAATGTTTCAATTGAAACACATGAACGAAGGATAGCAAAGACCGAACGACAAAAAATAACAAAAAAAAAAAAAAACAATATTAATATAGAAAAAATTTAATTATTTATTAAAACACATAAATACCATAAATAAAATAAAATGAAACATGTAAATAACATTGTTTTTATTATGAAGGCGTAATGAAACCACAAACTTTTCTTTAAAACATAAAAACAAACGAACGACAGACCGGAAGATCGAAAGACCGACAATGATTTAATAAAAGGAGCGAATCATTTTGTTCAATTGAATCGTCCAGTCGTGGTCATTATACACAAACACACATTGAAAATATCGCTCAGACAATGTTTGAATTTTTAACTCTCCTTATAGGAGAGTTAATGCAGATGCGCTAAATGTGAATCATAAGCAATCAAAAATGTCACACATGTCATGTAAACATCATTTAAACTAACTCTCTATCTTCTACCTAATTTTCTGTTTGTTCGCTACAAAAATTTTTATTTTCCAACGGGTTTGTCTGCCACGCTTATTTTTACGCTCACTTTTCAAAGATTTTCCTTAGCCACTCTGCTCATAAAGCAGCCTGAAATAAGGCTTTGATATATTTTATTTAATACTTTAGCTGGTGCTTCTGCTAATTACGAGGGCGGATTGATATTGAAGCTACCTAAGAAGGAAAAAAAATTTTTTTTTTTTTTTTCAAAAAAGATTTATTTCTCAACATAGTCTCCTTTTAGCTCAATACACTTAGTAAGACGATATTCCAACTTTTTTATAAAATCTGAATTATACGATTTTGGGAACCCCTCAAAATACGCGTTAGTTTCCGTAATCACTTCTACGTTTGAGATGAATCTTTTTCCTGCGAGCCATTTTTTCAAGTTTGGAAACAGGAAAAAGTCACTAGGAGCTAAATCAACCAATTCGAAGTGTATTTCACGTAATTTTAGCTTCGTATCTAATGCTGTGTGAACCGGTGCGTTGTCTTGAAGAAAGAACAAACGCGGCACCCATCTTGCCGATAGCTTCTTCATATGCAAATGTTCATGCAAAATGATATGATATATTTACCATTTCAACAACCTCACGTAACTTGACTCGGCGATCATTCATAACGATATCGAGGATTTTCTTGATATTTTCTTCAGTAACCACCTCTTTTGGCCTTCCTGCTGATGGTATTGTTGCAGTGCTTGCAATCCAATATTTTACCATGTAATCTGACGGAGCAGACTCACCGTAATGTTTATCGAGCTTTTCATTTGTCTCTTTCGCCGTTTTCCCTTTCAAATAATAGTGTTTAATCACTGCACGAAATTCACTTTTTTCCATTTTTCAAGAAACACAAAAGTTGCTTACCTCAAACGACTACAACAAATAAACTAATCGATGAATTTGGGTGAAATTTTAACAGCTGACGTTTGACAGATCGCAATTTCTAAAAAAAAAGTGTTTGTGTTTGTGCTACCATCTAGCGCTAGGTAGCTTCAATATCAATCAGCCCTTATGCCCTTATGTATTTACTTGGATGAGTTTTTTAACAATTAAAATTCCATTTTTGAAGGGTACATAAGCTCCCTATACTTTAAGGATACCGACTCATAAAATGAAGAACCGGGTCGGGTGTTTCTAATTCATGAAAATTACACAAAACAAGTCAATATTGAAACCAGGGTTAGAAACTTTATACTTTTTTTGTTATTATTGTAAATAGAAAATATGTAAGACAGCCCAGAGAATTTTTTCTACATCCCATTATTATTATTATTATTATCATTATGGGCTATGAACGCAGCGCAACCTTTAACATTTATTGTGCAGCCCAGTTCCTAATAAAGATTTAGGCTTTGAATGAAGCCAATTTTCTGCTCAGTTAAAGTGTTCCTACCTTTCTGGTCAGCAAGAAGCGACATGACAAGAAGTGTCATTTCATAGCGAATCTGGCTATCAAACGTAATTGCCCATAATTTTTGTTGGCTGCATGTTTGGCACGCGTCAAAATTTAAAAACCACCAACATCATAAATTTAAATAAATTCTTAATAATTTACACATCAAAAAAAGCAAGCCGGAAACATTGACAAACAGTGTGTGTAGATAAAATTAAAAAAAGAAAAAATGCTGACCGTAATGACAAATTTCTGTCAATTGCGGTGTCATACACTCACTAGTAGCAGCAAATTTTTAATGCTGCTGAAGAACAAGATGTTGAGCTGCTGTCTGTCATTTATTTAATTTAAACTAAATGAAATACTGTTAAAAATAATAACTAAAAACAAAAAATATACGCAAAAGGTTTATCATAGCAAAATGCCGATTGCAGACAAACTTTAGTCACATTAATTTGAATTAACACCCGTATCTTTTATCTTTTTTTTTATAAATTTTATAACTGTGATAAAAATTAAATCGCAAATTTACACGTACAAAAATTGGTATTTAGAAAGAAAAAAAAAACGGTTTGACATTCGCAAACTCTTTCAACTTAAAATAAATAACATGCACACCCTACTACACCCCACGTACTACCTTAATCATCTTAAAACCTTTGCAATATATAATTTGCGACAACCTTATTCTCTGGCATGATGAGCAGACAAGTGAAATCCGGGGCAAATTACGGCATTTGATATCGAGTGAAATTGCCATTTAAATTACATTTAAATTTCACTGCAATTTGTCTCCTGGTCAGCTTCAACACTTTTTAGATCTTCTAGCCCCCATTCTTTTACAAGTTTTTCGGCAGACTCTCTTCTTATTTATTCGACGGCCTATAGACCGTCAAGAAAGGTTGCACACAAACGATGTTGACACTAAAATTTTCTAGTCCCGCTTATAGGCATGACCATAATTGCAAAACTAGTGCCAGTATAAGTGGTATGCATTGAAGAAGCGGTTAGCAGCTCTATTATCTCTGCTCTACAGCTATTTAACTGTTTTGCAGGCTGTCACACAGTAAGCGAGGTATATGCTTTCATGAAAGTAGCCAGTAACTGTCTCATTTCTCTGCTAGCGAACTGGTAAAATAAGTTGGATAAAATTTTTCAATTTAAAAAATTCTTCTAATAGAGGGCACATAGAGTTAAGTGTGGGCTAAATAAAAAGTAAATGTCGGTTAGCCTCCTTAAATTAGGGCAAGTGTGCTAACCTATAACACTAGGAATGGCTGACTGTACCTAGACAAACAAAGCGCTTTATCGAACTATACATGCCAGAAAGTACTGTCGCTCCTAACCGTATGGTTTATCGGGCATTGTAGTTTTAGATACCACCAGTGTAAGATAGGGAATATTATAACCAGGCAATGCAGGTCTTGTGATTTACAAAACCTCAGAACATGTATTTTGTGACTGTCGTAGAGCAAGACTTCTGGGAGACTTCTAGTTGACTCCAAAAAATGTAGAAAAGCTCTCACTATATAAATGAACGTGAACAAGGTTCTTTAGGTAGCGGTACATACGACCTAGTAATAGTAAATACCCTATAAGTGTGTTCGATTCCTGCCTTGGAACTCCTAGCAGGAGTGTATTGCTATGCGAAGAGATCAAAAGAAACGGAAAGAAAACAATTTAGTAAAAAAAAAAAGCTAATCTCTGTTTAAGCATTTCTTGTCCACATGAGACTGCGAACAGGTACAAAGACCTAGAAAGCAAGAGGGTTGGGGAAAGGATCAGCAAAATTATGAATAAAAATTCCCCGGGAGTTTTTCATTTTTCCCTTTCGTCTTATTATAAACAAAATTTCTCCTTTTCTTATCAGATTTAGGGAATTTTCTACCAAAAACCCTTTAGAATATTCATAATTGATCTTGATATTTTGTCTAGAGCTGAATGGTCAACAAAGACTTAAGCTGTAGAACTGCCTGCTGTTGGCTTATAACAAACGCTGAAAATTACCAAAGATTTTGTGGTAAGAACTAGAAATATTAACTCCAAATCAATTTATGACCTGTTTTTTACAGCGACCGAAAGAATCTTTTGTACAGCACAACACCTAGGGTCAAGTCAGGAATTTAACCTACAACGCCTCAGATTGTGAGGTTAGCACACTAGTCACTAATCTAGTGTTTATACCGTCAATCCTTTAGGATTTGAAATTTTTCGAAAAGGGTAGGGGCGATAGTAAAATAATTAAACTCTGCTCCCATTAAAATTAATGGCTTGATGAATTCAGATACAGGGCACTTCTTCGTACATTGAGCTATAATTACATGGCGGCCTGTAAGGTCTTAACTATAACAATTCAAGACTCTGCAGGAATCTCGCAATTCTTGTAGGATTCATTTACCGAAGTCTCAGCTCTACGCTGAGCTATCACTGATGAACACTTTAAAAATACCAGTAGCAACATTGAAAATTAAAGCCAGACTTTGGAATTTCCAGTAAGATCGCCTTCTCTAAGATGACATAAGCTTTGTAACCTTAAGTCTGCTCTGGTTGCTACTCAATTACTCGCAATATTCATGGGAGCGAGTCCAGTAATTATTTTTAAGGCTTGGATTAGGTACTTTAACTTCTTGGTGATGATTTCTGAATTATTTTGCTTAATTTTAGGCCTTCTGCTATTTAACAAATTTTTAATTTTAAAATTATTTGGTAACGATTTTACGATATAAAAACTATCAATCAATGCAAGCCTGAACTGAGGCAAGAGGTTCTTCTAACACACGCATACACACACACACACACGTAGGTACATAATGTCGCAAAGTTTTCTTGCTTTCAACGTAAGATAAATGTTGATTTTAAAAAACAGTGTCACAAATTAGAGTAGAATTGCATCAGAAGCCATCCGTTAACATTAAAATTTTATTTATTTACACGCAAGTGACACAAATAAACAAGCTCACATTAAAACAAAAATTACGACAAAAAAAAAACAACGTACACGCGCTAGCAGGCAAACTGTAAAAACTGCTGCATGCAACACCACCAAACAGCAGCAAACAAGTATGAAATTATTTACTTGTAGTAATAAGATGCATGATTTTATTTATGCTCGTATTTGTGTGCCTGCATGAAGTGTGTTCTGTACGTTGTAAATAGCAAGAGAATGACAGGGTGAGTGCACTGTACGAGTACTACATGTGCACTTGTCTGTTTGTTTGTTGTGACTTTGTTTGTACAAAATCCATTCATTGATATGCATTATCAAACCACTTGTTGCCACAACTTCTATGTTACGTGCAACAACAACAACAACAACAACAACAACAACAACAAACTTATTGGTCTAAATCACTTTTAATTGAAAGTGAAAAAAATTAAAAAAAATTTTTTTAATGAATTTTGCCGAACGCCTTCTTCATTTCTACTGCAAACGACTGACTGACTGCCTTAATTTTGTTTTTTCTTTTTGGGAGGTAACTAGAATTCATCTACAAATCACTTATGAAGCAATTTTATTTCACTTGTTCAGTAAGTAAACGAAAGTAAGTGACTATATAAACCTGTGCAGGATTTCATTTCAATTATAAACACTTAAACATTTGTTCTGTCAACAACACATTCAGTGGCCAGCAAAGGACTCTCAGAAATAATTTGGGTTTGCTGATTTTTCAATTAAATAAAGAAATTCAACACGTAAAAGAAAAACTAAACAAAATAAAATGGCTTTGAAGGTAAGTTTTTACGCCACAAAATGTTATTTTATTTATAATTATATCCTGAGGCAGCTACACAAACGTTGGAGCGAAATATCGATATAAAAATATATATTTATAATTCGACCTCAAGCTTAATAAACCAGCCGTTTCAAATAAACTTAATTTCTTTGTAAAACAAAATTAAGATTTTAGCTGAGGGGCCAAAGGAGTTGCTTGAATAAATTAAAAATTAATTTTTTTTAAGCCAAGCACTCAGGATTTATGCAGGAATCCCCTCAAATTGTTAAATTAAAACATTATCAGAGAGATTTTTAAAAATTATCTAACTAAGCCGGGGGATAGACATCAAATTTCAACATCAATCAATGCATTTTTTTGCGTATTACAAGAATCAAACTTAATAAAGCTTCAAGCCAATGCGTAGCATGGTTCTGGGCCAATGAATCTACAAGCCGCAACTTATCTTGCGAGTTTGTCCTGTCACTTCCTAAATCTGAGCTTAATAGAGCTTCGAAACAGTGTGCAGCAACATTTCTTGCCAGTGCGGCGGCTTTTCATTGCCTAAATAAGCACTATGACCTGACACCCATATCCGGTGAACCCTGTTATTGGATGGTAGTCTTTTCAGAAGTGTTAGGCAATTCCAGACCGGTTTCAAAAGCGCTGAGTGTTTGAAATGCCGCCCTGCAGGCAGAGTAAATAATAGATGTGACTGTCAAAAAGTTTTATCAAGTTCTTCTCTTAGTTAGAGAGCGTTCTCTCGACTTAAAATGCTTAATAAGGTTTTAGCGGGATTTTGATTAAATACTCTTGCTTCAACACCTTCGACTATTTGATCTGAAATCGGGTTTGTGTCTGTTCTGTTTAAAATTCAATAACGTATAAGTTGGTAGTGCTTCTCTTGTTTTAAGCATGAAAATATGGGTTGTTAGCACCCGAAAAAGCGGTGCACAGAAAAGCGAAGCTTATATAACCCATAGGAAAGGATGCAGCCCTTCAAATTCTTGTACTATCTTTAAAAGGATTATGTCAGGCATGGAAAAATAAAACTATTTATTTTACTATTCATAAATATTTCATGAGAATCTTTTTATCTCCAGTATTCCTATCACGAATAAAATTTCTGACTTCCTACTAGCAGCCTTTTCTGACTCCATAATTCCCAATATTCTACCAATTCTACTAACTTTAATTCTTTCTTACAGATTGTTATTTGCTTATTCGCTATTGCCCATATTGTAGCCGGTATTGAACATAAACATGAACACGAACATGAACATGGACCGGTTGCCTATGAATTTCATTATGCTGTACACGATCCTCATACCGGAGATATTAAGAGTCAAAAAGAAGTACGCAAGGATGACAAGGTAGAGGGTGCTTATGAATTAATTGATTCTGATGGACATCGCCGTTTGGTTAAATATAAAGCTGACAAGCATAGCGGTTTTGAGGCCATCGTTTTGAGAGAACCAACCAACATAAAGATTCCTATTCCAGAACAACATCATAGTGGTAAAATATTGACACATCATGCACCAATTGTACATTATGCCTCGAAACCAATAATAGTAAGCAAACCAGTGTTGCATCATTCAAGCGAACATGGACATTTTGTTTCCTACTCAGGACCATCACACAATTACAAATACTAATAGGAAAAGGAGGAAAACCCATTTCAAATAAGACATAAAACATATAAATTCTAACACACTTACATACACGGCAATTTTAGCTGTGCAACTCTTGAGTTTATAGTAGAGAGAGGAAAGAAGAATCGAAGCAGGGGTACAGACTTGCTGGTACTCGGCAATTCTCTTTTGTTCTCTATGCGTACCTTTTCAAATTGTCAAACAAGCAGCAGACTTTTAAGTTGATTGTGTAAAAAAATGCTAAAATTGCTGAAAAATAATTAATTTTGAACAAGAATTAAGAAAAAGTTGCATAACTAAAATTGTCCTACGTGTACCTAGACATACCTAGTAAGCAAATTAATTTTTTTTTACTTATTAATTGAATACAATTGCTAAAATGATCAGACTTTAATTGGAAAACAATCATTCAGTCCTTGCATATACAATTAAGTATGTACATGGGGAAGGATGAGCTGCTTCATATTAAACTAATCTCATTTAAATAAAACGGCCCATACATGACATTAGCATACAAGCGCATTCAAATATTAAGCTCATGCTTATGAGCCAGCTTTGGCACCACATAACATGACATCATCACACTGGTGCAATAAGCGGTTCATTAAAGAAAACTTGCGGGAAAGAACTTTATGTAGTGACAAATTATGTGCTGCAATTAAAACGAAAAAAAAATTGAACGAAGCAGTGGCTAAAACAAGAGAAAATAAATCTTTTTTTATGCAAACTACTGCTTCAATTGAGCTAATTTCGCCATACACAACACAAGTAAACTGCTACTATGAATAGTAGTTTGTTAACGCTGCAGCAAAACCTACAATCACAGACGCCCAAACTACTGCTACAATTATTTGATTGCGCCTGCATGCTGCTATCGTCTATGGACCACTTAGAGATACATATACACTTTCATGCATACAAATTACACAACAACTCAATCATTCAAGCATGCAACAGCTCTCCCGAGTAACTCATTTCATTTAGTAAATACCAATTACATCCATTTATAATTAAATACTTAGAATCCATATTATAATCAAACCAAATCAATTATTTCTCAACTGATCTAAATGACAATTGTCAAAAAGGGACAGTTCACACGATGATCTACTCTTGTGTGAAATTTAAAATTAGAATTAAGATTTTTATTTGTAAATAAAGAACTGCAATGGAACTGCATCATATAAAGTGCATTGTTCTATAGAAGAACGCAAATTTCATGTTTTAATGGAGACAAGGGGTATAAGGGAAGCGAAAACTTTCATACCATTCCATTCTAGAAAGAGAACACATAACCTGCAGAGTATAGAAACACTTGGCAACTATGAAAAGCGGCTAAGATGAAGAAAATAGCAGCAGTTTTCGTTACCTAGGGCATCACTACCTACAATTCTCTGCCATAGAGCACAAGTCATTCAAGGAATTCTTAATGAATAGGAAGGAAAAAGCTTTAAAAAAAACTATTATGCATAAGTCCGTAGTTATTTTTTTGAATTTTCATTAAATTTTAATTTATTTCCTCTTACGAATTTCTGCGTTTTTGCTGACGCCAAAAATATCTTAAAAGCTTGAAACAAATATGCAGGGCAGGTATCTCAAAATTTTGTCCAGCAGTTAGTAACATTTTGAGGTACCATATTTCTTTCAAACTTTTTTTAACATATTTTATGACGTCAGAAATACCAGTAACACTTTTCTTTAATTTGGCTTTGACCATAGCCCAGTATTGTTTAACTGGCGGGAGCTGCAAAAAATTAAAAGGGTTTATATATTTTTCCACTATATAAACCCGATGTCTTTGAGGCCACTACATTGCAGTTTTTGAGTGATGGCAAGAAGCTAAATCAGAGCAAAATTTTACTGGATAGTGGTGGCGTTTAATTAGAGACAGCAATGGTTTCTGCAGGCGTTCTTTGATATACGAGTAAATTTCTCAAGTCATTGTTGAAGAGGCAATTTGCAAATTGCTTGTCAAATTCTGATCTTTTTACCAAATTTATCTATTTTGAATCGGCATCTTCACATTTGGCTGCAACTTAAAATGTTTGATCTATCAGCTGTTTTAAGTCCATTTTTTTACAATCATTGCACCTGACCATATCGGATTTTCAAGATATTTGAGAGCAATACTTTTTTCTATTTTGATTTTCCGGGGTCAACATTTACATAATAATAGGGATACCTAAATTGGCGCAGCAAGCGTTTTTTATCTGTTAAAAATTCTCTTGCTCATACAAAATGTTTGAAGCATACCGAAATAATGTGTCGGCAACGCCAAGCAGTTAGACAATGCGATTTCGGCAACGCGTTTTGTAGTGAAGTTGGCTGCATAACCATTTTTTGTTGTTGTTGTAATAACATTTTAGTTAGTATTTTTTAACTTTATTTTTGTTATAGCCTGTTTAACGATGTCACAAACAAACTTAGGCGAACGAAAGAAAAAAAAATTTACGAAAATTTGCGCTTTGCTTTCGTTCGCTTTGGTTTTCTTGTGACATCGCTTAACAGGCCATTAGTCTTTAGCGGGTTTTAGTAAACAAGATGATTAACGCTACTTTAACATAAATGCTGGACGCTAAAAAACGCTACAATTGCCGCGCCAATTTAAATTGGTCTGTAACGGCAAATATTTTTAGAAAAAAATTTTTTTTTTTAAATTTAAGAGTTGCCACTAGGTTTTTTCTAATATGCTTTTGTAAATCAGGCGGATTTTGTGTGAACACTGCTCTATATAAGGCGTTTACTGCTGCTCCCGATATCCAGCAATTTCTAATGAAATTTGTAAATTTCATACAAAACTACTAAAATTTCGAACAATTCTAAACAATATCCAATAAGAGGTTTTGAACCCTGATACTTTCGTCGTTTTGGCCTTGAAGAAACTTCTAATTTTTATCCCTAATGGCACCCACTCTCATATTATTAGTTTTAAAAAAGAACAAACAAAAAACACAGATTTGAAAGAAATAATAAATCTGCTGCATTAGCAAAAATCAGGCAAAGAAATTTTATTTGATTTTGGTATTCTCTCTTTAAGACTGTAAATTCATGCGAACATAATGCGAAAGAAGAAAGCAGTTTATAAAAATTAAAAAAAAAAAATATATAAGAAAAAAAGTCAAGTTTATAAAGAGGGAAAAAAGCACGCATTTAATTTAGAAGTCTGTTCCCAGTGCTGCAGTCGAAAACAATTTTTTATAATTACGCTAGCAGTAGCAAATAAATTTTAAAACAAAAAATGAAAAGAATTAAATTGAATTTAAATTTAAAAAAAATTATAACGACAATGAGTGTGTTTGCTTGTGCTTTTGCTTTAAATAATTTAAAATTGAAAATACAATGTCAGGCGTATCATGTGCCACAAGTGTCACACTATCATCATTTGAATAAACAATATCATGAGCAACATGATGATCAGTTGTTGCAAAATGAATTTAATGTTTTAAAAAATGTTGTTTACATTAATGAAGCCCACAGTAAACATCATCATCATTATCAACAACAACAACAACAACAACAACAACAACACTATTACAAAAATCTGCACTTAAAACAGTTGGCGGAAGCTGTCAAAAATCCTAAAAATTTAAGAAATGGCATTTATCAAGATGGTGCTGTGACCTACGATTTGGGCCTGCCAAGCTATAAAATTCTTAATCCAGATGAGCCGCCTGAGATTATTACATCCGATCATCCTCACTACCACCTGCATCTTAATCATATCAAAAGTACTAGTAATTTTACAATTGAAGACTTTGGTGTTGCAGCAACAGATAGAAAGAGAAGAATTTCGGAAACAACAACATCTACAGAGAGAACAACAAAGTGTGGTGACACTACAGATACTACGGAAATTATAACAGCTACTGCAATTAATGCTTTAGATGAAATAACAACAATGCCAACAACAAATACAATAATGGAACAGCAACCATTAACAGTGACTTCTGTTGTGCCAACTCATGATGATGATAAAGATAAACAATCAGTTTTGCAGCCGGCAGATAATCATCAGCAAACAACAGACTCTTGAGCCGTTACAAAGCATCACCTGCACAGGAGTTATCAGTCCAGGCGTTGGTTGAAAAGCACATCATAAAATGAAAAAAAAATTTTTTTTTGGTTTTATTAAAACAACAAATTACACCTGAGGCTCCAATGAAAATTTTTTTGCAAATTGTGTTTTGAAAAACAAATCTAATAAATGAGCTGTTATTTTTTAAAGTGTTATAAGTTCAATTTTTTTTAAAAAATTACTGCTAACTCATTTTTTTAAGTGGACTTATACCAGCTGCAAAAATAACACCTCAAATAAATATTAATAACTTAAAACTTCATAATTTTAAATAATTAAAAATAAAATGTGCCTTTTTTTATTTACAATTTTTTTTTTGGTTTTGTCTTTGAATGCAATTTGAAATGCTACACAGTGAAAAAAAATTGTTACATAAAGAAAATAAAACGATTTATTAATTACTCGTTACTTCGTCCGCGAAGTACCATACTGCCGCTGATATTTAAAATTTAAGTGAGTGAAGATAAATCTGCCGAGTTAAATATGTTTTAACGTAACCGGTTACGTTTTTTAGTATTTATGGCATATTTATAAATACGCTTAGGGGAAATGTAAGTGCATGGGTACAAATATGCATAAATACTTTGACTTCTCACAAAGATTAGGATGGGACACATATCATCTTAAAGGGTATGTCGTCTAGATTTATAATCTACCGCTCAAATACTCAGAAGTTACTTTGGACTATTTTTAAAATTTTTTTTTTGAAATTTCCATATACCCCAGCACTGTTATTCTCAAGGAATTTGGCAGTTTCCGTTTTGTATCATAAAATAAAAACCATGAATTTTCCGAAAATTTTAAAATACTTCCAGAAAGTTTAGAGCCTACAGATCAAACTTTTTTTTGGTTTTGGTAATTTTCATGGGCGAAATCGAGAATTGTAACTCGCAAAGTGAGCAATAATAAAAATCCCTCAAGGCATTATATGGAAGTTTCAAAAAAATTAAAATTTAAAACACTCCAAAGTAACTTCTGAGTATTTGGGCGCTAGATTACAAATTTAGACGACCTCCCCTTTAAAATGGCTGGTCGATAAGTATATGGTTACCTTCCTTGGAGTACAAAGATTATTATGCCTTGGAAAACAAAAATTTGTATAGCGAACAAGCAAACAGTTAATGAATTTAATTAAACATTTAGATAAGTTATCAGTTTTTATTTTTTGTTAAATTATAACAAAAGTATACAGGATTTTTTGACCACAGCAACTGAACACTGTTCTCAAAGTATTTTGGAATGCTGATTTTAAATCTGAGTTTCGTTTTATTCTGAGATATTTCTAAAATTCAACTTAGGACTTTCTTATACTTATTTAATTAGCAGTCATAAAAGTCCCATTAATTGAAGAGTCAAAAGGTTAAAAGCTTCCACAAAAATATTCCTCGTAGTGTTTTACTCAAGTTTGTTGAACATTTCCTAAACCTAAAACGGGTTATATACGCATGGTTAGCTACGCCGATTCAGAATTAAAATTTGCACTTTAAGGCAACCAGCAAATTTGTTAAAGAGCCAGATAAAAACTTTTAAAAACGCCACTACAGGTGCACTTATTTTTGGTCCCCTGGTGTTGGAACCAATCTGTAAGGCACCCATTTCTTGCAGGTATTTTCATTCTGCAAAACATTTTAATTTATAGCCCAGAAAAATGGCCCTTTAAACTTAAATTAATAGGCCTTGTTACCGTTGTCGAGGTTGTAGTAGAAATTCGAGAGCTTCAATACAAAACATGGGTAGCGTTGCCACATTTCTTCGCTGTCATAACGACTTCGACAATCGTTATAAGGCAGAATATTAAATGATTTATTAATTTAATTTAAAATTTTAATTTTTTATTATATTTAATCCTTAAGACGCATATTTACATCTAAAATGAATTTAAAAAAATATTATTTATTATCTATTATATGACACTGAGTAAATAAGTTTGTTTTGGGAGTGATTCGTTGGATTATTTTCAATAAATCTACTAATAAGGGATGATAGGGAATCATCATATTTATCCAGGTGACATGCCATATGAAAGATTTACTTAAAATCGGTTTATTAAAGAAAATACGAAACTCTGAATTAAAATTTCCTTTAAGTCGTACCTACAATGTTTTCAAATTCGCTCACTAGACTCAGTTATGGTTTAGGTAAAAATTTCAAAAAAATTTAATTTAAAAAATTTTTTTAATTAAATTAAAGCAGAAATCCAGCATTTTTCTATTCAAACTGATACCCTCATAAGCTTCAAAGAAAATGGGATCGGCACTATTTTATTTATAATACAATCATTAAACATTTTTTGATTTTATTTTCAATTTTTCAGTTGCTTTGCTCGCATAGTTGAGTTTAATATGTAAACTTGTGTGGTTTTCTTATAATAAAGAAAATATTGTTTAAAGTAAAATTTAATCTTTTAAAAACTACAATAAAATCTTTTATTTACATGCACAAACACACATTTTTTAAATTCATATTTAATTTCGTTATTTCCCATTGGCAAACTTGCAAGTTATTTATGATCTTAAACAATCGTACGTGCTAATCTACTGAACTTCCGTTAATTTCTTGGATTTTTTTATGGAAACACAAATATTTAGCCCAAGTATTTTATTATAAAACGTCTGCATGAGTTTTAAGCTGAATTTAGAATACTTTGACTGATGTATTGCTAACAACTAAAACACCACACACAACAACTTTTCAACTTTGTTGATTTAATTTTAAACAATCATTTAGGCCAATACAAATTTATTAAGTCTTTGGAATTTACTGCACTTAATGGAACGTGCAAAATGCTGTTAAAGGTAAATAAATTTTCTTATTGTTAAAAGTTTTCTTTTGAAAAGGAATTATTATGGGCTTTTATACACCTCAATTATGTAGTTGACTACACATCTGGTATTATTTTTATGCTTGGCAGCTGAGCTAAGGAGTAAGCCTTTGCAACATAGAGATTGCTTTGAATGTGGGGAGGAAATATGGGAAGAAGTGCCCTGTCATAATATACCACACAAGTTTAGAAAGGTAACACCAAGACCCACAGCAACTTTACCCAAGACCACAAAGCAATATACAACTAAGCCTGCTGTTACCAAGCCGGCATATTTGCCATTGGCAACTACTACAACAAGTCCTGTATTTACAACACCAAAAGATCCTTATAGAAAATGCTATTATCAATGTAAACTTGGTTGCAAAGAGTTTTGCCACAAAGTGGCCATCAATCCACAGGATAAACAAATCATACAGGTATCAAAAATATCAGAGCCTGCTGCAGAGGGTGACATGCAATTAACTCATATTCTACAACGCAAATTAATACCAAAAATTGAGCAAACCTACAACAACCACAATCCTGAGTCATTATACAACAAGCATAGACCTGTACCTGCTGAGGCGGATATACAATCCTCCTATACTGCCCACACAATGTCTGTTCCCTTGCAGCACGTTTATTTAAATGATAAAATTATAGATCCAACATTTTTATCAACACATTCATCACCTACACCAGTGAATAATGATTTGCCGTTTAATTTGGATAAATATGATGATTCTTTATCATCCCTTATTAGTAGATTTATAGAAAATAATCCAACGAATCACTCCCAAAACAAACCTATTTACTCAGTGTCATATAATAGATAATAAATAATATTTTTTTTAAATTTATTTTAAATGTAAATATGTATCTTAAGCATTAAATATAATAAAAATTAAATTAATAAATCGTTTAATAATCTGTCTTATTACGATTGTCGAAGTCGTTATGACAATGAAACAATGTGGCAACGCTACCCATGTTTTGTATTGAAGCTCTCAAATTTCTACTACAACCCCCACAATGGTAACAAGGCCTATAAATTTAAGTTTAAACGGCCTTTTTTCCAGGCTATAAATTAAAATATTTTGCAGAATGCAAATACCTACAAGAAATGGGTGCCTTACAGATTGGTTCTAACACCAGGGGACCAAAAATAGGTGCTCTGGCTCTTTAACAAATTTGCTGGTTGCCTTAAAGTGCAAATTTTAATTGTGAATCGGCGTAGCTAACCATGCGTATATAACCCGTTTTAGGTTTAGGAAATGTTCAACAAACTTGAGTAAAACACTACGAGGAATATTTTTGTGGAAAGTTTTAACCCTCTAACTCTTCAATTAATGGGACTTTTATGACTGCTAATTAAATAAGTACAAGAAAGACCCCTAACTTAAAGAGTTAGAGGGTAAAAATATTTCCCGTGAAATTCTACTACAAGTCTCTAAACACGTCAGTGATGTCAATTTAACTTAAACGCTAGAAATAAAACAAAACTTGAAACATGTTTAAGGGTTAATTAATTCATTCTTATTTAGAAACAGAGCAAACACGTTGCACTAAAATGGATTTCAGGTGGTGGCTTATATAAAACAAATTAAATGTAACTAGCGGTTGTTTTTTTACAGCAGTGTTGCCAGCTCAAAATTTTAAACCTATAAAAAAAAATAGCCAAAAAAATATGCAAAAGGAAGCTGACAAAATGATATTTAACTGCTATGAGTTTTTCTAGAAGAGACTGAATGCCCACAATGACTGGTATGGGAATTCAATAATATTTAATAAAAAAAAAATATTAAAAAAAAAGTATTTACAGAAAAATAACCATTTGTCACGATCAATTGTAAAGTGTTTGTACCACCATTGTAGGAGACAAGTACTAGTGTTGAACACAGCCTACGCTTGACTATGGCACGCATCTAATGTGTGTTACCAACTGGTACACATACGTAGAATTTTCATATTTCGGTATTATTTTCAATAAATATATTGCGAAATTATAAAATAAAAAGTTGAAGACAACAAACTGTAACAATTTTAAAAACGCTGTTCAATACCACCTTTTAGATGCACCCTATATAATAAAATGACAAACAAAAACAGTACTTTTGTACATTAAAAACAAAAAAACTTGGTGGTAAAACACTACAAGATATTGTCGAGGCAATACTACTGCTAAAGGTCGAGGGCTACAACACGAACGATAAGCAATTTTTTGTTTATCCAACATAAAATGTGTAACTAGCAAGAAGGTACAGTCATCTCTCGTGGAAGTGAAGTAAATTGGCCAACAAAATGGTGCGATTTGACTAAAGTTACAAAATCAGTCACCACATGAGTAAAATCGGTAAGGTATAGAACGAATTCTTTCGTTTATGTTAAAGACAAGAAACGTCGGAGCATATGCGTGTTGGAGCGCCCAGCGGTGGCAAGACGCAGGATGATCTACCTAGACAGTGGGACATTATACACAGAGGACCTAGCTGTAATTAATCCTACAACAATCACGAGAATCGTAAAGAGATTGCACCTGAAAGCTGGGCTGCACAATAGATTTTAAAAGTCGCGCTGCAATTGTGCCTCGTAATAATAATAATATTGTCCTCAAATTTTTGTATACTATCCAACAACCTAGGTACCTCTGTCAATGTGCTCATCATGAAAGATTTATTGTTTAGCCCCACGAGCAACTAAAACAGTCCCAAACTTCTCATGAATCTCGTAATCATTAGTGCCCAAATTTTTCCTAGCTTTTCTGAGACCAGTATCCCAAAACTTAAGTACTTCAATCTGCATACTCTTGACAGACAATAGCAATAATTCTGTACCCCCCAATTTTTACTCATAAGTCTACAATATCGTGTTAATGGTTCAGTGTAGAATTTAATGTCACTCCTGCCGAGATACAAAACAGCCTTCATCTTAACATGATCAGGTTTAAGGCGTTTCTTCGATTGCCGCATGCCTTCTAGACATCTCAACCAATGCTACGATTCTGGTTCTTCTACCTTTGCTTAGCAAGTCACAAATTTACTCTAAAGAAGCTTCCCAACCTATGAACGGGCTTTCGGAATCCTTTTTAGTCAGATGGTACGCCGTTTCATGGTCTTTCATAACCCAAACCAAGCTTGATAGGAAGAAATAGCCTACCAATGTATTTACAGCTGCTTATTTACTCTGATAGAATGTATATTCAAGAACCAAGGCTATCCTACTTAAACACTCTATTACGTACATCGTCATAGGATTTCAAAAAAAGCCCTAAGTCACAAAGAATTTAAATTAGACTTTTTGATTGATTATGATACATCAAAACAATTAAAATTATTTTGTAACATTTCTTGAAACATTTTATTGCAAAGATATGGTTTTGCTTGCTCTAAAACTTCCGTCAGAAAAATTGGTAGCCATTTGCCCATAGGAACTGTTTTACGGAAATTGGTCTTACAACTCTTATCTCGACATTATTATCTTCAATTTTGGTACCATCAGTATATCGGAACTATCCTTTTATCTACAATAATTTAACAACATTTCTCCAAGCTGAGTTTGAGCAAATCAAAACGTTCTGCTTGTAAACGTCTTTAATACAACTCTAATTGAAATTCAAGCGTAGTTATCGGCAGAGTCATTGAAAGTTGTGGCATATAAAAAATTTATTTTATTTTTTATAAATAATATAAATCAATTTAATAAAATATGTCTTCCAACTGGATATTTGCTTGTCTTATGTATTTTGTAACTCATAAAACTTTTTTTTTTTTACTTCCTTTTTTTATTTTATTTTTTCCCTTGTACGGGTATCACTGCTTGTTTAACCTAACCTAGCGTTTTAATGTAGGGTGTCATTTGAAATGTATGCAGGCGCATAATAATCAGGTCTTTGTGAAAGGTGTGTTTTTTTTATTATTTTTGTTTTCAAATAGGTTGGGTCAGAAAAACAAATATAATACTCGTGCTGTTGTTGTCTGCGGCATACTTTTTTTAAGTTACAGGCTCAGAAATTCTTGCAAGCTTTCGTAAACGCATGTTTGTATGCGTGTGCGATAAAAATGTACGCATACTAAAATGTGTGCATGATTTAAGATTTCTTGTTTAATTTATTTTTTCTTTTTGTATTTGGAGCCATAAAGCTAGTAACCGTGTTTAAGGTTGCATTTAAATATTAATCTAATGGCAATAAAATTTAAATATTTCATTCACATAAATTCCAAGAACATGTTTGATTAAGCTGCTTTGCTATACATACAGTGGACAAATTTATGCAAATTATAAAGATAGTTTAGCTTACAAACATTTAAATTTGACAAATGGAAGAGTTAAACTAGATAGAACTGGCAAGCCACAAAAGAACAGATTCTCTATCTCTCAGATAGAGAGATAGAAATAGAGATAGAGGATAGAGATTAAGATAGAAATAGAGATGGAGATAGAGACCTTCCAGTGTAAACAGCTTTATGGGCGTACAGCCCTCTACGTACATGAAGTAATTCATTCTTACAATTAGAAAATAATTTTATGGATAATTTTAAAAATAAATACAAACACAACAGAATTAGATGGGGATAACTACTTCGTTCGCCGGTCAGTGTATGAGAAAATGGGGTCATGGACATAATATAATTGTCATCCTCGAAGATTTCGACCTAAATGCCAAAAATAACTTTCAGTGTCCATTGTAACCAAGAGCAAGTGACACGATGAAGCCGGATACTGAGGCACCAGTGGTGCCAAGCGGGACGACGAACTAGAAGAAACATGAAATACTTCACTGTGGCCCAAAAACGTCGTATTAAAGCCATAATCACAGATGAAATGACGGATGAAGAAGCAAGGGAGAAAGAATGCACAGAGTTGAACCAGGTATCGGGCACTCAATCGTGAAAGCGCAACAGATCAGCCAACAATCACCCAGTGACGGCAGAAAAATTTTATTTTTTTTTTTTTATTAAAAAACAAATGCAAAAAAAAATTACTATACAAGTTTTTATGGCAAATTTATCAAAACTCTTTTTTGTTTATTTATATTTACAATAACATTTTTTTAATCTCAATTTAATCCTTTTATCTGCATGTCAACTAGATATTTTTTTTTTCATTTAATTTTTTTTTTTTTGTCATAAAAAAAACATTTTGATTTAATCTTGATTAAAATAACAATGTTTTATCTTTAACTAAAAAACAAAAACAAATAAACTTTGCATAAATTCAAAATTTTTAAATTTGAACGTAAGTCGATTTGGTTAAGCATGCAACGTTGGCCCATACGCACACACAAATGCAAGCACTCATTTTTTTAAAACAAAATGCAATTGCAGATATTTTTTTTTTTTGCCAAATGTAAGGTTAACTTTTATAGGCAACAACAAAAATTATTTATAATTGAGTAATAAAAGTCTTAAAAAAAAATAAAAGAAAAAACCAAATAAATTTTATTTTATAAATTAAAAAAAAAATTAAATAAAACAAATTTTGTTTAACAAGTCCAAAGCCGACACACTCACTCACATTCGCCACACACATACAAAAATAGTCTACTTAAAGCGATACAATTTTGAAGAACAATAACAACAATTGCAGTGAATATAAAGTGCACATCAATATGATAAGGTCGACGTTTGGTGTTTAAATAAAAAATAAATCGACTAAACTTTGATTTTCTAGGTCTATCGCTTTCTACATATATACTGTGTGTATGTACAGGGTGTCCGCCGGGAAGGTATACTACTAATATTTTGATAAACATTAGTCTTGACAGTTCATATTTGGCAGTCGTGAAGTAGACACGTGGCAAATGTATTATGGAAAATAACCAACGTGATTTTTTAATCGTTAAAACATTTTACCAAAATCAATCATCGATTACTGTGACGATGAGAAAGTTACGTGAAATTTTTGGGAAAAACAACGTGCCAACAAAACGTGCAGTGAATGATTTCGAAGAAAGAAGGTCTGTAGGTGATAGGCCCAAGCATGGACCACAACGTACTGCAAGATCGGCTAAAAACATTACTGCTCCTCAAGAAAGTGTTCAAAACAATCCATCAACCCCAATTCGCCGCCGTGCTCAGGAGCTTGGTCTTCAAACAACAACTTTGGCCACAATTTTGAGCAAGGATTTGCATTTTTTTTCATATAAGATTCAGTTGGCACAAGAGCTTCTTCCACAAGACCATTTACGACGCCAAAAAACAAAGTAGTATACCTTCCCGGCGGACACCCTGTATCATGAAAGTCCATGATTGAGGTCGAGTCACTCAAGATAGCAGCGAAATTTGCTCACTTCTCTAGCGTTTAAGAGAGCATCCGCCAATGCAGCATCCCTGTACATACGATCGTCTGGAATTATTCTACTCTAGCGTTTATCGTTTGGATACATATAGAACCTTTTAATGTTTGGGCCTAAATAGCGCAATATCGGAAATAGTTTTCTGAAAACCACAACCTTTCAGTGGAGTAAAAAATAATTTCAGTTGAAAGAGACAAAAACTATTGGTCAAATCGCAGCATTCGATAACAAGCAATTCGTTTCAAAATTTTCAAATTCTTTAATACAAAAGAAGCGAAATTTCGATGACTTTTGTTCGATATCGAATGCGACGACTCCATGGCAAAATAAAGTGCACAACGACGCAATAAATCTAATATTATTTGAGCTGCATCTTTATTGCTGTGCTACTTTGACCAGAAAAGTAAACTTATCACTTTAACGCGCACAATTAAGCCACATCGATAACTAAATAACTAATAAAATTTAGTGAAACCCAAATAACAAGAATTTGCCAACACAAACGAGACAAATGGTGGCTAAAATATTTGGAAATGGATGGTTGGCTGAGTAATGCTCTACAAAATTACTTAAAATCAAATAATTTATGACAAAAGGCTTCAAAGTTATGTACAAAATTATTTTCTAAGAAAATCTTAATATTTCAAGTGCTTTTGCAGAAAATTTTCCTTTAAAAGAAATCTCTGACAAAACATTCCTTTAAGAGTCTAGAAAGATGTCAAAGAAATTGAAGGCACAAGGATATAGAGAAGTAGGGAAATAGTAAGAGAAGAAAAGAGAGTCCCTTACCTAAACCAATTACTACTTCTAACGAAGCTAAATAGCAAGCTGATTGTATAGTACCGGGCAAAGACAGAAAAGATGTTCCACAGTTTACTCCTCCTCGTCCTAATACTTCTACATTAGTCATTTGAAGGCAAACCTATTCTCCTAAAGTCTAAGATCACTCTTATTGAGTACCAATGTCTCCTGGAATGTAGTTCGCAACTGCAAAATAAGGCATTTTGTTTGCTGAGTACATTTGACGATTCTCAATAGTTTTAGAATTTCGGTTTGACTAGAGTTATTTCTAATACAGCTCAAAGAAATGGCAAGTGGTTATGGTTATTTGAAAATGCAGTCTATCCACTCGTTGTCAGCAAGGCCCTCATGTCCAGACAACTAATTCAATGTTAGCTTATTGTAGGCCCCAAGCGTGTTCAAAAATTTTAGACATCCCCTATGACCATTGGCGAGCTTAGCTCAGATTAGCGTTACGATATCAGCCCAGTCTGTCTGTGCGTCATTAAGTATTTTGTGTCAACCCACCTGTCGTTCTCTTTAAGCTTTCCCTCTATAATTAATAAACTGCCAGTACTACTGCAAAACGGAATTTCTTCAACGGTTAGGAAAAATATGAGTGGCTCTACAGCATTCGCCACTGGATATTGTGTGTAAAAACAGTCAAAAATTATACTAGAATTGACTTTTTACTGTTTAACATCCTGTTAATATGTAAAAAGAGTTTATATTCGAAACATAAATTTAATTACGAATATTTTTATAATATTTAACAATTTCCTGTTTGCATGTCAGGTGAACAGGCAAATGGCAACGTGTTTGAGATAATGCTGGTACGTATTATAGGGTACATACAGAACATACATACACACGCCTGCGTTTCTATGAAAAATGCATAAGTATGTACTAAATGTGCATATTTCACTTACGCACTATAGTGATTGCCTATTGCAGTTGACCGGCCGACCACACCATACAAATCTCACAAACCATTTCATATATAAATGTCTGCTATTAATGGACAAGAATCGTAGTTCAACTCAGGAGTTTCAAGTGATACAACAAACCAAGCAGCAATTTCCTAGCGTTGCCAAAATAAAAGAAAAGAAAAGAAAATCCTTAAGTTGTGAATACTGCAAAGTCATATAACATTTTTAAGTACAACCCACAAATAATCTATTAAACATGTTCAAAGTAAGTTTGAGAATTTAAGCCAAAAAAGTAAATTTTTTTAAATATTTTTTTGTACATCCTTTGCAGTTAGTTGCTGTTTTGCTGGTTGCTTTAAATGCTGTTCTTGCAATTGAATATCCTTTGCTACATCAACCCGCCTTGATTAAGCCCTTGGTTAAAGCTATTGAAGTTGAGGCTCCTGCTCACTATGACTTTGCGTATTCGGTGCACGATGAACACACCGGTGATGTTAAGAGTCAGACAGAATCACGCAAAGGAGATGTAGTACATGGCCAATACACTTTAATTGATGCCGATGGATTTTTGCGTACCGTAGACTACACATCTGATGCTCACAGTGGTTTTAATGCTGTTGTTCGCCGTGATCCTTTAGGTCATAAAGTGAAAGCAATTGCTCCTGTTGCTAAAGTATTAGTAGGACCACCAAAATTAGGTCTACCATTGGCCTACCATTAAATCCGTACCCATATCTGACCACCTTAATCCCTGATATGTAATAAAGGTCTCCGTGACGACATCAACAGAAATTCACACACCATACATACATTAACCAAGTCAACCATTATCGCGCCCATGTAAATACATACATAAATATCATGCTCGTATTTATACAAATAAGCACTACATTTTCTCTTTTATTTAAAAATATTCATAGAAATTCTAAAATGTAAGCGAAGTAGGCAACAACATTCTATTCTGAGATTATAATTTTAAGTAAAACAAACCTACATACAAATGCACTTTACTTTATCTTTGTCTACTCTCATTAATTAAATAGATTCTAACAGAAAAGTAGCATTTTGTGAATGGTTTTTAAGGCAAACTATTCTCATTCTTACACTTCTAAGCATACATACTGATCTCTTTTCCATTTCTTTCCCAAAAAGTGTTATTTCTTAGCCTCATTTAAATTGCCATTAATTTTATGAAATTTATTATACAAAATCTACTTCAATCACATCAATATAATTTACCACATACTTTATACCTACATGCATAATACATACATGTGTACATACATACACAAATTTATTTGTTAATTCATAAAATCACACACTTTAAAAACTAAAATTTTCTGTATGTGAAATGAACAAAAACATACATACGTGCCATATAAATTGCTAAAAGAGCATTTTACAAATTAATAAAAAGAAAAATTTTAAATGCAACTTAAAACAAACAATTTCTTTTTTGTTCCTCAAGTAAATTTAAATTTCTTTGAGGCATATTTTTGGGTTTAAAAAAATAGACACAGATTAGTATTGCAACTAGCTATCCTAAATATGGAAGCTTTTAGCAGCAGTTCATTCCTTTTGAAAATGAGGTTAGGTTAGCTTAGGTTGCACTGGGCCTTACATTTTTTCAATGCACATACATAAGTATGTACGTCCAAGAACCGTGTATGGGGAACTTTATTAGTTTTTCTGTTAAAGAAAATTTATTCCACATAAAAATTAGTTACAGAAGCCGAAAGGGGGGTTCATTACCTTTAGTTTGAGGTATGTCCCTTCCCCGCACTTTTTATGGTGTGGCCACTGTACAAAATTTCCCGTGCAAGAACCGTGTATGGGGAACTTTATTAGTTTTTTTGTTAAAGAAAATTTATTCCATATAAAAATAAGTTACAGAAGCCGAAAGGGGGGTTCATTACCTTTAGTTTGCGGTATGCCCCCTCCCCGCACTTTTTCTGGTGTGGCCACTGTACAAAATTTCCCGTCCAAGAACCGTGTATGGGGAAATTTATTAGTTTTTTTGTTAAAGAAAATTTATTCCACATAAAAATTAGTTACAGAAGCCGAAAGGGGGGTTCATTACCTTTAGTTTGAGGTATGTCCCTTCCCTTCATTTCACATAAAAATTAGTTACAAATGCCGAAAGAGGAGTTTGAGATACATTCCGTCCTCGCACTTTTTCTGGTGTTATCAAAATTTAAAAAGTTTTTATTGAGCAATAAAAAATAATATTTATTATTTTATATTATTTATTGTGCATACTAAACACACAGAAGGATTTTAAAAATTTCCAAAGCAAATAACTGGGGCAGTACGAATTTCCACAAGAAAATGTACTTTATATTTTGTTCTGAAAATATTCTACCATCTCCAATATTTTTTTATGTGGGCTTTGTTAAAGTAATTTTGTAAAATACAAAAACAAAAATTTTTGTTTTGATATATAAAAAGCGACAATTTACATTTTTTGTTATTACATTTCCAAAAAAAATCTGGGAAATTTTATTGTAATTAATAAGACGCATGTATGTATGTATGTATGTATGTGTATCACTCACATATTTTTGGTTATCTTGCTAATTATTAACCAAGGTAATTAGCCTTTCTTTTATATGTATATAAATATTTCCTTATTCACATTTTCATAAATTGCTCTATTAATTGTCTAAAATTCAAATACTACGTATATAATTTTCTACTTACCTACATTTATATCCACTTTTCATTTGTTAGTCATTGTTTTGATGTGTTTGGTTTAATAATTTTAATTTCATTTCATTCTCAAATTCTTCTAATCATAGTGCGCCAACAATAAAAACTTCTTTCTGCTTACGCACACTGCAGCAACTCATAAAAATCAGGTGACACTGAACACGATGATCGCGACAGCGCTGCCTTAGCTCTGCTTTTAAAAACCCATGATTTTTTTAAACAATTTTCTTCATGAAAAACAATTTTGTTTGCAAAAAAAAAAGAAAAAACTATTAGATTTATGGAACATACATACATTAAATTACATTAATTAACTAAAACTATTAATTTTACAGCACTTTTTGTTAATTTTTAAACATTTTTTTCTAACAATTCAAGAGGAGACAGCCACACACTACAAAAATTTTTTACAACTAACGAGAAAAGTACAAAAAGAAGTCGGTGTAAAGAGAAATTAAAGAATTTTTTGTGGAACTTAAGCAGAAAAAGAAAGTGAGAGACCAACAGCATTAAATGAAAAAGGGTTGCTTTTATTTTTGTTGTGATAAGTGTGTATGTATGAATATATGTAGTGGGATTGAGGCAATTGCAGTGATTTAGTACTAGTAGTTGTTGCTTGCGGTTAGAGATTGTTATTAAAATAAATACAAATCTATGTATGGTATATACTAGGGCAATGCACAAGCATACTTGAAACGGCTTACAAGCTAATTTTATTATAAAATATTATCCATATTTATAGTTTTATGTGGCTGGTGCTCTAGTCAGCAGAGAGGATAAATAGTTGTGAGAAAAAAATATATTATTACATTTTTAAGGCAGATACCATTTAACTATTTATTTTGTTTATTAATAATTAGTTCATTAATTAGTAGGTAAATATTTACGGTCAAATTCATTTTGTTAATAAATAAGCCATTTTTAAATGTGAATGTTTTCATTTTACAGAATAAAATAGTAGCGGCATTATTTATAAAAATATTTTTTTTTTATTAAACAAATTTCGTATAAAACATTGAATAATAAACCATTGCTATAAAAAAAAAAGAGTTTTTAATAAAGCCGTAGAAATCTGAGCAACGTTTCTTTTATTAAGCGCTTCTTATCTTTAAATTTATGTTGTTACACATAATCAAAAATTTTTATTCCTTTGGAAAACCTATCGAAGCTATAAATTTATGGAATATAACATCCTGTCAAGGCCTGGCATGACTTTTTTCTTCAAAAATGCTTAATTTTCGTGCTGAATTTGACCAATGGCATAAGTAATGTTGATTTTGAGAGCCACAGGAGTTTTTGGCTTATTTGCATAAACCTGAGACTTAAGAAAACCCCATAATAAGAAGCCTATTGGGATCCAACCGCACCATGTTGGGGAAGAAGAAAAAAGAGAATTCCCTCAAATTAGACGTGCAAAATGTCCAATGTAGCATATGTGGCACATATCACCGTGAGCATATAACTTTGGTCTTTATATCATCTAGTTAAAACGAAAAGAATGATACGCTGTAGTTCTCGCTCTTAATGTTCATGGAACAAAATACCCATATTAATGAAATAATCGACCTAGCAAAAGAGACTGAATAAATGACAACCAATACGGCAGATGTAGCCTTTATCTAATTTCCGTATTAGAAGAGAAACGTCTAAAAAATTTGTATGGAACACACTCAATATTTAAAATATTTTTGAATGTTTTTCATAAAAAAATCTTTAAACGATTGGATAGTTCGTGTTCCATAAACAGCACATTAAAATTATATGCATATTGTTTTTCGCTCATTTTTAGAATTTTACAAAAAGAATTTTGAAAATTTAACAACGGGAAGATCGTCGTATACTTTTGTAATAACCACCCCTCATTTTTTTAAATGGATTTCATCCACATGTTCACATGTTGCTCGTAACTCAATCGAGGTCATGATATAATTTAGATTGGTCTCGCTTACTTTGAAAGGCTTAAGTTTTGTTAAGCTTGTTTGTTTGTTTGTGACTAAGCCACACATCACTACAAACATGTGTAATATTTTATAATAAAAGTATTTGTAAGTAATTTCAAGTATGCTTGTGCAGCCCTTTAGTATGGGTACACAGTTTACAGAAAAAAAGAGACTTTATAACAACATAAGGAATCAAAATCCTTTGCCCCCAAGGCGAATTCATGCAAAGTGAAATCATCAAGCATCTCTGTGTTTAAAATATTTGTCAAAAAAGACATGGACTCCGACCATGTAACTACACAACTTTGCCACGTCAGGAAAAAAAATTAAAATGCACACATGCTTTTCTGATATCACCTTGTATGAATTCGCCTTCCATCTGCCCTCCTTCGATACTAAATACGACTAAGAAAACTTTACTATAGATTTGATTGTATTGAAGGTATATAAATAATAGAAAACAAAATTAATAGGTATAAACGGAAGTATTAAAAGCTTAAAATGCAAACGAAAATTAAACATAAGAAATTTAAGATCTTGTCGGCAGATTAAACTGAGTCACTAGACTACTGTGGTAGATACATCACATCACGTCTATGTTTATAAATTCTAAAAATGTACGAGTTTAAACTTTGAAGGGCCGACAAGCACACACACCTAAATAGTTTTTTTTTAATAAAATGAAAACCACTTAACGCAGACGCCTTCATACATAAAATATTACAACAACAATAAAAAAAATCTTATTTAACCAACATACTTTATCACAGTCAAAAGGGACTGATTGGTTGAGTGAGTAGTGAGTGACTGACTTACTAAATGACTGACTGACTTAATTTGCAATGAGCAGAAGTGCGATCGAATGTTTGATATTAGATATCATTTCCTCCATAAAGTCAGCTAAAATAGATATGGTTGTTGATGTTGGCTGTGTGTGCAACATACACACACACAAATATACATGCTCGTATACAAATATTGCATAATAAGGTAATTCATTTGTATGTTTTTGGTACATTTTTGTGCAACAAATGTGAAAATCATACTTCTATATGCTGGGGGTATCGATATACACATTATTCAGCACTGTAACCATACAACTGGGTTTTTGAAATTTTGCAAGATGATCAAAAGTGTAACTTTTGAGCGTCACCAAATGGTAAACAAACTCTTTTCTGCTGGGTGTTGTTGATGATGGAGGTATAAAAAGAATTGGCTAAACAAATGTTTACCATTAGACATCTTCTATTCAAATAGTAATTATCCTTGGCCATTTTTGAAACATCTTAAACATGAAAGTTATTGTAAGTTCACTTGTATTGTATTTTATTTGGAATATCAATTATATTGGAATATTATCTGTTGCAGTGCTTCTCATTTGTCTTGGCTGTTGTATGTGTTTTGGCAAATGCCAGTATCATTGGACATCCCACAATTGAATTGGAGGAACACAGTCCACCACATTACGAATTTCAATATGCTGTACATGACACTCACACTGGAGATATAAAAGATCAATTCGAACATCGTCGTGGCGAATACGTAACTGGACGTTATTCGCTTGTCGAACCCGATGGCCACCGCCGTATTGTTGATTATAGCTCCGATCCACTATTAGGATTTTCAGCACAAGTGCGCCGTGAATCCCCCGCTTTGGTGACAGGACATGCTGTTGTCGAAGAATGGCCAGCTCCAACACATCGTCGTTAAATGGAAATCCATAGCTTCTTAACGAAAGCAAACAAACAAACACCATCTTCACAAGAAAAATAACAAACAACAGATTTGTAATTTTCTAACATTAACAATAATAATATTTTATTTACAATTTGTTTTGTTTTGTTTTTATTTTACTTCTTTATAACTTGCTCTCTTACCTTCTATCTTTTATCTCTTAAAAATACATATTTTTACTTACAATAAATGAATAGTATTTTACTACAATCATACTTACATACAAGACTTTAATCCTACAATATTTTATTTCTTTAGTTTACATACATACTCCATACATGTCCTTATAATTTAATCTATTAATTTTTTACTCTTTTTATTGATTTTTTTTGTTATCACAGAAATACTTAACATGATTATAATTTGCTTTTAAATCGTTAAATTAAATTTAAGGATTTACTTGAACATTATGAAGAAAGATGCTAAGTAAAATAATAAAATAAAACAAAATAAATAATATAAAATTGAATAAAATCAATTAAAATAAATAAAATAAAGTAAAACAGAGCGGGAGAATAATATGAAATTTCATATATAAATAAATAAATAAAATTAACAATAAAATTAAATTAAATAAAATAAAAATAAACTAAAATGCACAATAAAATTAAATTAAATAACATAAAATTAAATTAAAATAAACAATAAAATAATATAAAATAGAAAATTTAAACTGATTTAATTTAAAAAATAATAATAATGATATAAACATTAACAAATAGAGAGTATCCTAAAGTTGCTGATACATATTAATTGCCGTTTCATTTTTTTTTTTTCACAAAATGAAAGTGACTGGCATTAACGTTAATTTTTCAAAAATTGTGAAAAATCAAACTTCAGGGATTGAAGATCATACAAATAAACTAGTGTGTTTAAATAATAAAATGAAAAATTATACGTAATTCATTTCCAATAAAACATACTAAAAAATTTAATTTAATTTAATTAGATAAAATAAAACTATTATTAAAAAAATTAATTTAATTAAAATTAAAAATAAATTACATAAAAAAAAACAAAAAATAAATGAGCTCAATTAAAATAAAAAAAATTAAGTTAAAAGAAGATAAATTGAAATAAAATAAGAATAAATAAAATTAAAATAAAATAAAAAAATATATTATATAAATTAAATAAAAATAAAAAATTAATTAAATTGAAATAAAAAATTATTTTGAAAAATTAATTACGTTCATATTAAAATAAAAAAATAAATTAAATTAACATAAAAATATAAAATAAAAATATAAATTAAATTAAAATAAAAAATTAATTAAATTAAAATAAAAAAACTAGAATAAAAAATAAATTAATTAAAATAAAAAATAAATAAAATTAAATAAAAAATAGATTAAAATAAAAAATAAATTAAATTAAAATAAAAAATAATTAAATTAGAATAAAAACAATTATATTAAAATAAAAAAAAAATAAATTAAATTAAAATAAAAATAATTAAATTAAAATAAAACAATAAATTAAACTAGAATAAAAAAATAAATTAATTAAAATAAAAAATAAATTAAATTAGATTAAAATAAAATAAGAAATAAATTAAATTAAAATAGAAAAATTAATTAAATTAGAATAAAAAATAAATTAATTAAAATAAAAAATAAATTATATTAGAATAGAAAATAAATTAAATTAAAAAATTAAATTAAATTAAAATAACAAAAATTAAATTATATTAAAACAAAAAAATTAATTAATTAAAGTAAAAAATAAATTAGAATAAAAAAATAAATAATATTAGAATAAAATAAAAAATTAGATTAAAATAAAATAAAAACTAAATTAAATTAAAATAAAAAAAATAATAAAATTAGAATAAAAAAATTATATTAAAGAAAAAAAATAAACTAAATAAAAATAAAAAGTAAATTAAATTAAAATAAGAAAATACATTAAATTCAAATAAAACATAAATTAAATTAAAATAAATAATTTAAAAAAGTATTATAAATAAAATTGCATATTAAAATAAAAACATAATAAACTAAAAGCGAAAAAATTAATGAAAAAATAAAAATAAGTTCATAAACATTTAACAAAATAACGTAAAACGTCTAGTTTTTTAAGCTTGACGTTGGATTATAATTATTTACTTTTATATCGATATTTCGCTTCAACTTTGTGTAGTTTTTTCAGGATATAATTATAAATTAAATATATAAAATAAATAATAATAAAACCATAATAAAATAAAGTAAAATAAAAACAAAACAAAATTGTAAAAGCAAAAAAAGTATACGCGAACTAAAAAATTCAATTAAATGGACCATAAAAAATATAATAGCCCGTAGAAGCTGAACCAGTTCCAAAACTGGCAGAAGCGCATAACTATTGATTTGTGTTTGTTACCTTGCGTATTAGTTTTACGGAAGCGAACGGGAACCAAAACGATATCTAAAGGTTCTGGAGCCATTTATAATTAATGATTTTTTTTACTGGAATTTATGAGTTTTAACGATCTTTAATTTTTTGTAATTTTTAAAAATAAACTGGGCGTATTTATACTCGTATATGTGTGTAGTCGATTAAAATAACAATCATGTAATCAAATTGCTTAAATAAAACTAATTACAGCTTACCTATATGTCATCCAGTGCTGTACTCTGCTCTAGCTTTATCCAATTTTTATATACTTTTTTTATTGTTGTAGTTTTAAAAATTATTTTTAATTGTTCAGGTACATTGATAAAGTCCTTTACGAATTTTAATTTTATGATGACGTTTTTACTGCTTCGGCAGCCGTTGCTGAATATGATGATGGAAGTGATGAGTTTCATTTAGTGTGTTGTTGTCTAGAAGAGAATGTGTCCACAATGAAAATCTAGTTTTAAAGGTGAGTGAGTATCATCTACTTTTTGCTTTAACTACTGCACATCTACTGCTTAAAATTATTTGACTTTTTTTTCATGTTTCGACTATTTTGGTGGTTTTCAATCAAGTACAATTTAATTTAGCTAGTGAGTGAGCTCAAAATTTAAAGAATTCATTAAGCTAACTGGGGCCGATTTGTGGTGAATTCATGTACATACTTTTAAATGTTGTTACCAAATTTTAATTTACCATTATCAGACACCATCCAAGCAGTCAGTTTTTCATCTTCTGTTTTATTTGTTTCATCCCAGGGAAATTGGTTGTTTTGATTTCCCAGAAATTTCGCCCTAAAAACAAATTTTCAAATTCAATAAGTTAAATATAAGTAATGCAAAAATGTATAAGAAACAACCAAACATTTTTTATTGAGTTTGCAGTGAATAGTGAGTGATACATTAATGCAAGAAATACATCTCGACCAATTTGAAGTCTTCTATTGTCCAAAAAGAGATAACGATAAATTTATGTTAAATAAAACAAAATTTTAACTAAAAAAAATCTTACTCGTATAGTATTTGTGGTGTATGAGACAGGGTGTGTAATAATATTTTGGAAATAAATAACTAAATAGAAAATTTTAAAAATAACAACTATTCCCCCTTCATTCTACGCCCATAATACTGACAAACAACCTTTAAAAAAAACCTGGAACAGCAGTTTAGGCCAACCATCGTGTTACTAAATAAATAATAAAATAAAAATACCTCAAAATTGATTTTCAGGTGAATTTTCTAAGCATGCTTTTAGATCAGAAGCTCATAAAAGATATAACATAAACTGAATTAAATATAAGAACTAAATCAGCTCTTAAAGTCTGAGTTTAAATGGCCCTGGAATGATTTACAAATCGTTATAATCTAAAAAGCAACTAAATATATTTAAAATTAAAATCTATTAAATTTACTGCCAGGCTCCCCATTTCGATGCTAAGCGAAAGCAAAAGAAAACCAGTAACTCATTTTTAACTGAAAACGGGACTCACTAACTTTTGACTTATCATTCGCTTGGCTTTACGTTGTTTACCGTAAGCCATCTCAATATACCACATGATCCATAAAGTTTTTATTATTATTATTAATATTTAATATTATAAATTAATTCTAAAATTAAATTTGTTGACGAACACTGGTAGCTTTGACCATGGGCTCTCAGGGTCTGGGGAGGAATCGAAACTGCGACCTTTAGATTCAAAAATATTAATATTTCGCTAAGACAGTGAAGGGTATATAAGACTCGGCACAGCCGAAATTAACTTGTTTTAAGTACATTTAATTTATGAAACGCCCGTTTCAAAGAAAACCCGCTGCAAACTATAAATGTACTTAAAAAAACAACATGATACTCCACTTGAAATCTCAACAAAAGAGAGCAGAAAGAAATATATAAAGCACACACACACAATTTCACAAATAACAAATTGTAAACAAAAAAGCTTCAAATTTTATTTTTCAATTAAAAGGAAAATTTTATGGTGATTGTTAAATAATCAATATTTAAAGATACGAAAAAAATTTTTATTTCTAAGTTTAGTGGTTTCTGTGCGTTTTGTGTTAATTTTATAAGAAAAAATACCCATGCGGCAAGAACCAAACAAGTGAGCCACAATTTCATATAAAAATGCTTACGTTATTGTTCGATATTCTTTTCATAAGAATTGTCGTGTAAAAATATTTTAGGAAGCCAAATCAACTGTTTGTTGTCTGAAGTAGGAGCCTGGCTATTAATACTACAACAGTTTGTGACCATACAATCTATAATTTACTACTAAGCATGATCACAAATAGTTGATTGATAAAATAGATACAAAATCTAAATAGTTTTCTGTGTATAGTTTTGAAGTGTATATTACCTTATGGGCCAGAATTGGCAATCGTCTGCATCATTTGAACACAAGTCATGGGGTGAAAGGGCTCTAAGCATATCACACAAATAACGATGGTAAAATAATACAAATGAGGTGAACGAAATATGGTTTAAATTAAAGGAAAACAATTTGTAATGAATTTTCATAAGACAAACAAAACAACATTTAAAAAAGCAAACGAAAAATGTTACTTAATAAAACGTTAAACTTACGCATTGGTTGCAAGAGAATCTGTACGACTGCCAATATTTGCCTCAATGCTACTCAAAGGGTTTGTATGTTTTTTAACCGTCATATTAGCTGAGCGCTCCGTAATGAGTTGATCTGGAAATTTTGTATCACTCATATCTGAGTCCATAGACAGATGACCAAATAGATCTTCCAATAAAATGTTTGATTTAGAATTTCTTTGCTTTTTTGCAGAGCTTTTTAATTTTGTACTACAAAATTGTGGTTTATAAATAAAAGTTGCTGAATTAAATTGAACGTAATTAAGCTTACTCTAAAATAGTGTCCAATTCATCGTCATTTTCGTCTGTAATTTTTTGCTGGTTTTTGTTTTGATTTTCACTCTGCTGCTGTACAGTTTCATAAGGGCCAATTTGGGTGCGTGTAGCTAAAAGTTCATTACTGGCATAGATTTTGCTACCCATTAAGGTGGGTACATATGAATTGCGCACGAGTAAATCTGCTGGAGCAATATTAGTTTGTTTAATGTCCCCTACTTTTGAAAACATATTGTACACCTTGCTGGTATCGTTGATTGCAAAGTCATTATTTGGTCTTGCATAAACATAATAGCCACCAATTTTGGCAGAATTTTTGGCATTTTTTGCTGCAGTCTCGTACAGTGCATAATTTCGTGAGCCATTCACATAGATTGAATTTGTGCCTCTGTTATTGCTGCCCATAATGTTAGAATTATGGAATGAGACATTTGGATGGTGCTGTTGGTGCTGCTGCTGTTGTAAGTTCAAGGCAGGTGTTTGATTAATACCAAAAAGCTGTGATATATTACGATTTAAAAATATATCATTAATTGATTCAGTATGACTTAAATTGTCAGAACTTCGATTGAGATTTGCGGTACTGAAGTAAATATTATTAGATGGGGCGGCTAAAATTGTATTGTAACGTATGGTTTCGCTTTTCACCGAACCCGATTCATTCAGCGATTTCTGTTGAAATTTATTTAGTTGGGGATTTATCACATCGTTTGCATTCATTGTTAGAAAACTTATTTTCGGTATTTGGCTGACATTTTTGGCTTGTATTATGATATGACCATTTTTTGAACTACTTAAATTGGCCGCTGAGATCTCTGTGTTGTTATTATTGTTATTATTACTCACATTATTATTATTATTATTATTATTATTATTGCTACGTTGTATTATTTCCGTTAGCTTTTGTAGTTTTTCTTGTACCGGAAGCACGTTGCTTGACAAATTTGAATTGTTACCATACTTGGCTGTCAACTTGACATTGGCCTTTGTAGCTGCTGCAGGTGATATACGTTTCATTGCATTAAAATAAGGATATTTCAGACTTTGCTGGGCCGTAGGCCTTTTATCAGGATCATAAAGCAATAAATCCTCTAAAAGATCCAAACCAGATTGACTGCATCGTGTTACAATTGTATTTAAAGGTACTCGCACGCAGTCTGGATAACGGAAATGTATGGATGCAGCCAATCTATAACCATCAGGCCAATCATTCTACAAATAAAATAAAATATGTAAATATACTAGAAGAATGAGGATCTTACAAACACAATTTTATATTCCTTTAAATTTTTTTTTTATATTTACAGCCTGTTTCAGTTCCTAAAAACAAACTAAAAATAACGAAGGGTTTCCCATAATATTAGCAAATCTGCAATATTAATTTTTCTTTTAATAATAAATTATGGATGTCGTAAAGAACAAAACGAGCTGCAGCCGAGTGATAAGTTTTAATAAAACGTAATTTATAAGCTTCCTAAAAAAAAAAAATAAACTGTATTTTATACGAACTGATCTACATGCTATTAATACAAAGGAAGCAGATCTTTGGTAAGACCCTGGGTTAATTGAGACATACTCCGGCATACATTTTGTAACATTTTATAATAAAAAACTGCTTGTAAGCTATTCAATCTATGCTTGTGTAGGGCTCTAAAGACTATGGGCCATAATCATAGTCACAAAAAAGTAGGCTTTTATTAAAAGCTGACTTTTGTTCTTAAGAACTATATGAATTTAAAAAGATGCCGACTTTAGTGTGACTATGATGACATACCATTATACCAATGTGAAATCAGCCCCCATTGGCATTATTTTGAAATTTTATAGAGCCTTTCCCCTCCAAAAAAACTATCTTTGATTTACCTTATCTGGTGTCCCTAAGACAGAACAGATTTTATACAGTTGATCTACCTCGCTGCTACCAGGAAATAATGGACGAAATGTATATAGTTCAGACATTATGCAGCCCATGGCCCACATGTCAATAGAGCTGCCATATGCTGTTGAGTGTAACAAAACCTCGGGAGCCCGATACCTTTAAAAAAAAAAAAGTAAGTGAAAATCGTGATTGTTAATTAAAATGGCCTTATTTTATAAATTTATTTTTATATCGATATTTCCCTCCAACTTATAATTATATCCTGAACAAATTTATAAAATAAGACCTCAAACTTAAAAAAATAGCCATTTTAATTAAAAGAAAAAAGGCAAATAAACTAATTGTTAAATAAAAATTTAAACTTTATTTACCATCTTGTAGATACGTAATCGGTAAAGGGAGGCCTTGAGCGTATTTCTCTGGCTAAGCCGAAATCTGCAATTTTTATCAGTTCCGGACCAGAGCATAATAAATTTTCAGGTTTAAGATCACGATGAAAAAAACCATGACGATGCATAAAAGCCAAACCAGTGAAAACCTGTTAGGCAACAAAACAATTATTTAAAAATAATTTTTATTCTTTTTTTTAAATAAAAACAGTCTTACCTGAAATAATATACTTTTTAAAGAGGGTTCTGGTAAATGTGTTTCGCGATCTTTGATCATTTGATATAGATTTTCCTTCATGTATTCGAATACAAAATACAATGTATCATTTTCTCTGATCACTTCCTTAAGTTTAACTATATTCGGATGAGACAATTTCTTGAGAGACTAAAAATAAAAAATAAAAAAATTATGTGTTTAATGTAACGGAACGAACACACATTGGCTAGCAAAGGTCTAACAAAATTATACCTTAACTTCGCGCAGATTCATAGCTTCTTCCCAAGAATAATATTTTCGTTTCATGCGTTTAATGGCCACCTTTTCTCCGGTGTCTTTTCGTTGTCCTAGTACTACGGTGCCGTATGTACCATCACCCAATTGGCTCAAGGTTATATAACGATTCATGGTTCATTTATTTACGTGCTGAAAATAAAATTGAATTTTAGGCTTAAATTTAATTTAGGCACTCATCGCAAATTAAAAAAAAAATTATATTATAAAGTTTATTAGCACAGAAATAATGACAATTGCTCACACCATTCTATTCTGACCGCTGTCACCAAGTAACTTGGACTTGTTCCCGCTCCTAATTCTATATCTCACACACACTTTGTTTTATTTAAATTTTAATATGGAAATCGCTTATTGAAAGACCCGTTATGTATTTATGTTTCTATGAAATAATTTAAATCTGTATAAGCTGGTGGCAAGACCTGAATAACCTTTTCCTTCTGCTCCATATAATGATATTTTCCACTCCGGATTGTATTCGCTTTTTTCCTAGAACTTAGCTGAAGTCTTTGCTGTTTTGTCAAATACTGATGTTCTTTATCATAGAAATTTTCTCGTTAGAAGGCTACAATAGCAGCTACGTAAATTAATGTACCGGTTAAAAATTGATTGTTATTAAAACACATTTAAATTAACGACATGTACTAATTTTATTAAATTAAATTACATACTCATATACACACCTAATGCAATAACGTAAGCAAGTACATGCGAGCATATCGATGGCTGTATCTTGATAGTTCGTTACTTTACAGAAGAGCCAAATATATATTTAAACACTCAATAAAAATGTACTTTTTCAATTAACAATCTTCTGTAAAACACCAAAAAAGTATCTATTTGGTGTTCTCCAAAATCTAAACGTGTACATTTTGTTGTTGTGTTGAGCAAACCGAAGCAGTTTTACACTCATTTGCATCATTTGCACTGTTAATTGTTTTTTCCTCTCTTATTATAATAAGAAGCCATTCGATTTACTTTCGACAAGTTTGTTTATTCGGTTTTAAAACGAATAAATTTATGTGAAAATATGTGAAATCGTTTCAAAACCATTTTTTTTTAAATTTAGGTTTAAAAAACAGGGCCGAATAGCCACAAATTCTTTAAGTGTAAATCAAAAATTAGAATCGGGACACTGCGGGCAGAATAGACCTATTGCGACATTATTTTCAAGTTGCAAATTCTCATTAAAAATTCAAAAAATAACATGAATGTTTTCGCTATCCTGATACCCTTTGTTTACAACGAGTACACTGAGCCAAAAATCGCATTCCGAGATCAACAACGTTTGTGGCCATTTAACACCATCCCGTTCTTTATTTCATTGATAACGAGTTTTTTCAATTTTTTTTAAGCGTCTTCAAATCGACAACGGTTGGTTGTCAACTTAGAATAAAAGCTACGATTTTACTTTCTTGACAAGTCACGTTGTCAACTTGTTAAAGAACGTTGTGGAATTAACAACAATGGGCCATAATCATAGTCACAAAAACGTGGGCTTTTATTAAGAGCTAACTTTTGTTCATAAGAATTTAATGAATTTAAAATCGATTTTGAAAAGATAACGACTTTAGCCTGACTATGATTATGGGCCAATATGTTGTCAAATTTCCAACTTATTAACAAACGTTGTCAAACAGACAATTTTTCTTGTCGTTTCCACGACCATACGGTATCATTTGGACACCAAATGGAGGCACCAGATGGTGTCCATTTATCACCGGTACGGTGACATTTTGATACCAGTATGTTATCAATTTGACACCATGCGTTGTCAATTCAGCAACGTATTGTTGCACCATGCGTTGTGAAAGTGAGCACAAACATGACACCGTTTGTGATAATTTTGACAACGGATGATATAGTTTTTTCTCTGGGTGCATTGTTGCGATTCTCTTGCCAGCCACTATCTTAAACTGAGCTTAATAGAGCTCTAAAACAGTTAGCAGAATAGTTCTGGGCCAATGAAACTGCTAGCCACACCTTTTCGTGAGAGTGCATTTGGTTTTCATGGCCTACATAAGCACTATGACCTGGCACCCACATCAGGTGAACTGTTATAGGATGTTAGTCTCTTTAGAAGAATTAGGCAAGTGCAGATTAGTTGCGATCTTAACTCAAAGTCCCAGAGTGCCTGTAATGCCACCCTGCTGTTCGAGTGAATGATAGAATGACTGTTATTTGTGTCTCTTACAAGTTCTTCTCTGAGGCAGAGCTCTTTAGCATGTATTTCGGCCTGAACCCAAGATGTAAATAAAAAAAAAACAAATTACTAAATGAGCGATACATGACCCTCTGTAATAAGCTAACGATATGTCTGTATGTATTCCACACACAACTATTTTGTTACTCATTAATAATTATGGCCATTAATAAACAATAAGATTGAAAACACATGGCTTCAAAATAAGTTTCTTCTCCTCCCATTCTGTAGCAAACATTTAAACAAACCTGTACCTACACACTAGCATTCGCATACACATATAATTTATTTATACGCCAAACAATTGGGCGTACTGAAAAATATTCGGATTTCAATAAAAATTACAGACGTTTAAAAAAGTCTTACCACTTTTAACAATGTAACGTTTACATACAGACGCCTATTTCAAATAACACTCAACCACACGTCGTCAGGCTGAGTGTATGACTGGCTGCTTGTTGTTTAACGTATTTTTTTTTAGCAAAATTTAATTGCTATCTTTATCGATTTAATCAAAATTAATTTTCTTGTAGTTAAATTTTATTTTATGTAAATTTATTTATCTACTTTTAGCAAACTTTTATTAACAAAATATTATACTTTCAACACACTTTTCTTTAGCAATTGATTTGCTTTTGTATTTTAAATTTTGTTGGAAATTTTAAATTAAATATTCCTTTTACAATGTGTAGTTTGTGGCACTTGAAAATAATTTTTTTTTAGTAAGAAGAAAACCGTATAAATTTGATACCACAACAACCACGAATGTAACTAACATTAGTATAGACGTTGTCAAGACTTTCAGCGGATCTAACCATTAGAGAGTTACGTTACTTTTAAAACAACAACAATGATAATAATAGCAAAAGAAACTAAAGGTTTTTATAACAACAAACAAGACCTCAAGAGAGCGAAAGGACAAACATATGCCTAAGTTGTTTTTGTTAATTAGTGCCAGTGCCAGTGCCTGTGCACGCATACAATAGGCTGTAAAACTATAAAGAAGGCATGACGGCTACCCCGTTTTCAAATATAATAAGAACACAAACAAACTGCCAGCTGTGGTGCTACTACTTTTAGCACAGACCTTTGTGGTGTTTAGAAAATTATTTGCACCTGTTTAGATCTGGCTATGTAAATTTCCAAACTACCAAATAAATAATACTTAAAGCCAGTGTCAGTGAACTAAATAAAGTGGAGAACTTTTTCTTCTAATCAGGGTGTTTTTTATTTATTTGCCAAAAAAAAATTTAAGCAAACATTGTGCGTAACCATTGGAAACAATTAAATACTGATTTGTTCACAACAATTACATTTATAGGTAATCGGTACATTGTACGTAACATTTCAATAGAATTTAAATGAATTTTAATGAAGTTATACTTGAATTACTTTAACTTTTAAAATTTCAATATAAATTAAGTGTCAATTTCTATACTAGTGAACGACAGTTTCTTTTGTACTAAAAACAAAAACAAACTTTCGTATTATGTTTTTGCTTTCAAAGGAAATGTACGAAAGATTTCTAGTGCCAATCCCTTATACCCAGTGCTGTTCTGTATGCCGCATCCGAATGCTGTATTCGCAAGTGAAAACTTGAGCACCTCGTAACTACTCGCTATTGAATTTGTTAAAAATTTTTTAGTATTTTATTTTGGTTGAGAAAAAGTTTGTTAAAAAATTTTTTTTTAAAAAGCAGATTTTTTCAATTCCCTTTAGACTGTTCTGTGTTCTAACGGCATATATTTTTTTCATAATATTTCCATGTAAAATATACACAAAAGTTAGTAAAATAAACATATGGAAATAGGATATACATATGGCCATTTCACTAACGTCCCTTCGTTTTGTTTATAAAAGTTTTATTCCATGAGTTTTTACTTTTTACTCTTGCTCTTGTAGAAACGAGTACGTGGTTGTAAGTAAGAATCTGCTGTTGTAGACACAGTTGACAAAATAAATTTATTTTATTTATTGTAAGTTTTGAGCTGAAGGCCTAAAGTGCCATTGCCTTCTCCCTTTTTGTTTCTCTTACCTTATAATTTATAATTATAATTTAAGGGAATAATTAAATTATGAATTGTAAAGAAAAAAACATAGACATTTTAAATACGACCTTTGTAAGTAAATTTTACATTAAAACAAACTTGCTTAAAACTTTTGATTGCAATAAATTTTTCAATATTGATCTATTGAAAATTTATAAAAAGTCTAAAATTTTCGTAAAAAAAAATCTTGAACTTGACAAAAGAAATTCTAATTTACACGGCTGTTTCTAAGCTCAAATTTACAAATAAATTAATTTAATTTTAATAAAAAATTCATTTTTATATAAATCTTGTTTATTTGACCTTTTCTATCTGAAAATAAATAAATAAATATTTTTTAAGCTTTCTTAGGTCAAGATAAAATTATTTTCCTTGAGAAAGACATACGAAGGCGTGTCGAAATATTGGAAATTAATTTAATAATAATTAAAATATATAAAAAGATCTAAAAGCTTAAAAAATATTTATTTATTTAATTTATTTTTATGTTAGAAAAATATAAATAATTTGTATAAAATTTAAAATACTATCATTTCAAATACATATACCTATCTGAGTTAATAAAGTTAATAAAGAAAAATCACTCAAGTGTATAAAAAAGACTTCTAAAGTTGTAAGCCCCTAAAATTAATTATAAAAAGACATAAGCGGTTTTACCATATTGCCACAGATAGCATACATATATATTTTGTAATAAAATTTTTTTCTATTCCAGATGACGTTTTATTGTTTTAAAAACAAAAATTACTTGGCAACCAACAAACCTACAAATTGTCTTCATTAAGCACAACAAAATGGTACCGGCCACAAATGCAGATAATTTCAAAAAAATTGCCAACATGAAATCGAGAGACGAAATAATTTATCCAGAAATTGAACCCGGCATTATAAGCCGAGAAATGATTGAGAATTCATATTTAGAGGATATTTGCAAAAGTGAGGAGGCTCAAGTGCAGCAAATAGAGCCGGTAGTTTATGAAAACATAACAAAAATACGCTTAGATTTCAAAAGTAAGTATTGTCAAGTTAAAGTAGGAACATATTTTTTGCAACTGAATGATTGTTCTTTGAAACGTATCCTTTTTCAGTCAGCTTTAACTGACTGCAAATTTGCTTTCATGTTTAAAACAACAAAAAGAGTCAGGAGGCTATTTTCCGATAACCATAAACAAAACTGATTTTATTAACTACTAATTTTCTAATGTGGTTAGTCGCTATCCCCTTCAGTCCCAAAGAATTTTAAAGTTGTGGGATTTCAATTCGGTATATGAAAATTCGCCCTAAAATAATGTAAAAATTTAGTTTTTATGTCCATACAAAGCTCATGTGCTTAGAAATAGGACATACCCTTAAGTGTGCCTTGGGATTTCACTTGGAAAAATTATAAATATATAAAAATGAGACATTTATACATAAACTTCTCGCTTCAAAATACGTAAAATTTAGCAACACGTTTGTGTACTCGAGGACGGAAAGGACTATGAAATACCTGTGCTCTTTGGTTTGTGGTCGCTTCACACTGTCAATATCAAGTAATGCATGAATATGCTTTGGGACAGATTTCGTAAATACAAATACTAAGAAATTTTAATAAAAAATCTAATTTTTATTCATGCTTAAATCCAATTTATGTTGGTGTACTAAATTTTTCCATATTCTTATGGAAAATATTCGAAAAATTTTTTATTAAGTACAATAAGTACTAAGAGGGAAACATATCCATATATATTGACTGGAATTGAGTTGGTTAATATTAATTCGCTTGTTTTATTTTTTTTTTTTTTTTGTGTTTCACAGATATATTACGTATTGATCATTTATGGATTTTGCCAAATTTAACGAAGCTAGCCCTGAATTGCAATAAAATCGAAGTTATTGAGAACATAGAAATGTTGGAAAATCTTAAAGAACTCGATCTCAGTTTCAATTATATAGAACGTATTGAAAATTTGGATAAATTAATTAAATTGGAAGTTTTATCATTATACAGCAACATGATTAAAAAATTGGAGAATTTAGATACACTAGAGAATCTGATTATTCTTAGTATTGGTAATAATCTTCTAAATTCAACAGAAGGAGTAAGTTTCTGTAGACATACATACATACTTATGTGCAGATTTTGTTTTATTTTATTTGTTTTATATCTTCAGATCGAACGTTTGCGTTTTTTGACAAATCTAAAAGTGCTTAATTTAGAAGGAAATCCTTTATCAGAAAATCTAGAGTTTCGTTTATCGGAGTACATTGCTGCTGTTTTACCAAATGTTAAATATTATGAATACGTAGTCATCAGTGATGAGGATCGCCAAAGGGCTAAAGATCATTATTAGTAAGTGTAATTTTGCATAAATCGGAAGGTGTATAACGATTGTCAGAGCCTAAATGATTTGAAAAAAAACTAGACCCAAGCACAGCTGGCTCAAAAACTGTTGAGGGTGAGGGCAGAGAAGTATTTGGTCAAAACCCCAGTAAAACAAATCACCCAAGAAAATCTTTAATACTTATTAAATACTAGACTTATGAAGAACTTGAGATTAGTGTCACAATAGGTCTATTCTGACCGCAGGGACCACATGACTAGTTTCCGCAATTAATTCTAAGCCCTAACAAACAAATCATTTGAAGCTACAGACTGAAATTTTTTGGTTGGTTGTCATCTTGCATCTAAGCGATAGGACGACATATTTAAAAGAGATAAAAAAAATTTCTCACTTACCTTGCAATCAAATAATTATTGTAGAAATGATTACTAGAATTAAAAATCTTCAATTTAAAATTCTGCATTCTCCTAAGCTACGGGCAGGAATAATTAGCTTTCTGTCACCAGATGCACCACACGCACACACACAAACGCTTCTTCCAAAAAGCAAAAAGTATGTAATCCACTTCCAATATGAAATTGCACATTCTTCATTATGCCGCTTGCATTAAACTCAATTTGTGTGTGTTTATGAGCAATGTTTCCCAAAAACATTTGTACAATTCGGCTTCCCTTAAGATGTTTCACCCGCCAAAAATTATAAGAACTGAAATCAAAGGCAAATTTATTTCTATTACCATAAATTCGCCTTCCCTTGACAAGCTTTTTCCTTGCCAGAATAATTAAATTAAAAATTTAGCCTTTTTTTAACAAGCAAAAAAATTTCTAGTACAATAATTTTTCGTACTGGCAGTACTTAAAGCAAGCTTTTTACCATGGTAATATTATAATTTCACCATGCTTTTTACCAGGGGAAATTCATCAATTTGCCTTGCTATATAGTTATATATTCGCCTTACTTTTTCCCTTGTGCTTCTACAGCGGTATCAAGGCAAATTCATGAGCGGTATAGTAACACAAAGTTAGAAACTCCATTAACTTAAAAAAATATTGATAAGTATGTAGTTCGGTTTTAAAGCCATAATTATCCTTTTATCTAATTTTTTACTTTCAGTAGAGAAATACGTGAAATCGAAGCTAATGAAGAAATTGAACTTCGAACTCGTGCACAAAAAGCTCAAAAAGAACGAGATGCAGAACGTCTGTCGCTGGCTTTTGTAGAGTATTTGAACGAGCATCAACTTTATGAAGCATTGTGGAAGGATGATGAAGACGGGCATGTTCTAATGATGGTTGGCGGGCCAGCCGATGACTTGGCCGAGGAATATGACAAAGACATTTTTGATGTGACACAGGAAATCTATAAGCTTGGCTTGCAAAAATTTGAAGAACGTCAAAAAGAAATTGAAGAATTTAACAAAAGCATGGAGGAAGGTCATTTAGAAATACAACAAATGGGTCAAAAAATACTAGAAGAATTTCAACATTCTAAAGAGAATATATTTGAAGAAGCTATAGTTTGTCACAAATACTTGGAAGCAAGAGCAATTCACGACGAAGATATGGATACTGAAAAGTGTATTGAATATTCAGATAAATTGGATCGTCTGGCACTGCAGTTGGATGATGCAGTTAATAACGTGTGGCAGAAACAGATGAGTCAAGAACTTCATTTACATGAAACAACTGAGGTATGAATGTAAATGCAATAGATTTTGTAAATGTCCACTAACGAGGCCATTTAAATTGAACTTGGAGCGCATTCAGTTTATTCAGTTTCATTGTCTAGCTATTACATATGAATATATTTAATATTATGAGTTTTATTTGTTTAGGAAACCATCATTGTTTTTCAACGATGTCTCCAGGAAATGGTAGCTAAATTTGTAGAACAATCGCAAACATTTTTCGGCCAATTACGTGATATTGCTATAAATTTTTCCGAAAATTTAGGTGAAATTGTAAATCATTATATTGCAACCAAATTGGCTCTACAAGATTTTGAAGGTGTACCTGAACAGCTTCGAAATTGTATGGAAGATCGTGAAGCAATATCAAATTTAATAGCGGGTATGAAAGATTTTCACACACAGCGCATTGATGAGCGTGAAGATCGTTTAATGACACGCAGCAAGTCTTTTATTGATGAAATGATTGATAAACTGAATAAGTAAGTTTTGGATAATACGACTGTTTGACTTTAATAACTAATTAGTTTTTTTCACTTATTTACATATATTTTCTCTACATTTGTAACAACAGAAATGAACTGGAAAGAAACCGTGCCAAAGTTTTAGAAATAAACAAATTTTTAGATTTGGTAACCGAAGATTTCCAATCATTACAACAACAAGTACATAATGAACTTTTAAATGAGGAATTAGAATTACAGTCATTTTAATTATTATGAAATAAGTTTCTTTTTAAAAAACTTTTTAGAAATGTAATATAATAAAAAATAATTTTTTAACTTTGATACCTTGAAAAATTTTTTTCAATTTATTGTTAGGTTTGGCTAATTAATTTATTTTTTTTATACATGGTTTACTTAATTTGAATTTAAAAGACAAATATTACGTTGTATTGTTTTGCTAAAAGTGATTAAAATTAAATTACAAACAAGTTTTCCGTTATTACACACGTATCAAGTCGAATTTATAGATTCCTTTTGATACACAAATCCATACATCAAGGTGTTCTTGGTGAATTCGCCTTGAATATTTAGAAAGAGTGGAATTCAATAGACGCTTGATCTGGCAGCATTTCTAAAAATTTTGTTGTCATGAATTTTTTGTTTATTTGCTTGCACTGATTTATAAATTATAATTAAGAAAGTACAGCTCATAGTGTAATTATACCAAGTAGAAGCAACTCTGCATGTGTTTTTTGTTTATATTGTGTCAGAGTGCAGATATAGTATAAATTTTCTTTCTGTCTTTTTTGCACGAACCTAAAATTTTTATTTTGTTTTGCTGGGGTATTTCTAAAAAATGTACACTTTTACATTAAATTCCATACTTCATAACAAAAAACGTAGATATAAGTATTTTCGGCATGTGCATTTTCATTACGGAAATAACTTTTTAATTAATGTTTTATAAAGCAAAAAATTTTTCATTTTGCTTATTTTCTCTTATTCGTAATAATAAATCACTATATCTGTCTCTTATATACAAGCCCCAAATAAAACGCTGAGTTTTTCTAAATTCTAACTTCAAAAGTTTCATCTCTGGTTGCTTAGTGCTATGGTACATCTGATAAATTAATTCGTCACTTTATTTAATGCGCTTTGTATTCATTTTAGTTGTGTAATGAATCGGTGCAAAAGCTCTGCATCGACATCACTGACCTATTTTTTAATTCAAACAAAGAACACCAAGAAAAAGCAGCCACATCATAAAAAAACATTGTGTTTGCAAAAACGAAGTGTATTAACAAATTTGCAATTAATCTTGAATAAAAAGAATGTAAAATTAAAGTCAAAGATTATTTTTAATAAAATTTAGTTTTATCGTAATTATAAAATAAATTGTAGTGTAGAGAAAATTATTGCACATCTGTTGTTCGTCTTGAACAAACAAAATTTTCCCTTGTATTATATAATTTGTCTTCTGTTTGAGAAAAGTGTAATTAAATGTTGTCATCATGAAAGTAACAATCAAATCTTGGACGGGAGTTGCATCATGGCGTTGGATAGCAAATGATGAAAATTGCGGTATTTGTCGTATGTCCTTTGAGTCAACTTGTCCGGAATGCTCGCTTCCCGGAGACGATTGTCCTCTAGTGTGGGGCGTATGTTCGCATTGCTTTCATATGCACTGCATTGTAAAGTGGCTCAATTTGCAACCCTTGAATAAACAATGCCCAATGTGTCGGCAAGCTTGGAAATTTAACATACATTAAAAATAAAATAACTGAAATCGAATTTAGTGATTAAATGAAAAATTAAAAATAAATTAAGAAATTAAATTGACATTTTTGTAAAAGGAGAGAAGAATAAAAGTAGATTGAAGCGCATTAAGCAAAAATATTGATTAAAGTTTTTCCGACAGCAACGATAATTAAAAAAAGTAAGTATTTATAGTTGTAAAAGAAAACGAGGAGAATAACTTGGTTTTATTCCTTTTAGGTGGAGTAATAGAAGTGTGTAAGAAAGAGAGAGCGTTAGTGCTTAAGAGTGGTGGTTTTGTATACCTTTTGTAATTGCAAAACACTTAAGAAGGAATAAAATAAGAAAGAAAAAAACTGTTGGTGGACACAATTAAAGTGAAAGACAAAAAACCGGTTGAAAAATATGGAGGATGAACAAAAACTTACACTGCCTGGCCTACCGCCTTTGCCAAAAAGCCTTAGTGCTGCTATACAACATCCCACTGCAGTCTCTCCCCTCAATCATGGACACAATAGTCATCACTTTCTAGATCCTGATCTATACCTGGGAGCTTCCACTTCTTCATCGGCTGCTGCGCACCGACAACGTAGCGGCGGTAGTAGTGTCGGCGGTGGCAGTTCCAATTCGTATCGCCATGGTAGTCTATCTTCCACGCAAGAATCTTTAAGTGACAGAGAGAGCTTACATAGTCGGGCCTCGTCAACACACAGTGGCCAGCACCTTTTATACCAATCACAGCAGCATACACCAACAAACAATAATCATTCGAATCATAGTAGTAACAATAACACACATGTTAATCAACACCATCAGCATCAGTCACGAACTGATAGTGATAGCACTTCCACTTCTAGCACCACCTCGAAATTGGACACTCAACTAGCCATACTAAGGAGAGAAATGTATGGCTTAAGACAATTAGATTTATCGCTTCTCTCGCAACTGTGGGCATTAAATGAATCTATACAAGGGTTTCGGGCTTATCTCCAGGAACACGAAGCATTGTCACCACCTTCACCCTCGCCTACACCTTCTGAAACTAATTCCTTAACTTCCGAGCCAGAAGATGAATCATATTCAAACCATCAGCAGGCAAATGCTGTTAAAGTAATTTCACAAATTTCCTTAGTTTCACAACAACAACAACAGCAGCAAATACCAGCAAAAAGGGGTTCAACTACATCTCATGCATCCTCTACTTCAACTTCCAATACTTCAGGTTCATCTTCGAATACCTCTTCAATAACCAAACATCAACAGCAACAGCTGCACCAGCAAAAACACCATCACCACCATCACAGCCAACACCAGCAACGCCATCTAAATAGTGGTGTTGTGCCTCCCTTGGCTCCAGCGCCGCAAAAATCTCATCCCCAATTACCACGTATATTGCAGCAGCGAATGCGACGAGCTCCTCCACCGCCACCACCAAATCGTCCTAAATCATCAGCATCTATAGCGTCAGCAGCATCAGTCTCAACAACAACTAGCCACGGTGGTGGTCGTCACAGTAGCAAATCTTCCTCCCCATCCCCTTCGCCAGGGGGTAGTATTGGAGGTGGTGTTGGTCATACTGCCACTTCATCAACATCTTCTTCATCTTTGGCTCAACGGCATGTATGACAAAATCCCTTCTTAGACTAGGCTCTGGAGTTTCCAGTCTAGTTTAAGAACATAGGGAAACAATAGAAAACTAAATACTGCAGCACACCAAATCAACAGAGTTTAAAAGAACAACAACTATAAATCAAAAGTATAAATCAATAGTTTTCACTCTAACGATAGAAAACAAAAGTTAAAGTCAATTTAATTCGTGTTCTAGTTAAGGAGTGGAGACAACAGAGAACTAAATCAACCTCCCGAATTTTCAATCTGTTTCAAATTCAAGTAAGTTGGTTCTTTTTTTTTGTCTTTTATTGGAGAGAAAATAAGGAATAATTTTGTAAAACAAACGCCATAGGCTAGAAAACTAAACAGCCCAATTGTGACTATAAACAAAATTGATGCACTTTCTAATTTCACATGACTATTTTTATTACCTGAATTCTTGCAACTAAATTTAGGTCAGCAAAGTTGTTGTTTTTGAAATTAGTTAAAAAAAGAATTAATATGATGGAGTGACACTACTGTTTTATTAATATGAATTCCTCGTTTTTTAAAATAAATATCTATTATCGACAATAGTTTTATTTTTGCATAATTTTTTTAATCGTCAATTGCGTGTAGATCACAACAACTCCCCGAGGTCATGCTTTATGCCTCATATGTTTTTATGTTTATAAATTTTAATGTGTTTGGGTATTGTTAACCAACTAGGGTTTCTAAAAGTTGTTAAAATTACTTTTTATAAGTTTAGATCTTTATCATCTCTCCTTAAAATAATAGACACACCAATTTACTGACTTTATTTATACTTATTGAATATATTATTTGAAAGTATATCATGAAATCAATGTCAGTTTCAGGTCAATTATTCATAAAATGAACAGCCAAATGATATTTTAAAAAACAATTGAATAAATTATTAAATGCACGATTAATATGTGAATTAATTTTATCACATTCGTAAAATATACTTAAAAAGAGGTTTTCTCAAATCAAGACAGATTTTTAATGAATGAGACCTCTAAAACAAAATAGAGAATAAATAGAAAATTGCCATTTTATTTGTATATACAACCTTAACACTTTCCAAACAAATTAAATACTCATACATATATACATACTGTTTTATTCAATGGTTTATTTGACTGACTTTAAGAACAAAAAAATAGACGTTGCTTATAGCTAAAGCTAAAATATAATATACATGTATGTGCACACATGGGTTTTTAGACAGATCGTACGACTAAGTGATAGTGAGTCCTAGGCTTTAGAGTTGATATTAGGGGCGAAGTACAGCATTCGATTACGATCGAAGTTCCTATTTAAATTCTGTTGAAATTTCGATGACTATTGCAAATATTTGGCGATAAGCAAACGCAAAACATTTAGCTTTCGCATCGCAATAGACAGTAGCCCCCAGATTGGCGTAATTTCGATTACGTAAATTGAATTTCAATAAAGTTTTTTGTTTAATTTTATTTTTAAAAAGATCATTTGTACTGCCACTTTTGTACAGCAGGAATCGAAAGGTTTAAAAAGGATTTAAAAAGGTTTTTAAAAAGATGCCGACTATGTTTATAAGCCAAAGTTTTTATACAAAAAGCTAATTTTAAAAGCTGTAAAATTTTTTTAAATAATAATGGATGTTAAATTGCATATTTCATCCTTCTTTAAAAGTAATTCTACATTGCCGGCCGATCCCTGTGTAATTATTGCTGTCATACTAAAAAAATGTTTTAATTTTTTTTTAACAAAATAACTTTTGTAACGAATACATACGAGTACATACATGTTTTTTATACATAATTTTTAATTAACTGCCCGTTCCACAATGTCAACAAACGTTCTCATGTCATTTTGAAAATAAAATTTTTTTGGAATATTATTACTTGAAATTAAAGCAAAATATAAGTTACCTTCGATATAGTGAAATGTTATGTATGTATATCGTCATATATTCATAGAAGTCTTAAGTTACAAAAAAAGTAAAATTCGATTTTTTTTTATTAAAAGCTTGGTAAACTAAATGCGAACAAAGCTTCTTTCATATAAAGGGTGTGCGAACAAGAACGCAAGATTTAAATTTGGCGCCATTCGAAGTGTCATTGTTTGACATTTGAACAATTGTTATTGTTTGCTAGAAGAAGGTACGAGGTTAGTAAAAAATGACTATGGACAGCGAACAGAGTTCGTTAATTGGATATTGCACAGACAACATGAAAATGCTGATTTTGCCGATAAAATCATTTTCAATGACGAGGCCCATTTCCATCTTGATGGCTTCGTCAATAGGCAGAATTGTAGCATTTGGGGTGAGGAAAATCCTCGAGTGATTCACGAGAAGCAAATGCATCCTCAACGTGTCACTGTGTGGTGTGGTTTTTGGGCTGGAGGAATCATTGGACCTTTTTTTATGAAAATGAGGCAGGTCGGTATCGTGAAATGATAACCAGTTTTTTCTTGCCTAGAATTGAAGAAATGAATGTGGAGGGCTTGTGGTTTCAACAAGACGGCGCCACATGTCATACAGCCAGAGAAACAATTCAATTGCTGCATCAGTCATTTATTTAAAATTTAAATCTTGCGTTCTCTTTGGGACACCCTTTATAAACTTGACAAGTGTATATTATTTTTTCTAAATGAGATCTAATGGAAAGTTAACAAAATGTATTTCCCATTCTATGATATTTATTATTAGAAATTTTTTTTCTTCGACCTTATTAACTATTTATATATCAAAAATGAATTTTTAAAATGAAATTAGTTTTTTGAAATTGCAATAGCTTTTTATTCTATTTTGTAAAAAAAATGAAATATTTTTAAAAAAATATTACAAAATATTCACATAAACTATTAAAAAATTATAAAAATTTCACATTAACAAAAAATAATCACGTTATTTATTTATTTCTTTTTGTTTTTTTTTTACTTCACTCCATATTTAAGTAGTTGAATCAATTAAAAATAAATAAAATAAAAATGCTAAATCGGCTAATTTTTTTCAAGCTTAAGGTTAGATTATAATTTTATATTTATGTAATCTATATTTCGCTTCAAATTTATGTAGCTTCTGCTGGATGTAATAAAAAATATAAAATATGCTACAGAAAGTTAAAATCAAATACCGTTATACAAATAAATAATTATAATTCCACCTTAAGCTTGAAAAAATTTGGCTGTTTTAATAAAAGCAGAAAAAGGTCAAATAAACTTACAAATAAATAAAAATAATTAATTTATAGTTACATCATTAAATATTAAAAAACCAACAAATTCCATTTAATATTAAGTGTTAAACCTGTTTAACTAGAATTATGCATAATTTAAGGAAAACTTTACTTCAATAATTTCTACCTTTATAATCTAGACTCTTAACTAATCATCCTACACTAAATTATGTAAAAATCAAATGTTCAACGAAAAAATTGGCAATTAATGAAAAAAAAAAAAAAAAATACAATAAGGAAATATTAAACCAAAAATTTAAAAAAAGAAATCCTATTAAACTCTTATACATTTCTATATAACATACTATGTATACCTAATCATTCTTAGAAAATAAAATATTAATTGTTAGTAACATTCAAAAATTGAATATCTAAATGAATAAAAATAAATTGTTTTGAACAAAGTAATAAAAAAAAAAAAAAATAAAAATAAATAAAAAAAAATAATCGCTAAACTAACATACATAAATGTATGTACCCTACATAAGTTACGAATTTTTTTAAAATTTTTTCTTCAGCTTAATTTTTATTTGTATTATTTAGCCCAATTACGAATATGCATTCCCCCAGGATTTTTTTGAAGCAAAATTTTGTTAAAAAAAAATTCCCGAAGTCAGAGAGACAGACAGAGAGAGAGAGAGAGAATTTTGTATAATAGAAAAGTAGACATTTTGTTTATAGTAGAAAAAAGAAAAGTAAACTATTAAAAGATAAAGAAGATAAATGACGAAGCTGTCTTCATGCTCCTAATAACTCCCGGGAAATTTTCATTCACTCTAAACATACATGTAGGTTTTTAGTACAACATATCCTGTTCCCATACTCATACATGCATTTTGCAGATTATAATTTATTTGTTTTTTTTTTTTAGAATTTTAGACAAGAAAAACTGCGAATTTTTTTTTATGCTAAAAATTCAAGTTTTTTTTTTTAACAAATTACGAGCATACAGTAAAATATTATTTTCCGATACAACGAACTTTTCGTTACAAAATTAAAAAAAAATTAAGCCCAAATTATAAATATAATGCAGGAATTTTTGAGCCGTTAACAAATTTGCTTATGGGAAAAAATTTTCTTAAACATGAATAATACTCAAAAATTGTTTCCCAAAAAAAAAAATTGTTTTAAGTTAAAAATTTCCTAAATCAAAGAATTTTCTATGTAAAAAAGAAACAAAAGTTCAGGTCATGTATGCCATGAATGATAAAAATACAAATTTACGCTATGCCTATGATTTCCTGTTATATGACGTAGATTGTATACTGTTTGATAAAATATAATGCATTTCTCTCTCTCTCTCTCTCTCTCTCTCTCTCTTATTTAGCTGTAAATTATGAGCCAATAGGAACACATCGCATGACATCACTTTTGCTACATGGGCAGACAATTGTAATCTTATGTGCTTGATGGCATAATCTTGTATTTCTATAATTTTTGATGAGTGCCATTAGGCACACAAATTAATCTCATGTTTAACATGTTTTAAAAAAAAGCTGATAAAAAAATTTTTTTTTTTCAAAAACAAACGAAAAAAATTGCTCTGACAAACACATTCTTGGGTTTAAATATTAAGCAGGAAAAAATGAAAAATTTCCTAAGAATTTTTATTTATAATTGGGCTGTATGTGGTAGAATTTCAGTTTTTTTTATGAGTTTTATTTTTTGTTTGACACTTTAAAATTATTTTATATTTTTTTTTTAGAAAACAAAGATTTGAGATTTTTATTTTTTGCTTAAAAATAATATGTAATTTATAATAATTAATATTTTAGCAATTTAATTTACATCATAAATTTAAGTATGCTGCGTTATTTATAATCATTACGCTAGGAAATTGGTTAATTACAAAAAAAAAAAAAAAACGATTGATATACTCAAGAATTAATTAAAAATAATTGTTATTTTGTAAGCAAAAAATAAAAATTATAATCGCTACAGATTTATACCTACAATAGATACAAAAGAGAAATCAAAATTAGTTCAAAAAAAAAAAAAATAACAAGTAGATTAACAACTGATTGAAATAAATTTAAAATACGCAAAGCTTATCAGTTTCTTGGTGCTTTGAAAAAATTAATTTTTTTTGTTTAAAATATATGGGCTTTTGCAGAATTCCTCCATCACTACTTAGATGTCTCAGTCCACTTTATATATTTTGTTGTTGCAATTTTGCAAAAGCAAATGCTCTCTCCCTTGTAAAAAATTTAAATTGCAGCAACAAAAATTGGAAATATATGAGATGTTATTTTTGAAAGTGATATAAGTCCACTTAAAAAAATAGTCAGCAGTAATTTTAGTAAACTATTACTAAAATTACTACTATTAGGTGTTGGAATTAATTCGTAGCGTTTGATGAGAGATGACGTGGTTATTACAGTGTTTTGTTTTTACCTTCAGAAACAAATTGATCGGTAAACAGCTGTTATTAGGTACTGTTTTTACGACGCATCTTATTTTTAATTGTTAATAACAACAAGTGGCAGCTATTTAATTATGTCGAAATTTATACCAAATAAAGTGTTTTGCGGGGAGTTTTTTTTACATTATTTTAATATGAACAAAAGTGCTGCAGAAAGTCATCGGTTTTTAGTAGAAGCTTACGGTGAACATCCGAAACGCAGAAGATCATGGGTTAAGCCCGGACAACCATCATCATCAGTAGCAAAACGCAATATTCATGTATCTAAGCTCCTCCTTTGTATTTGGTGGGATCAACAAGGTGTGGCTTATTATGAATTCTTAAAACCTAATGAAACCATCACTGGGGATCGCTACCGGTTACAATTCATGAGTTTGAGTCGTGCATTGAAGGAAAAACGGCCGGAATGGAGCAAAAGGCACGATAAAGTTATTTTACTGCACGACAATGCTCAATCTCACGTGGCGAAATCAGTGAAAACATACCTGGAAACATTGAAATGGGAAGTCTTAACCCACCCGCCGTATTCTCCAGATATTGTTTCGCTCAATGGCTCATGACTTATCAGGGGAAAAATTAACGTCTTATGAGGATTGCCAAAATTGGATCGATCCATGGATTGCCTTCAAAGACGAAGAGTTTTTTCGACTGGATATTCGACATTTACCTGAAAAATGGGAAAAAGTAGTGGCAAGCGGTGGGCAGTATTTTCATAATGTAATTTTTTATTTTCATTTCAAATAAATCGTTATTTTTTAATAAAAAAAATGCTACGAATTAATTCCAACACCTAATAACTAATTTTTTTTTAAGTAGACTTATAACACTTCGAAAATAACAATCATATGTAGATGGAGATTTCCTGCTATTGCAATTGGTTGTTTGCATTTATAGCCAGACACTATCAGTATTTATTTATCAAATGTTACATTGACGAATAAGGAGTAAATGAAATACAAAGTTCAAAATCGTCGCACTGAATATCGAACAACGTCTATCAGAATTTTTAAATTCTTTCATACAAAAAGACTAGAATTTCAAACAATTTCATTTGACCTTGAATGCTACGATTTGGCTCCAGTTTTGCCAGGCTGACAAAACAAATTTATTGCAATATAAAAATTTTAAATTCTTATACCTACATTATATATGCATTAATCTATATACTATATACCTACCTACATACATGAATACATATATTTAAATTAAACTGACATACGCTTTTTTAAAGTGTTATTTAAATTATAAAATAAAACAATTAAATTTGTATAAAAAATACCATGCGTATCAATATTAATATGACAAACGTCAATAAAACTGAAGAAAACCATGTTTAAATAAAGGATTTATAAAAAAAAACTATAAAAAAATTTAAATATAATAACTCATGATTACAGGTTACGAGTATAATTAAACGTTAGTAAACTTAAAATATGCCAATTGCTTTTTTTCCTTCAAGTTATTAAAGATGCACTTCCAAGAGAATCACTTCCATTATTTGTTTGCTGAGAGCTGGAAATATTTGCCAATTTTAAAATAACTTATTTTTGAGAATAATTTTTATATTATTTTTAGCACGCTTTAAATAATCATAGTTGGTTGGTTAATTCCAATATGGAATTGTTATGGGACTGTAGAAAAAGTTACAAAATAAGCTAACGCGCTATAAAAATTATATAAAAATTATTCGCATAAATAATTTCAGTACAAATAATATCTGCTAAAAATTTTACTTATTTTACAATCAAAATATAAAACATAAATATTTTATTTTTCAATTTTATTTTAATTAATTTGTTCCATTTTTAATTTTAATTTAGTGTATAAAATAACCGTTGATATTCTTTCTCTCTTGAATTGATAGTGCGATATGTGTTATGTGTGTACAGAAAAAAGTAAACAAAAATCATGTTCAGTTCTGCTTTTTTCTACCCCATCTCTTTAAACATGCTTCTGCAGCACTTAACGGATATACTTACATACATGCAAACTTTTCACACTAAAAGTTCGCTTATAAGAAAACGAATTCGCCTTGTACACATTTTTCTCTTTGTTTTTGATTTTGTTCTGCCTATTTAGTACATACTGTATTTTAGTTTACAACGTGCGCTTGGTGCTTAATGACGCTTGCATAAAATTTGTGAAAAATAAAAATTGTAAAATCAATTAAAAATGAAAGTTATTTAATTAAAAATCTGTTCTAATGTTGTTACTAAAGTGTTGTATATAAATGTGAATAAAAAACAGAAGATGAAAAAATACAATTCATCGAAACAAAAGACGGAGCCTCCTTAAATTTAATATTTTCAATGCAAGGTAAGCGATTTTATTTATGTGTGTATGTAAAATAAAGAAATATTGGAATATTTGGTCTTGTGCACATTCGCCAATCAAAAAAAAATATTAATTTGATATTTTCGGAGTTATGGTTCTCTGAATACTTCATTTAAAATAGAGCCGATAGGCTATAAAGAAATTTTGGGTGTAATACCGACCCTCTAGAAATTATAAGTATTACTTAGGAGCCTTTTTTGGTGCTTAAATATTGCAAATGTTTGCATCTCACTTTAGCGTCGATGTAGTAGTTATTTCGCTTGCTTTTTTAACCACATGGTAGTCCTTTATCTGGTTTGCAGATCATAAAATACTGCGTTGCCGAAGAGCAAAAATTTATAGACATTTCAGCTGCCATTTATTTTGGAAACAAAAGATTGTTAGTTTTGTTGATAAACTAAACAAAGTTTATATCTACATAGTATATATTTTATATATTATATAATTGGAATTATTAAAATGTCATATGTACCGTGACCCAAATGATATTTTGTACAGCCCGTGTGTTCACTGTCCCAGATCTAGGCCTCGAATGAAGCTAATTACCTTCTTCAATGAGATCTTTTGGGTGCCAATAAGAAATCTTCCACAAGTCTCACCTAGGAGACCCTAATCATGAATAATCCCAAACTACATCGTTCGAGGTATGCTGATCCTAATATATCCTATCTTACACTGGTGGTATGTATGACCACAATACTAGGTAAACTATTTCGCTAGGACTCTAAAGTCACTCTTACTGCATGATAGTGTGATAAAGTGCTTAGCTTTTCTCAGGCTAGGCAACCATTACCAATGTTTTGAGAACGAGTATCCCATCTGTGTACATACATACTGCACAGTATGAAAGAATTCTGTATCTTGCTTTCCTATGGTTCTACAGATATAGGTTCCTAATTTTGTTCACGATATAGAGAATCCCTTTCACATTTGCAACGAAAACTCAATTTCAATATAATACTATAGTTTAATATGTATTTAAAATAAAATTACAATTTTTTAAAATAATTACAAAAAAAAAATAAAATTTTAAAGTATGTATAGTGTGAATGTTTTGTGTTTATAAAAATATGTTTTAGTTCTTAACCCAGAACAATTTTTGCCTCTTTTCCATCGACTAAGACCTTCTGACCGTTGAACAAACAAAATTCGCGTTTAACGTAGGCAAACAGTAAATCAGTGACTAGGAATATCTATAAAAAAAGCATATTAGAACAAGTATTAATAAATGTAAGAAATATATATGTATGTACCTGTCCCGTTGAAAAGGCTAAAGTGGCACCAAAATAGAAATTGGCATTTGCTGAACCGGAATAAATCCATAAATGCCATAATACTGGCAGCATACATAGGGAAACCAAAAAGAAGCAAAAGACAATAAAATTATGGGCCATAACTAGAAAAAACAAGAAAAAGAATATATTTGAATTTTCTACAAAGAAAGCAAACCAACACCCACATTTCCAAGATCTTTTCCAAAGTGGCAAAAGAGCAAGATAGAAGGCCACATCACCTATACAAGGATACGCCCTAAAAATTGACATTAAACCTATTAAGATTGTAGCCAATAATATAGGCTCTTTGCGTAACTTTAGTGACAGGGGTACTAAATATAAAACGGTAGCATTCATTTGAAATGTTAACAGGAACATTGTGCGGAAATGATCAAACATTTCAGTAAAGAAATACCAAAATAGTCCAATATTTGGTTGCAAATCACGATAAAAGAAGCTGCAAATAAAAAGTAATTTCCAATCAATAATTTATTAGATAATTTAGTTCACTTACATAAATCCTAGAGTGCCATCAATGAATTTCCAATTGTTGCTTCCCATTATTTTATAGTTCAATAGAAATAAGAGAATTGTCAGCAAAATAAATAAGGCTACTTTGTGAAAAATCCTTTTTATATTTTTATCCTGCTTGGATATTAAAACTACGGGAGCCAAAAGTACCACAGGATACAAATTGCGTTGAAACTCTATGGCAACACAAATAAAAAATATTAAAACTCGAAAATCCACCAATCCAAATAGGGCTAAAGATAGAAAGAAGTTGCTAAATACTGTAGAGGTTAAGCCGGCGCAATTAAAAATTGCCATTGGATTAAATAAGTATGCCATAAGTACAAGGAATGGTATGTTGCTTTCATCGATGCGCTGATATTGCAACTCCTTAGTATCTTTGGCGTACTGTTTGAATTCACAGGTTTGTTGTTGTAGCTTTTTGCGTACAAATATTTTGCTTGTTTTGTATAAAATCAGAGCGGTACAAATATCAATTGCAACGTATAGTAAGGGCAGTAGACTTTGTAAGAACTCTGAAGCATAAAGTAGAAACCATAACATTATAGGAATTTCATGTACCATGTCCCCATCGTAAGGATTTGTGCCACGTTTAAGTAAATAAATGCCTTCTTGTACTGTGGAAGAAAATATAATTAATGTTTTTTTTAAATGTGTGCAATCATCTTCACCTCTTTTAAATGAATTCAAGGGAGTTGATATTTCTACACGATTTCCTAATATTTTGCCGTAATCGCTATTGGCCAAATAAAAACGAAGGGCACCGCCCAATAATAACCATTTTAAAGGTAGTTTATTCATTTTATAATGTTTTTAAATATTTTCCAAAACTTTACAAAATCATTTACGTATTGATGAGAGTCTGAAAATAAACAAAAGGGACAATCAGCTGTTGTGTTATCGATAACTTTGTTAGTAAAGGGTGTAATCTTTAAATGTACTAAAATTTTTAAGATATCCTGGAGTCAAAGGCTATGTATATGTACTATATCATTCAGAGAAAAATAATATAGAAGAATGTAAACTAATGTAATTTTTCAATGTAATATGTATAATGATGTTAATTAAGATCGCAAGATCGCTTTGAAGATGTTCTGCTTGCATGCTTGTTTTAATGAATTTATTAATCACCTTGTTGTAGTTTAAAAGCCACTGCTTTGTGCACACATGTGCCGCACTGTCAATTTTGTGTTTGTTTATAAATTGTGCGGAGTTCACGTTTTATTTTTGAGACGATAATCTAATTTGTTAAAAAAAAAGAACTAAAGAAAATACAGCAGCATAATGCCAGCCTTAAAAGCATTACCCAAAACAGAAAATAAATTAGTAAAAATTAAAGAAGATTTTTTAAAATTGATTGGGGAACCGGAGCAATTTTTAATGTAAGTAGCAAAATTTTTACACACACGCACTATTTTTTTAAATAAAAGGATTTGAAGCATAAATTTTTATATTGAAGAGCTCAGCCGGAAAAATGCAAGAAAATCGAGAATTTATTGCAGGAGGTGTATAGTGTGGCCATAGAGAGTGATAGAGATAATGTGGATAATATGGAAATATTACCCGAATTGGTGTTGGAAGACATGGATGTGGAACAAATTTTACAACAATTAGAACTGCGTAACAGCCTGGTTGTAAATGACATGCTTTCAACATCTGCTAAATTGTTAGCTTTAAGTGAAACGAAGCTGGAAATACATTTAAAAGAAGAGGAGAATGGAGAGAATGAAATACCACAGGACTTGGAAGAACAAGAACATGAAATTAACAGTGATGAAGATGAATATGAAAATGAAATTAACAACTATGAAGAGAATGATGATGATTATGATGATGAGGAGGAGGATTTCCCTCTGGAGAAGGCAACAGTTAAGCAAAAAAATAAACGTAAATCTATAGTTGATGATAAATTCTTTAAGTTGGATGAAATGGAAGCATTTTTGGAAGCTGAAGAAGCTAAAGAAGAAAGAAAGAAAACTGGAAAACTATCAATGGAAGATGAAGATGGCATAAATTATTTTGCCGACGATTTAGGGGAAGAAGGAAATGATAACCCGGAAAGTGAAGATTTAAATTTATGCTATAAAGACTTTTTTGATGTGGATGAAGCATTAGAAGAGGAAGATAATTCTAAAAAACCGAAAAAACAAAAGGATCACTTTGAGAGTAATGAAAGTGAAGAGGATGAAAATGATGATGGACAAACTGATGATAAAAAATTGACACAAGACTCTGAAGGTGAACAAAGCGACGAAGTTGAAAATAATGAAAATACAAGTATGAAGGAAGGTGCTTCAGACGATGATGAATCAAAGCAGGAAGAGGAACCAAAATCGTCATTTGAACTGAGACAAAATCGTTTAGAACAGCGTATTCGCGATTATGAAGCAGAAGTATTGGGAGAGAAGCCTTGGCAACTTAAGGGTGAAATTCAAGCTACTTCGCGGCCTCAAAATTCTCTACTTGAAGAAGTACTAGAGTTTGAATCAATTGTTCGACCACCTCCACTTATTACAGAGGAAACTACACGCTGTTTAGAAGATATTATAAAGCAACGTATTAGAAATAAAGCCTGGGATGATGTAGTACGTATTGCAAAACCAGTAAGCACTCCCCAGGATTATAGGAAAAAATTAGTATTGGATCAAGAAAAGTCTAAAGAATCTTTGGCTCACATTTACGAAAAAGAATTTCAGCGAGAAATGGAGAAATTGAGTGGCAATAGAGAAGATAATGACACTGAGGAGCCTAAGGAACATCAAGAAATACGTAAATTAATGCGGGATTTATTTGTTAAGCTTGATGCGCTTTCTAACTTTCACTTTACACCGAAACCTGTTGCACCTGAACCTAAAATTGTTACTAATACACCGGCGGTGGCAATGGAAGAAGTGGCACCTTTGGCTGTTAGTGATGCTAAATTATTAGCACCTGAAGAAGTTTTTCGTGGTCCGAAATATGAACTGGTTGGTAAATCAGAACGCAGTAAAACTGAAAAGAATCGTGCTTTACGCAAAAAGAAATCAAAACAAAGAGCGATACACAATGCCTTGGAGGCCAAGGACTTAGAACGCCAAAAAAAGGGTATACCACTTACAAAGAAGGAAGAAAGTGCCAAGTTAATGAAAAAATTATCAAAACAAAGAAATGTCGAAAAGGTAAGTAAGGACTTGCTTATATTTTACAAAATACTTATACTTTTAATGTATTTTACAGATAACTGCCAGCAGCGATCAAGGTGCTTTAAAATCCTCCAAGGCTTTTTTCTCCCAACTGCAAGATCAAACAACAGCAACAAACACAAAATCAATGAAAACAAAAAGAAAACAGGACACAATATCTTTATCAGCCAAAAAATTAAAATTGTAGTCAAACGAATTAATTTCTTCGTTATATAAGTGCATATTAAATCTATGGAAGTAGGTACATTTTTTATGTATTCTGTTAATGTTTTATTTTATTATAAAAAATAAAAAAAAAATAATCAGTTTAGTCTCTTTATTTTAAATTGATGAAAACTTCATTATGAAGTTAAACAATTTTTCCTTATTAGCACAGATTTATTAGTTGCTTGCAGGCCATTTTTGCTGTGCATGAATGCCTTTTTTTATATACATACATACAAAACGGGTATCGTCTTCAATATCGAGTAATTTCTATGAAAATTTTAAAATTTTACCATACAAAAATTCATTCGGTATCAATTGTGATGATTTTGAGCCACATATACAGTCCAGAGGCGCCCAATCTGCAGATTTCGAGCCGCATGTGGCTCTTTGAAGTATTATGTACCCGAGTTCCTTTTTAATTTTTGTGAGTGGGCTGCAAATGGTGTTCTGATTTGTTCTAATATTAAATAAACCAGAAAAACTTACCGAGTATATAAAAAAGCTAGAAGGAATATTGAAGAAATTTCAGAACTTGATTTTTTTCCGAATCTATTTGAAATTAAAATAATTCAAAATGAGCTTTCCACTTCCAATATAATGGCTCATATGAAGAATTACCCGCTTATACAAAAAAATTAACGTAAACTTTAAAGTCAATGTTATCAAAATTTTTCATAAATTTTGCTTTAAAATCTGTGTATGTGAGAATTGAATAAGAGAGTTAGAATATAAATAAGCCGACTGAACCCGACTTACCTAAATGACTAAAAATTGCAATTGTGTTACGCTGTGATCATTTAAAAAATTAGTTTTTTATTAAATTCTTGTTACGCAACTCAAGAATGATAGAAAAACAAGATTACGCCATCCCAAACATAAAATGACGTTACGCGATGTGTTCCTATTGTCTAATAATTTGCAGCTAAATAAGAGAGAGAGTGAGAGAGAGAAATTTATTTTATTTTTGTCTTTAAACACTGACCAATGTACGTTATCTAACGGGAAATAATCAGCATGGTGTAATCTTGCCTTTCTATTATTCTTGGTTCAACTTACATGCACATACAGTGCCGATAAAAATAATAGCATCCCACATAGTCACGTGCCGAACAGCAGATACTCGAATACACATTCCTTGTTGCGTATGCAACTCCGTATGTATTAAGTGTAATAATTTTTAGAGGTTGTTTTACTGAAAGCGTGCAGGTCATCATAAAAATTACTACTCGTTCATTCATTAAAAAATGAAAACCAACTGGCAGCCAGCTGAGAAATTTGTAAGAAAAAATTTTTTTTTTTTTTATGTTCAAAGAAAGCGAATATTACATCGCCTCATTCTTTTTAATACAAAATCAAATCAAATTCACATCTATATACATACATATTACATATTCACCCATCATACAATTTAAACTGTGATAATTTTGTTTTAGAAAATTACTGGCACGCGCACGTAATATGTGCGTATATTTTAAGAAATAAAACACAATCTTTCATTTATATTTTTTTAGACAACAAGTTTCAGTTTATTTATAAATTTCACTAAGTCTACTGAAGAACTAATTGAGCATTAAATGAAAATAATATGTGAACACTCAATTTCATCTGAGTTAAATTATAAAGATAATTCTAATAAAAAATTGATATTTTGTTTTGATGTTCGCTCTTTGTCCGGTCCACATTTAACACCTTGTTGTAATGGCAACAAATAGCTTTCAATTCAGTGATTATCGCATGACATCAGCGCCATTTGTTGCCTTTGTTGTTTTGTTTGCAGCATAACAATCCTCTTGTTGTTGTCAATATGTTTTGAAACATTTAATTTGCATTTATGCACGTATTTTCATTTCAATTGATTTCTAGTTATAGTCTCAAACTTGCATTGATTTACAGAGTAACAAAATATTATTTATACTAAATAAAAAAGTGAGTGAGTGGTTGATTCGTACCGTTACAGGGAACTTACGAGTTTGCCGTTTGTATATATAAAAAAAGATGACTTCTCCTTTTAAATAGTGTATGTCCCAGTATATGGAAATTGAAAAAAAATTTTTTTAAAATATTCCAAATTAATTTCTGAGTATTTGGGTATCAGATTATAAATCTAGAGGACATCTCCTTAAAAAACTGTATGTGCCACATCCCGTAATGTTTTATGGTTCCTGCGCAAATTGTAAAATTCCTTCAGAGCAACAATACTGGGGTATGAGGATATTTAAAAAATTTTTAAAAAATAATCCGAAATAATTTTTGGGTAATTGTATGACAAATTACAAATCTAGAGGCTGCCCTCTTTAAAATAGTGTGTATTTTATCCCGTAATCTTTTTACGGTTTCTGCGGAAATTGTAAAATTTCCTCAGAGCAACAGCACTGGGGTATATGAAAATTTCAAAAGTTTTTTAAAAATAGTCCAAAGTAATTTCTGAGTATTTGGGTATCAGATTACAAATCTATAGGACCTCTGCTTAAAAAACTGTATGTGTCACATCCCGTAATGTTTTATGGTTCCTGCGCAAATTGTAAAATTCCTTCAGAGCAACAGTACTTGGGTATGAGGACATTTAAAAAATTTTTAAAAAATAATTTGAAATAATTTTTGGGTAATTGGGCAGTAGATTACGACCTCCTTTTTAAAATGGTATATGCCCCATCCCCTAATCTCTGGGGTATGACTACACTTTAAAAATTTTTTAAAAATGATCCGAAGTAATTTTTGGGTAATTGGATGGCTAATTACAAATCTAGAGGCTGTCCTCTTTAAAATAGTATCTAGTAATTTTTTATGGTTCCTGCGGAAATTGTAAAATTTCTTCAGAGCAACAGTACTGGGGTATGAGGGAATTTAAACATTTTTTTTAAAAATAATTCAAAGTACTTTCGGAATATTTTGGCACTAGATTATAAATCTAAAAAACCTCCCCTTTAAAATGGTATACGTTCCATCCCATAATCTTCTATGGTTCGCTCAGAAATTGGTAAAATCTCTTAGGGAAATTAAAGAGAACTTAAGATAAGAAGGATTTTTTTTATGGTCATTTGCGGTTGGATAGTTGTCGACATGATCTTGGGTAGTAACGGAATTAGTACGTCACCAATTCGCCCTAACATTTAATTCGTGGACATCACCGTTTTTCGAGCAGGTTCGCTCAAACAATCATGATTTTTGTTATATTGTGAAATGTTTGGAAGCACCTTTCAAATGAGTTCAGATTTTGATTCGATAAACTGGCCAACTGGTCAATTGGGATTTTTTCGTTGCGAATGTCCATCAATTGCTTTGAAAATACTTCTCCAGATTTGTCCTGCTGCAGCTCGATAAGCATGTTCGTAGTTAATTTAAGCTTCTGTATGTGTTTCTACAAAACGAACGTTTTCGAACATGCGGGGCTAATCGTGAAATCACTAGCAATCATCTTACCACCAAACAGTGTAATTATTGCTCACTGTTTCATTGATTTGAACATTTCGATGAACAGTTCAAACTTTTTCAAGTGAAAATGCTCGCAAAATGATAGAGAACGTATCGTTGCTTAAATCAATAAGTTCAAAAATGAGTCCAGTTGCCTCGCTCACAATTTAAAAGAGTTCGTTTAAACTGATTCCCTCAAAGCATCGCAATCATATTATTTTTGATTCAATGCATTGTGTATCGGACGATTAGTCCAGCCATTCTCCGATTTGAGATAAATTAAAAAAGTGGGCTTAAAAAGGGGGCGTGATAAATTTTTATTTTCATAAAAAGTTGGGCCATGACGAACATATAACAAAAAAATTAGCCAAATGGACCCAATCGATCGTTCTCACGCTTATTTATATAGATTAGTAGGCCCTATGTGGCTTTACTCAAAGGATCTGTTGTACAGGCCATAAGTGACAGCTTTCCCAGATTTCTGGTAGTCAACAAGAAATCTTCCACAAGTCTTGCCTAGGAGACCTTAAGGCCGCACAGTTACAAAATACATGTACTGTATTGGTTGATACTAATATTCCTTATGTTACACTGATGGTGTCGGTGGACCATCCCGTTAGCAGTCTGAATCTGTTTAACTAATCAAAATACGTACTTTAAGTAAAACATTCATCAAGTGTGAGCATCTGCCTACGAATATGTGTGATAGTACATCAGCACAATTGTGCTTTATGATGCCGACCTTTAGCTTTGGTCAGTCAACTAACTAGGGACTAGTCAATGAGTGCTGTTATGCGTGTATGTCTGTGCTTTTGCTGTAGTAAAAAAAGCATTTATGTGTGTGTATTAGTAGTGGCAAATGTAAAGTGTTTTTCTATGTATTCCCCAGGGTGATGATGATGCTGCTGATGCTGATGTTATTGTTGCTTCACTTGTATTATATGTACGAGTACTTTGTATGTGTACGTGAGTGAGTTTGCAAGTGTGATATTGTTTAAAAGAAACGTTACCATTAATTTAATACTATTAACACTTCATTGGCATCATAATGATGGCGGTGATATTAAAACTGATAGCGTCTGTTATTTGGCAGACGTTAAGTTAAGCTAATTTTCATTATTTCTTAACTCTCACCTAAAGATGTCTTTTGCCTATTGGCCTAAATGAAAAATTTAAATTTCATTTAAAAATTATTCACATTACCCAAAGAAGTCCTTTTCTCATACAACGTTTTGACACTCACTTGTAACAAATACAAACTTCAATTAATTCAATGTTTACACATACACACACATACATAATTTTTATGCTTTTTAGATTTTAAAAGACACACGTACATATGTACTTAGTTTAGTTAGTTAGTATCAATGGTATAATTTATTTCTTCTTTTTTTTGTGTTAAATGTACACAAAACGTGATACCCTACACACATGCATACGAGGTATGATCAAAAAATAACCGTTATTTTCAATTTTCGTGAGGTACGTATGTTCGATTTTCGCATTTTTTTTTTATGTTGGTACACATGTCTGTTATTTATGTTGACAATATCAGCCATTTTGGATTGTCAGTTTGTTTTTGACAGATAAAAAGGTTAGTCGTGTTTTGGTGTGCTCTTCGATTTTTTACTATTTCAAAAAATGGATCAAAGAAACTGTATTAAGTTTTGCGTAAAAAATGAAATTAAATGTGCAAGGACATTTGAAATGTTGACTGTGGCGTTTGGCGAGTCTACTATGAACAGAACACAAGTTCAATTGTGGTATAAACGGTTTAAGGAAGGCCGAGAAGATGTCAATGACGATGCTCGTCCTGGTCGCCCGAGCCCGTCAACAACCAATGAAAACATTGAAGCAGTGAAGAAAATGATTTTGAATAATCGTCGAATCACTATTACAGAGGTTGCTCATGATGTTGGCATATCGTTTGGCTCTTGCCAAGCAATTTTTATGGATGATGTAGGCATGAAACGTGCGGCATCGAAGATTGTCCCAAAACTGCTGAATTTTGACCAAGAAACTCGTCCCTTGTTCGTAATTTTTTGGCTAAAAACAAAACCTTAATCCTGCTTCAACCACCGTATTCACCGGACTTGGCCCCCGCTGACTTTTTCCTGTTTCCAAAACTGAAGATACCGATGAAAGGAAAGCGTTTTGCTACAATTGAGAAGATAAAAGAAAAATCTAAACAGGAGCTGTTGGTGATACCAAAAAACGCGTTTCAGAAGTGTTTCGAGAATTGGAAAAAAGTGTATTATATCTGAGGGGGAATACTTTGAAAGGGACAAGATAGTTATTGATGAATAAATAAATACTTTTTGAAAAAATTAAAAATAACGGTTATTTTTTGATCATACCTCGTACATTCATACAAACATAATTACATTGATAGACGAATATTATGTGTATTTACTTGCCCCAAATTTTTGTGCATTTTTGCCTTGTAGTCAATATGTAAATTTTTTTTAGTGTGTGTGTGCTTGTGCACGTTCTAAAAGTGAAAACTTTTCAAATTTCATATTTTTTGTTTCTGTTAGGCTTGTAAATGTTTTTCAAGTACAAACAAAACCGCTGACATACTTTGCTTTGAGCGTTTTTCTTCTTCTTTTTTTACTTCTCTGCAAATACTGCAGGTACGTTGTCTGTAAAAGCTACTTATACAAAATAAATATAAAAAAATGAGTTTGACCTCTAGCAAATTTCATTTGAATTGGCGGCTTTTAAAATATGCCAGGATATTGCTGGGGTGCATTGAAAGTACATAATGCATTGTGTAGTGGGCGTTCAAAATTTGAACAATTAAATGAGCTGTATAAGAACACTTACGAAAATGAATGCTAACTTTTTTGTTTCAAGGGAACTTATACCACTTTCAAAAATAACATAAAATACCCATTCTTATTTTCTTAATTTATTCTGAATGAATGCATTCATCAAGTCGTCTAGAAAATTTGTATGAAAAACCCAACATTTTTTGAGTACACGTACTTTTCATATAACATTTCTCAACGAGTTGATCGCTTGTGTTATGGAAACAACACATTAGTCGGAGACTTATAAGAAATTGATGTTTTCATTTAAAGTAACAGAAACATCTGAAATTAAATGAAATGGCAGTCTATGGCGCTCATCATTTTTCAAAAATTTTCTAAATGTTTATACTTTTCATTGTATCAGGGCTGCATTTTTTGCATACCAACAAAGAATTTGTTATAACTGGCAAAATTGAATGAAAATCTTAACTCTTGTGTTAAGTAGAATTTTTATTTTTTAAGAAAAACATTTTTTTTTTGTATTACAAACAATATTCATTTCAGAAACTGCAAAAACTGGTAAAAATTTAATAGGTGCATAATTTAAAGATTATTTTATGCCCGATCTTTATGTACTTTTGGAAATTTAATCACGGTTTTTGCAAATTTTATAGGGTGACATCTTTTTTTTATATTTTTTGTGTGTGTTAATCTCTGTCTGTAGGATTGAATACTAGAAAACAGTTTTATTTTATTATTATGAAGGGCTACAATCGCACCACGGCCCTTAAAATCTATTGTGCAGCCCAGTTGCCAACTAAAATCCAAGACTCCTTACGAATCTCGTAATTGCTGCTGTATTAATCAATCCTAGATCTTTTGGGACCAATGCCCCACTACCTAAGCAGCTTGTTCTGCGTCTTGCCACCGCTGGGAACTCGCAGAGAACATGTTACGACGTTTCTTGACAGAATCGTTCTGTATCACACCTATTCTACTCATGTGATAATTAAGTCTACAGTGGCCCGTAAGTAACGCAGATTTTATATCATTTTTGCTGAGGTTTAAAACAATCTCTGCTGTAATGCGCTCGGGGTTAATCAGTCTCTTTGACTGCCGCATGCCCCTTTCGACCCTTCAGCAGTCTTGTAGACTTTGTCTCTAATCCTTGCGCAGTAGGGAACGAGTGAAGTTGTTGTTTACCCCGCAAAAGGGCTCTGGACCTATGAAAGGGATACCGGCGCCCTTTTTAGCCAGATAGTCCGCCTTTTCGTTGATTTGGTGGCTCCAAAATCTTTGTTGACCTGTGTAAGGATGTGAAGTTAATTATAAAGCAGTTGTATCTCATTTTTAAGAACTTTTGTTCGTAACTTTCATAACAAATAAAATTTTAAAACAAATGGAATGTGAATTACAGAAAATTAGAAAATAAATTGTGATTGCTGAAAATAAAAATCAAAATCAAAACCAAAAAAAAAAAAAAAATTTATTAAAAATTTTGGTTCTAACAATAACTTAATTTAATTCATAATTTAACTCAGTAAACGATTAATCGCTTAAAAAATTTTTTCTACCAAAATATTTAGTTAAAACATAAAATGTAATTTGGAATACAAGTGTGTTTATGATTTTTATTAAATGTTGCAAGTCAATATTTTGCAAACTTTTCTTTTTTTTAAATAAATGTGTGTGTAGATGAACTAAAAGATTGTGTTAACTAAAATGAAATACAAAACAAGTGCGGGCATGTGAAGAGTTAATATGCATTTCACATTAAAAAAAAACTAAAATACGAATGTCTGAGTCCTGCAGTTTTATATGCATTAAATACTTGTATCAAACAAAAGTTATAAATTGTGTTTATTTGCATGCTTGACAAGATTTGCATGAACTAGTATGTACTCTGCTTAATGGTGAAAATAAAAAAAAATATAATTTTAAATTAAAAAATAGTGGTTAAAAGTGATAAGTTTAAATGACTTTATTAAATTTATATGCTGATTTAAATGAATTGCAAGTTATTTAGTTTGTTTTCTCATGGCATTAATAATAAAATATTCCCAAAGGTATTTTTTTTTTATTGTAAAAATAATTCCAATTGTTTTAAATACCATTTTGTGACTGGAATATGTCACAGACTGACAACTGATAGACAACGTACCGAAATCAATCACAACTCCAGCTAAATTAAAATCAGCATTTGATGTCAATATAGTAAAATACATACAGTTATGACCATTAAAATAGATACCTTAACATTTCTGATTTTTTTTTTTAATTTCACTTGGATTTTATTATTAAAACACTTTTATTTATTACAAAATCTTAAAAAAAAAATTGCGTTTAATTGGTGTTCAAAAAAGAGCGAAATTCTTTAAAGATAAGAAAATGTTAGCGATAAGGAAAATAGGCATCCTCCCTTGTTAATTTTTTTTTTCATTTTCTAAACATTAAGGTCAAAATATAACACAATTATAAGCTAGAAAAATTAAAGTCTTTCTTGCTAGAGGGCTAGCCATCTGTTGGCTCATCAGCAATTTTTGCTAAATATGAATAAAACCAACACCCAAGCAATTATAATCGATATTAAAAAGTTGCCGTTTTTCTATTTCTTCATTTCAAATCTCTAAATAATGTAACATAATTGATTGATGGGCATTGACCGTCTGAGCATGTGGTTTTTTTAAGGAATAAATTAATTTATTTGAGAAACATAAAGAGAAAACAAGTTTTTCATAAGTGTGTGTAGGTAAAGGGTGTTCTTTTTACCATTACACAAAGAATTATATTTTTAATATCAATGAAACGGACTTCATTGAATAGACAATTTTATGATTTCGATTATGTGGACGTCTCGGCTAACAATCTGAAACATAAATTTTCACAAAATTTTAGTAGCATCTCTCAATAAACGCCTTTAAATTCAGTATATATGTGAAGAATATGTATGGAATTTTTTATCGCATGCGATATTAAGAAAAGACGTATTTAACCAGACGTATTTATCTTCATCTACAGAGTAATTTTTGAGCATTAGATTTTGGGCATTAGGTTACAAATCTAGAGAACCTCCTCTTTAAAATGATATGTGTTCCATCCCGTAACCTTCTACGGTTCGTGTTAAAGTTCATAAAATCCCTCAGAACAACAGCACTGAGATATATGGAAATTAAAAAAATTTTTTTTTTTAATTATCCAAAATAACTTCTGAGCATTTGGGAGATAGATTACAAATCCAAACGACCTGCCCTTTAAAATAATATGTGTCATCCCGTAATCTTTTATGGTTCGTTCGGTAGTAGCTAAAATTGCTCAGAATAACAGCTTTGGGGTATATGGAAATTTAAAAAAAAATTTTAAAAATAATCCAAATCAACTTCTGAGTAGTTTGCGGGTAGATTACAAATTTAGAGGACCTCCTCTTTAAAACGATATATGTTCAATCCCATAATATTTTACGGTTTGGCCGAAATCTCTAAAATCCCTCAGAGACCACATATACATTATTTTTGTATTAAGTGAAACTTTCAACGTTTTCTAAAAAATTTCGCAAATACAATGGGGAGAAACTGTATTCCTATAATGATAGCCACATCCATTGTAGTTGTTTTCCATTAGGTCCCATTCCCTGAGATAGAAGGGTTTGGCCAGAATGGCTTCATCTCTCTATAAACCCCTTTAAATTCAGTACATATGAGAACAATGTGTATGAATTTTTTTTATCGCATGCGATATTTTTAAAATATGTATTTAACTAGACATATTTTTCTTCACGCACATCATTTTACTTGAGGTTTGTGTAAAGGGGACAGCTATAGAGTTTGATTATTACGAATAAAAGAAAATAAGCAAAATAAAAAATTTTTTGTTTTAAAAAACGTTAATTAAAAAGTTATAGTTTTTAGAACTGCCCAAGCAAAACAAAATAAGAACTTGGGGTTTATGGAAAAAAGACAGAGAGGAAATGTATACTCGTTACTCGAGCTTAAGAAAAAGTCACCAAGTATTGCATTTTATAGCTTCTTCGATAAGCATTTTATTCAGAGAATAATTTCCTGCGAATGTCACGCTAATAAGGTTAATTATACCTCTAGTGGGTATGAAAGCAAAGACGATATATTTATGTACGAAATCTATTTTTCAAGTTATGGGCCTTAAAAAAAGCTAATTGAAATTCTGTGTAGTTTGGAGTAGATTTTCTAAAATAAAAAAAATTTAAAAATATATAATACTACGCTTCACAATTGACATAGATCTTTCTTTTAAATATTTTTAGATAAAAAAAAAAATAAAAAAAAAATTTAATTTCACACACACACACAAAATCAGAGTTAAAATTATTTTTATTTTTACAAATTTATTTTTTTTTATAAAATCTAAGCGAATTTCGAGGCGTGATATTTAAAAAATTATCACTATGGGCTATAATCGCACCGCGATCTTTAAGATCTATTGTGCAGTAAAAAAATTTTAAATCTAATAAAAAAAAAAAATTATTTCAATTAGCACTATTTTTTAAAATAAACGTTATAAAAAAATATTGCGTTATTTGCTTTCATACCCACTAGGGGTATAATTAAATTCAACGACTTTACTTTTTTTCGCTGCCCGCTTCTCTTGAAATGCCCTTGAATTCATTGGTTTTGCTCCAAAACTAGAAGTACTTCTAAGTCGTAGGTATAATGATTTTTCCACTTCCTATTCCTTAATTTTTTTGCTGGGAAATAATAACAGTAAAAACAAAAAATTTATAAGTTTTGAATATTAATGTGCTGTTTTTATAACACAAGCAATCAACTCGTCTGGAAATTTTATAAGAAAAGTATTCAAAATATTGAGTGTTTTTTATAAAAAATTTTTAAGCGAGTTAATCGCTTGTGTTATAAAAACAGCACATAAGTATTTAATTAAAACATGAATTTGCAGTAATTGAAACATAAATTGTGATTAAAATTTTAATTATTGCTGGTTCATATTTGTTACTTTATAATGGTACATAGGCCGTATACTTAATTAATTATGTACGCTAGCTTAGTGTAAAAAAATTACAGATAAAGTATACGGTACGAGGCACAGTAAAATATGAATAAAAGTGCGCATATTCTTCAAAATACGAATGCATGTTTTTAAAGAGTTTTCTTAAATTAAGGAAAATCAACAGCGGTTTTGTTTTTTAAACAACAACAATAATAACAAAGCCACCAGCATAACTTCCGTTTTACAAAGTGTTGAAGTTGTTTGAATTTGTAACGGTTTTATTTCACTTAACATTCCTCGAAATAGGGAAATGTTGTTGAGTATGTGTGATTATTTTTGTGTGTGTGCTTACACATTTGTGTGTATGAATAGCAGAGGTGAATATTTAAAATTCACCACACTCATATTTTACTTTTGTATGTTTGCTATTGTGAGGGTGTTCATTAATAAGAATTTTTAGGGCTGAGTGTGTATGTGTTTGAGTGTTTAATAAACAACATGTGGTTGGTCGAAAGAAACTATATGTAAATAAAATATACCCAACACCGCATTACACTTTTAGTTTGGCATATAAATCCGTCAACTTGTGGTTGTATGGTTTCACTGTTGCTTCAGACTTAAAGCGCTGCAGTTCAACCGCTTCCGATTGTAATACAACGCGAAAATACCTATTGTGTTATAAAATTCAAAATTTAATTTAGCAAAAATTTGAAAATTTATCCAACAAAATTATATTACAATTTTTCAAAACAAAACTGTTAAAGTCTTAAAAAATAAATAATTTTAAATAAAATTTCTTCATATTTTTTTTTAAACTAAAATTGTTAAATTGTTTGCATTAAAGTAAGCAGTTTTTATTAAGTGGGTGAGTGATATTTAATAATAAAAAAATTTTTCTAATTTATAAAATTTAATTAAAATCAATGCCAAAATTTTTTTTAATATTTTATTTTAAATAACAATTAAAAACGCTAGTTTTTATTTATTTTTATCTCCCTATTTTGCTTCAACTTTATGTAGCTTCTTCAGCATTACATTTATATAAATTAAATTAAAACTCAAAGTGCAATATCGTTGTAAAAATAAATAAATAAAATCCGAACTCAAGCTTGAAAAAACTAGTCATTTTAATAAAAAATAAGAAAAAGTTTTAAATAAACTTACAAATAAATAAAAAAAAAGAATTTAATCGTAATATTTTTTGCAAGAGGCTGCGAGCATAAATACTGATTTTGTAAATTCAAAAGAGTTACTTACTCTATTCGTATTTCAAAAAAAAAAAAAAAAAAAAAAAAAAAAAAAAAAAAAAAAATTGGCATTCACTTGGCTGGGTAAACTAATTAATATTAATATTGAGCCCATAATCATAGTCACAGCTAAAGTCGTTAACGATCTTATATTCTTATGGAACAAAATTAGTTTCTTTACAAAAGTCTACTTGTTCTGGTGGATATGATTACGATTTATACTGAAAGAATTTTATTAATTAATCTAATGAAAAAATTAATAATTTTTCAACCAATCACAATATGTTATTAGAGTAATGAAATATTTTATTAATTCAATGAAATTATAATTCATTTAATGAATGATTAATCACAACGTTTCATTAGACACATTGAAATATTCATGCATTCAGTGAAAGATTTCATTGAATTAATAAAATGAAACGTTTCAAAAATTATGCATTTATGCTTCAGTATGTGTTGACCATTCCAGTCGAAATGGCTTCAATTTCCTAGTTGTAATTCCTAACGAATTCATTTTACCTTCTACAATAATGCGATTCAGTAACGTTTATTAAGAAAATTCGTAGCGAAAAAGCAAGTGTAACGATATTTTGTCGAATTCGGTATTCAGAACGAATGCAAACGTTTCGTTTTGTAGTTTTCCATAATAATAATGTGCTAGAACACATACATAATTTTTTTTTAATTTAAATTAGTTTCAAAATTTTATTTTTCGAAAACATTAAGTCATTACAAAACTCAATTTCACTTAATAAAACAAAAATTGTTTCATTAGGAAGTCATATTTTCGTTTTTTGTTTTCTGTAGAAGCTATTTAGTTCATTGAAACCGCTGACGTTTGTGACGGGGCTGCTACTATTGATTTGGACAGTTTCTATTTTTAAATTCTGACACTAATATCATCTGCAGGCGATAACAGATTTTTTTATCTAAATTATATTTATAAGCCCAAAATATTAAATGAATTAATTTATCAGCAGCACACCCCAAGCATAAAATGTATTGGAAGCAAATAAATAATGTGTAGACGTATGAGTAATTTAAATTAAATTAATATAAAGTATACGCTTGTACAAACATTTAAAAAATTAAGTTTGGGCTTAGAAACCATCTCGCTGAATTGCTGGCATTTTTGTCTCATTTTGTCACAGATATAAAATCTACAACTTAAACGTCCGTAAAGTTTTTCTTGTAAAAATAATTTTTATTCTAGCAAACGGCTTATTAATTACAAAGGGACCACATCAAATGAGTCCCCTTTTGGTTATTTATTGGGACGCTCTGTGCAACCAAGCACACGGTTTACGTATTCATTATCATTTAGGTAATTGCCCGAATATAACGTTCCATCATAAAATTATTAAGTTAAGCGATTTTTCCTTATGCTAGTAAGCAATTTAACCTTTTGTGTTTTGAAAAGTTGACAACACTGCTGCTAACTTTCTTCACCAAATAACAAAATCAACTAAAGTTAAATCCCTGAAATAATTTTCTTCATTAATGCAATTAAAAAAATTCATTATTTTAAAACTAATGACAATATTTAATTAATTCAATGAAATATTTTATTAAATGAATGATTGTTTCTTTGAATTAATGAAATATTTTATTAATCTGATGACATTAAACTCTACGTTGACCTACTATTGCATGAGTAAAATCTGTGTGATAGAAGGCGACTTCTATCTTTTCTGCCGGGAAGGACAGGAAACGTCGGAACATATTCTCTACGAGCGCCCAGCGGTGAGAAGACGCATTGCTCCCACAAGATCTAGGCAAGATTAGTCCTACAACAATTACGAGATTCGTAAGGGGTCTCGGATTGTAGTTAGGAACTGAGCTGCACAATAGATCTTAAAGGTCGCGGTGCGTTCATAGCCCATAATGACAATAATAATAATCTGATGACAACATTTCATTGATTTAATGCAATATGTAAGTCATTAAATGAATAAATATTTCTTGGAATTAATAAATTCTTTAGCCTAATGAAATGGTTGACTGAAATATAATGAATTGAGTTGTTATATTTGAAAATGGTATAAGTCTATTTAAAAAAAAAAAAAATTTGTCAGTGATAATTCTAGTTTGATGGTGTCTATATCTTATAAAATTTACCGCTAACTCATTATTTTTTTTAAAGTGGACTTATACCACTTGCAAATATAACAGTTCAGTTATTCGAAACTGTTACAGTTTCAGTCACTTGACCGTTGTGCTTGCTTCTTGCTGCATAATTACGTTTCCAAGTTTATTTTTAGAGAGCCTCAAAATAAGATATAAATTAAAAACAATTAAAATGATACACTCTAACTCAAGTCAAGTGATCAAAAGTTATCAAAGTGGCTGTTAAAACTTAAAAAGAAAGCAGCCTCTTATACATGACAACGGCTTATGCCGAAAAATAACTGATATGGGTGTGTGTATGAGAGTTTTTAATAAAAACAAGTACATAAAATATTAAATATAAACACACACACACACACATAAATGCTTAAATATTTTAATGAAAAGTAAATACGGCCACGTACTCATTTCATTTTGAAAAGTTTTTTTAAAACGTTTTTTTTTTCTTAAAGCTGGAGGCGATTGTACATTAACAAATAATTACACCAACATATATACGGTTTTTTTATTATGGCATTTGACATCTCTACTACATATTAACAAAACAATCAGCTGTGTTATGGCCCCCCACGTTTATAAAATTGCCTTTAGATTTATTTTTTTATATTTTGTGTTTTTTTTCTTACCCAAAAAAAAAATACTCCCTAAAACATTTATAATGTAGCCTTTCCACCTGTATTTCTGTGTGCTTTTAATGCGATATTTTCGTTTGAATGAAGTTATTAAAAAAATTAAAAACATTTATTATCGCCTGCCATAAGAATTGTTTATTTAAGACAATTTCTGATTTAATGTTCATTAAATGTTCATACGATCATAATTTTTGACAAAACATTTTTAATTAGAGCTTATAAAACAGGTGGGAGTGTGTTTTTGTTGCTGGCTAAAAAACGACAGTGTTTTTTTTTTTAATAAATACAATTTCACTAGCATAAATTATGAATTATAAAGTCTGTAGTTTTAATGAAGCCAACATTAATTTAAAATGAATGAATATGTTTTAGAATTTCAAAATTGAAATTTGAGCTGGAGCTGGTACAAGTCCACTTAAAAAAAAATGAGTCAGCGGTAATTTTAGTTAGATGGTGGGTATTTCTTACCAAAATTAGCGTAAACAATTTTTTTTTTGTAAAAAGGAAAAATTGCTTGAGATGACTTAAGTAAAAAGATATTTACAAATACTAAAAAACGTAAAGGGTTACGTTAAAACATATTTCACTAGGCTGATTTATCTTCACTCACTTAAAAGTTTCTACCTTTTTTCACAGTTTAACTATCAGAATTCTCTATTTTAGGTTTATAAAATGTTCATCAAATTTATGTAAAACCCTACGAGGGATATTTTTTTTATACTGTCTGCCCTAATCAGTTGTCAGAGTCTTTTGTTATTTAAATAATTTGTCAAACAATTAAAAAAAAATTGCAAAATTCACAACATCTTAAGTGAATTGAAAAGTAACACTCGTATCTCCCTACTCATAATTCCTCACATTATTCACGCCTTGTACTTGTATGCCTGAGTTTTCTTTTTTTACATCATAATGCGGCTTGTGCAAACAGACTCAATTTTTATTGTTAAGATAAGCCGCGTAGTTAAATATTTCAGTCAAAGTTAAAATTAAATCAACTGAAAACGATTAAAAATACAAAAAAGTGTTTGTGTGTGTGTGTGAAAGAGAGAAAATATGAATAAAATAAAATGCATTTGTTTTTTAAATATTTAAATAGACATTTTCATGCGCATACTTAATCCAAAAATTAATTTAAAAAAATATAAGAAAAGAAGCATGAATAAATGCGAGGAATGTATGCAAGCAAAAGTACTTGCTTGAATTAAAAAAAAAACCTCATTTAACGCGTCTGTGGCGTATTGTTTAGCAATCTAGTTGAATTCTCTTCTCCTTTTTTTTTATTCACTTGAACAAGAATTATTTCTTTTCTGCAAGTGGGCAAATAAAATTAAACTTCAAGGTTAAATGAAATTTATCTTATTTAATTGAAAACGCCTATTAATGAACATGAAATGAATTAGAAAAGTAAATTTTTATGCATGGAAAAGTTTTATGAATTCAAAAAAAAGTAAATTTTTAAACAATTACTTAAGCAGCCAATACCTGACAGCAGCATAACATGCACGCGTCATCATAAGCTCGAACTTCGTTATTTAAAATAGTAATAAATACAATGCCCTTATTCCATGTGGCGTCGACAACATTGTGATCAATTTCAAAGCAACATCACTTTTTACCGTCATTGAATATCTAGGAATGTCTACGAATACCGGAATACACATTTTCTCAGACAGTGAAGCAGCTCTATGTGAATTGGCAAGCTATTCCTCTCGATCAAGATTGATTTGGGACTTCTCAATGCTTTAGCAGAGAAGAACACTGTTACCTTATTACAGATATCGGTTCACAAAACGCATGTGGGCATTGAAATGTCGGACTATGTAGCTAAAAAAAGGGCCTGGGTACCCTTTTCATAGGTGTAGAACCCTACTGCAACAACTTCACTCGTGCTCTGCTACGCAAAAATAAGAGACTAAGTCTACAAGACTGCTGGAGGAGCGAAGCGGGCATGCTGTTGTCAAAGAGACTCATTAAAGCGTAGTGCATTAGAACAGAGGTTGTTTTAAACCTCAAGCGAAATAACATAAAACTCTACACTGAGCTACTTAGGGGCCATTGTAGACCTAATCACTACATAAGGAAAATCGTTGTTGTACAAAAACGACTCCTGTTGTTTTTATGAGGAACAACGGAAAACGGGAAACCTAATCTGTGCGAGTGCCCAGCGGTGGCAAGACACAGAATGAGCTGCTTATGCAGTAGGACATTGATCTCAGAAGACCTAGGCATGAGTAACCCTACAGTAATTACAAGATTCGTAAAGAGTCTCGGATTGTACTTGGGAACTGGTCTGCACAATACATTTAAAAGGTCACCTGTGCTGATAATAATAATAAAAAAATATCGTCATTAACATCAACTCACTTGTATGCTGCTGTCACATATTGGCCGCTTCCCGTCTGTTTTGTTATACAAAAAAAAAAAAAAAGATCAAAAGTTATTTTATTAACTTGTTTAAATTAAAACTTTAATTCTATTAAATATTTAACATGAACCAGTAGTCAAGTGATTTTCTTTTAGTCCTTCGCCATTAAGAGATTTTCTTCAAGAGTTTTCAATTTTATTTACTTTACTTACTTGCGACTACATACTTGTTTGCCAACTTGTTTTTTTTTTTTCAACATCATTATCACCATCGTGCTGTATTGGGTTTCCCATAAAACATTGTTGATTTTATATTGTGATAAAAAGCGCACTTAAATCGATTTCAATTGAAATACTTTTGGTTTGTTACAAAATCTCATAAATAAAAATTCATTCACACCCAAATACTTATGTTTGTGTGATTGTGGGTATGAGAATGTTACTACATGCATAAATAATCTACAAAAACTTCAAATAAAGTGAAGCCATACACACGCAAAAACTTTAAATCAAATCAAATCAACCAATAAATGTATTGATACACTTGTTGTTTGCATTATTTATACACATACCCAGGCATTCATTCATTCATACACTCTGTTATGTGAAAAAAATATCCTTTAAGTAGGATTTTTATACCCTTCAGTGATATATAAGTTTGTGATTCCGTTTGTAATTTTTACAACAAAAATGGGCCACCCTATAAAGTATATATTTTGTATCCTTATAAATAACGCAGTCGAATAAGCCATGTCCGTTTGTCTGTCTGTGAAGTCGTTGAAATCAACTTTTTGAAGTTCCTAGGCAACATACAGAAAAGTTTAGCACACCAATCTGTCAGTTGCTTTTGTCTTTCAGTTGGTATTGAAACTCAGCCGGACCGGTCCATAAATGGCCGAGGTATGAATCAAAAATCGCAACTACCTTTATTTTTGACCATCTTTCTGAGTATGTTTTTTACACATTTTGTTTAAAATACAAAACGGACAAAAAAACGTATTACTCAGTTTTGTCAGAAATCATAATGACAAAATCTGTGCAAAATAAAACTTAAAGCAATCGATCCAAAAATGTCCGAGAAAAATCAGAAATATAACCCACATTTTGGTTAATGATTCATTTAAGCAGCACATGTGTGTAATATTTGTGTATACAAACAACAAACCAGGCAATCGGTCTTCTACAAATGTGTATATGTATGTGTGTCTTTTATATGCATTGAGTGTAATAGCATTATGAATACAGACATGTTTATGAAAGAGAATTTTTTTGATTTTTGCCTTTAATTTGAAGTTCTTTTTTATTGATACTAAATATTTAATTTAAAATGTTTCCTAATCTTTCCAAAATTAAATTAAATTATATATTTTTGCATTTCTATTGAATATCTTTCTTAAAATTTGTTTTTTTTTATAATATTATTTTAAAAATTGAGACATTTTATTGCTTTTAAAAATTAGAAAGGATTTTTTCTTAGAACTTATTAATTTCAGTTTCTGGAACTGAAATTAATTATTTATTTTCGGATTAATTAAAAATTGGTATTCAAGGAAAATTATTTTTTATCATTTCTTTCTTTTATTTTTCTACAATTTTTTTACTTGTAAGTTTAGTTGACATGTTTTTAAGCTTAAGGTCGTATTATAAAAATTACTTTTATAGTAATATTTTGCTCCAATAATAAATAAATCAATTTTTATAATACAACCTCAAGCTTAATAAAATAGCTGTTACACTTATATATTTTTTTTTAATATTTAAAAAAAATATGGAAAGGGAAAAATATGGATTTTTGAATAACACAGTGAAGACCCGGCACAGCCACCTTTATTTTCTTTTTTAGTGTTCTTCATGAAAATATTTTTAGACTCTTCAGTTGCTTGTTTCCTATAATTAAAAAATTTTAATGTAAAAAAAGAATATTTTTGTATCATTTAAAAAAAATAAATTTTTATTTTTTTTTTCTTGTTTATTTACAGGTAAGTCATACAACCTTTAAAGGGAAGGCGGAGGCTTCCAATTATCTCGATAGTTTTTAAGGTAAATATTAAAAGAATTTTTATGAAAAATACTTCTGGCGTTTTCTTTTCTAACAGAAATGTTGCCTATAATCTGCCATCCAAGAATGTTTGCGTTCTATTGTCAAAAAAATGTAATATTATATTTAAAATCAATATCACGTTCTTTTCTCAATATGATGCAAAAATGGTACATGTTTTATTATTATCAATTTATAAGAGAGCGTGAGCTACTGCGCTTTTTTACAACTGTGTCAGCTACTTCTTTATACAATTAAGCAAATTATTTAATTTGTGTTTACATTAAATAAGAGATTCAACATTTTCTTCGTCAAGATATTCTTTATAAAAATCCATTATTGGGCATTTTTTTTTTATTTTTTTTTAGGTGCAAAGTTTTTTTGTGTCAACTAGTTATTAGTGGTGTTAACGTAATTAGATTTCGCAAATCGCTTTAAAAGCGGTAAACATAAAGCGCTAAATATGCATTAGCGTTAAATGTTGCATGGAAAACTTATTATTGTTCTATTGAAACCAGTTGGCGAAGTGTTAGGCAACCTATTTATAAATACTATTTATTACTTAATTTAGAGGCAGAATATTTTTTGAGAATAGAAAACGCCAAAATGTACCATTTTATCCAAAAAAAAAAAAAAATTAAATAAAATTGATGTAGAATTTTAAGTAAAATTTATAAAAAAAAAAATTGTATGAAAAATTTCGATAACGCTGACTTTAATTTTTTTTTTTTTTTGGATAAGAAGGTAAGTGTTTCCCAAAAAAATTTCTAATCAATTGGGTTGCTTTCGTTTTATGTAACCAACACATAAATGAGCTGAGTCAGCATTAATTCTAGTTAGATGCTGTCGTTATTTTACTAAAATTACCGCTAACTCATTCTTTTTTTAAGTGGACTTATACCACTTTCAAATATAACATTTCAAATATTAAATTAAATTAAATTATTTCTAATTATAATTAGAACTAAGAGTGACGCTCTGGTCATTTTACTAGGAACTACATAAAGTTCATCTTTTTTTCGATACTAAAGGGTGGTTAAATTTTAAGGGCCGATGTTGATTTTGAATAAAACACAAATTATTTAGGAAATTATTGTTATTTCTTTTTGTTATGATAATATGGAATGGTTCAATTATGTATGGAACAAAATATCGGCTAAATGGAAGCCGCGAACTCGGCGCACACCTCCATCCGATGGTCCAAATTTTCGATGACCTTTGGTTCTTGAATTGCTGCTGGCTTATCGACTTACACCGTCCCGTTGAAACCACATATCGTCTACATCCAAATATGCAAGTCTTTATGCATATGTGAGAGGTGCAATTGTTGGGCACGACGACGAGTTGAGGTGGACGGCTCCTCAGCCACACTATCGCAAATAGCAGCAATATTTTCTGCAGTACGAACTGTACCAACATGCACTGGTGTTTTCACATCTCCCACAGACCCGGTTTGCTCAAATTTTTGCACGATTTTTCCGATTGTACGCACATTTGGCCGAACGCCCATTTTCATAATAAGCCTGAATAACTTTAACGCGTTGCTTGATTGTGTATCTTTCCACGGTTCAAATTGAGTTAGTCTGAAATTGAGAAAGGTGAAATGAAATGTTTAGATGTGGTTTACATTCAACATCGGTCTTTAAAATTTAACCACCCTTTAGTTTAATAAGAAATCATAGGTTCTGTGCTTATTTCAACATAATTGTCTACCATAGAAATGTTTACTGGGATTGAATCTGTATGCTGCATGAATAGACTAACTCGTATAAGTTTATAGGTGAATTATAGTTAAGTATACAAACATGCATCATTCATTTCTTTATTCGTTTTATTTCAAAGGGCAGGGGTTTAGTGTCGTTAACTGTCACCCTACTCGTTTTCCTGTTGTAGTTTATGTTTCCAGACTAGTTTTTTTATATGCAACTTTATTTTATTGTGTAGTTATTGTTGCTACCATTTTTTCTTCTGTTTTTTGTGTTATTTGTTGAAAAGTTAAGTGTTGATAACTGTTTACGAGTTAAATAGTTTGTGTTGGGATAGGGAATATAACAAACTGTGTTATGAACAAACGCCCACAAGACATCATAAATATTTTTAAACAATTATTTACTGCAGCATTGAAACTGAACATTAACATACAGTGGAGATTCCTTAAAAGAGAACTGCTAGGCATTTTGGTAGCTAAGAAAATTGAGTTTGTGGCGGAAAGCGAGTACTGCTGATATAAAGGATTTTTACAACTTCCGGAAAAACCATAAAAGATTAGGGGATAGGACACACACCGTTTTCAAGGGGAGTTCCTTTAGATTTGTAATCTGCCACCCAATTACTCAGCACTTACTTAAAAATATTTTTAAAATTTTTTTTGAAATTTAATCTTGTCTAGTTCTTGACATTTACCGCCATAATTTTCAATAACTCGAGAACCAGCTCTCTTTTTAAATTTATAAAAATATTCTTGTATTTTCTAAAATATTAAAAAAAAAATCTGTAAAAAAAAATTTTTTTTGTCAAGAAAAATTAATTTTCAAACTCATTAAAAATCTAAAATGACCAAAATTTTAAATTGTGTGCTGGATGTTGATGCGGCATATGACGCAAATAAAAGGAATCATATTTGATTAAAATCCATTTATAAAACACAGACATTTTACTCCCGTTCGATTGGTATTAAATTTTTTCAAAGTTTTAGTAGTTTAAATTTTGTGTGTCATCGGGGACTATTCACATATATAATTGGGTTATAGTAAATTTATTTTGTTTTTTAATATTTTACTTATTTATTTGCGTACTCATTTCTATTGAAACGAATGTGTTTTGTTTCTAATATAAGTTATTTTATTGAAGTATAAAATTAGAATGAAAATATTATGTCAAATGTAAAACGTATATATTAAAAAATTTTGACACAATAGTTTTGATTACTTCGATTCTCCAACACCTCCCCTCGAAGTAGAAATACTAAATCATTGCTGCTGATATGATTTCAAGCCCAAATTATTTAAACAGGTTTGATGTTTGATTTTGCAAAGTGGCTTCGTTAGCATATCGGCTGGCATCTTTTCTGTTGATAAATATTCAAGAATTATATTGTTATTTTTTATGCAATCGCGTACGAAATGATGGCGTATATCAATATGCTTGGTGCGCGAATTGTAGCTAAAACCTTTTATTAATTTTTGTGCGCTTTGACTATCGTTGAATATAGTGACATGTTCGCAGTTAATACCAATATCACTAAAAATACTTCTGAGATAAAGAGCTTCTTTGGTTGCATCAGCAATAGCTATGTATTCAGCTTCGGTACTGGATAATGACACTGTTCGCTGCTTTCGTGCTTCCCAACTAATAACTGCACCACCAAAAATATATGCGTAACCAGAATAAGATCGACGATCTGTTAAATTTGCTCCCCAATCTGCATCGGCTACTCCATACAATTCCAAATTGCTACTTTTGAATAATATTCCATAATCAAGTGTTCCTTTTATGTAACGTAGAATCCGTTTAGCGGACTTCCAGTGTTCTTCCTTATAATTTGAATTAAATTGACTCATGTAATTTACTGCATAAGCAATATCGGGGCGTGTTGTTACCGCCAAGTACATAAGTGCTCCTATAAGTCGCTGATAAGGATATTTAGACATTGCTTTATCGTCTTTTGTCAATGGATGCACTAACTTGCAGTTTGTTTCCATTGGAGTTAATGCAGGTTTACATTCTGCCATACCAAATCGGTCTAAAATTGCTTCTGCATACTTACGCTGTGATAGAAAAATCTGATTAATTTTAAGATTTTGGTAAAAGTCTATGCCTAAGCAACGCTTAACTGGACCTAAATCCTTCATTTCAAATGACTGAGATAATGACGTTTTAGTATCATTTAACCATTTATGATTATTTGTCGCTAATAATAAATCATCTACATAAATCAGTAGTAGTAAAATATTTTCATTTTCTTTCTTCGAAAATAAACACGGATCTTTCGTATTTGGTTTTAGTCCTAATTTAATTAATATTGTTGTTAACTTGTTGTACCACATTAAGCCAGATTGACGCAGGCCATACAACGCTTTCTTTAACAAACAAACAGGATTTTTCATACTAGATATTGCATGTAGCCATCTATTAGCCGTCTCTTCGACATTTCTGTTATATTTTTTAATATTACTAGAACCCATAGGCTGTCCTGATTTAAATTTGTTCAATACAGGCATTAATACATCCGGAATCTTTATATAAACGCTTTCTTTAAGCTCTCCATTCAGGTATGCTGTAATGACATCCATTTGATGTATTTCTAAATGTAACTCAGCTGCTAAAGCCACTAAAAGTCTAATTGATGATGATCGGGCTACTGGAGAATACGTTTCATGGAAATCTTCACCCGGACGTTGCGCATATCCTTTTGCTACTAGACGAACCTTTTTTCTACCATCATCTTTTGTTCGAAAAACTAATCTGCTATCAATAATTTTTCTTTGATCAGGTTGCTCAACAATTTCCCAAGTTTTACTACGAATTTGCGCTAAATATTCATCCTCTATTGCAGCTATCCATTTTGTTACATCTTGTGATTTCATAGCATCATTATACGTTATAGGATCATCTGTTGTCGTCAAATATGCCAATTCGCATTCTTCAAAATTCTCTTCTTCAGACTGAACTAATGGTTCACTACCGTCCTCTTGTGAATCACTTTCATCGTCTTTTGTGGTTTGAAATAATTTTCTAGGCCGTCCACGTGTACCTAATCTTTGTAATTTTGGCCGTCCTCGAGCACGTTTTACATTTTTAGTATCATCATTAGATTCCTTATTTTCTGTACATTTTTGCATCGTATTAAATTTTTTAGAGTAATTTTCATTTCCACTTTCAACAATATTGTACTCAAGCCCATAAAAATCTTCGTATGTATCATTAAAACCCTTTTCATTTATAAATTTTACATCCCGACTAATAACTACGTCTCTTTTATCTTGGGACCACATACGATAAGCCTTAGATTCTGACGAATATCCTACAAAAATACATTGTTTTGAACGAGAATCAAATTTACTTTTAGCAGGATTTTTGTTCAGTACATAACCTTTGCATCCGAAAACTTTCATGTGCATAAGTGTAGGCTTTTTATTTGTCCAAAGGCTATAAGGAATTTTACCATTTGCTTTTGTAACACATCTATTTCTGATGTAGCATGCTGTGTTAACAGCTTCCGCCCAAAAAGATGGCGGCGAAGTGGCATGTTTCATCATGCATCTCGACATTTCAACGAGAGTTCTATTTTTACGTTCCGCCGTACCATTTTGCTGCGGAGTATAAGGTGTTGTCAAACGCCTTTTTATTCCATATTTTTCTAAATATGAATCAAATTCCTTGTTACAATATTCGCGACCATTGTCCGACTGAAGCATTTTAATTTTTCGGCCTGTAAATGTCTCTGCTGCTGCTTTATATTTTTGAAAAGCTGAAAATACATCAGATTTTTGTTTCAAAAAATATACTTCACACCACCGAGATTTGTCGTCGATGAATGTAACAAAGTATTTCGCACCTGATATAGATGCACATCTCATAGGACCACATACGTCGCTATGAACAATCTCCAGTATATCATTGGTTCGAATATTTTTGTTTATTGGAAAACTACCACATACTTGTTTTTGACTAATACAAATATCACAAGTTGATAACTTAAGATCTTTCTTAAAATTTAAACCATAAACTTGATCACTTTTTGCCATATCTTTTAGATCTCTTTCATTTAAATGACCCATTTTGTAATGCCATAAATCAAGCTCATTTTTAGCTTCAACTACATTAGCAGCATTTTCGTAATTTTTAATATAATATAAATTACCTGTTCTTTCCGCATGGAGGCAAACTTTTTTATTCTGGTCAATTATGACAGCATCATTTCTGCGAAAAATTACATTATAGCCATTGTCTGTTATTTTTGAAACTGACAATAAATTTGTTCGCAAATCAGACACGTAAAGAACGTCTTTTAGTTGTAAATTGGTATCAGAACCATAATTGTTTACAGAAACTTCAACATTTCCAATACCACTGATTGTAGTATTATTATCATTTGCTAAATTAAGTTTTTGATTTATTGGCTTTAATTCTTTAAAATTATTAATACTAGCACTCATATGAGATGTACAACCACTGTCTAAACACCACTTTGTACTAGTGCTAGGACATAAAAACACTGATTCTGTTGAAGTAAAACAAACATTCGATTTGTTTTCTCCCTCAATGTTGCGAGCACTTTCTAAATTTTTAGGTTTATTTTTACAATTTCTTGCAAAATGTCCAATTTTACCGCATTTAAAACATGTACTATTTTGTTTCGATTTCATTTGTCCTGGCTTTCTTTGTTCTTTCTTCGTAAATAATGCACTGCAATCATTTCCATCTTCCTTTGATTTTCTTGATTCATATTCTTCTAAAATTTTTACACGAAGCATTTCTGGTTTTGGTAGCTCATCTCGTGTTTCCAATGCACACCGAAAAGTTTCAAAAGAATCCGGAAGACTATACAAAAGTAAAATAGCTAAAAGCTCATCGCCAATTAAGACACCAATTTCCTTTAATTTTGACACAGCATCAAAAAATTCATTTAAATGATCACGTACCTTGTTATTTTCTCGCATACGAGACAGTGCCACTCTTTTTAATAATGTTGCCTTACGTGCAGGTCCTTTTGATTGATACGTACCTTCCAATCTTAACCACATTTGTCTTGAAGTCACACATTCCGCAACTAAGCCCAATTCTGATGGACTCATAGCAAGCATTATATCTGCAGCTGCCTTTTGATCTTGTTTTCTCCACAAATTTTCTTCTACCTCACCTTCGGGGCATTTCAAACTATCGTCAACATATGACCACAAATCATTCTTTATTAAGATAGCACGCATTTGCATCTTCCACGTATCATAGTTGTCCGCGTTTAGCGGCTCTATACGCACCACACTGGCCATACCGTTAATTGATTTTAATTATATTTTCCAATTATTTTTCCCTTGGTCACAGTTTATGTAAGCCAATCTGGGCCCATAACCTATTGAAACGAATGTGTTTTGTTTCTAATATAAGTTATTTTATTGAAGTATAAAATTAGAATGAAAATATTATGTCAAATGTAAAACGTATATATTAAAAAATTTTGACACAATAGTTTTGATTACTTCGATTCTCCAACAATTTCATTGCGTATTTCTTTTCGATTGGGTACTTTAAAACAAAATTATCTCTTCAGGCAGTCATTTTCTGATTGCTTTATTCGTTCATGATGTTGAGGGTGGAGTTGTGTTTAATTTTCTTATATTTTCTTATCCTTTTTTTTTGTTTAGCAATAATTTCTATTTTGTACAATTTATTACTGAGATTTTTTTAATACTTTGGTTTACATATGCCTGACTTTATTAACAACATGTGGTGACCCGTTATTGTGTTTTTGTACGAAACAAAGTTGATAAACATCTTAAACATTCTTTACTTTTTGGATTTATTTATTTCGTTTTTATAAGATCATTCATTCCTTCATTGTCTTTTTATCTTGTAATAAAAAAAAAAAAAAAGAAAAAGAAAAAGAAAAAGTATGCAACGCAATAGCAGCAACTCGTAATCCCATGGTCAACAATAAACGACGTATGTACAAGACGACACAGTTAAATTTTTTTCTCTGTTTTTGTTTCTTTTTATTTCAAAAACTTTTCCTACATTTTCCATGGTCCAGTTGATTTATATGAATTGTGAATTAGAATCAATAAATGAAAGATTGAATGGATGAATGCAATCTGTATTAAGTAAAAGGCAGCTAAAACCTGTGGATTTGTAAAAACTCCCTTCCTTTTTTTTTTGCTTTTTAATTTATGGTGAATAAATGACTGGCGATTGTACGTACTCGTACTCTTGATACTGTTTTTGTTAAACTAAAATTTTTTTTCTGTGTGTTGTAAAGAATTTTATAAACTTTTTAAATTTCCATGTACGCCTTGAGGGATTTTAGAGACTTCCGAACAAACCATAGAAGATTGCGGTATGGGACACATCTCATTTTAAAGTGGAGGCTATCTAGATTACAAATCCATTGCGCATATACTCAGAAGTTACTTTGGCTTATTTTAAAAAATTTTTTTGTTCTCAAGGATTTTTTCAGTTTTCGTTTTGCATCATATCGAAATTTCAAAAAAAAATTAAAAATAATCCAGAGAAACTTCTGAGTATTTTACAAATCTAGACAGCCTCTTCTTTAAAATGAGATATACCCCATCTCGTAACCTTCTATGGTTCGTCCGGAAGTCGCTAAAATACCTCAGAGCAAAAGTAGTACTGGGGTACATGAAAATTAAAAAAAAAAAATTTTAAAATACTCTAAAGTAATTTCTGAGAATTTGGACGGTAGACTACAAATCTAGATGATCTCCTCTTCAAAATGATTTATGTCCCATCTCGTAATCTTCTATGGTTCGTTCGGAAGTCGCTAAATTTACTCAGAACAAGACACAAAATTGTAGTTTGTGCAGCATTGCAGTCTTAAGTCTAATTTAAAGTTTTTACTTATTTGCGGCATTAATGTTAAAATTGCAACACTGGTATGCTCATAGACCTTGACCTATAGTAGAATTTTATGAAGAATTTTTTTGTTCTTTTTGAATTAGGGGCCAAAAAAGTCCCATTTATTGAAAAGTTAGAGGATTAAAAGGCTCCATAAAAATATTCCCCGCGGTGTTTTGAATAAGTTGAATGATCAGAGGATTTTTATGGTTACCTACCGATACACAATTAAACTGTGAAAAAAGAGGAAAACTTTAAACCCCTTTCTAGTTGTGAACTATCAAAATGCCGCTACACGCGTAAGTTTTTTTGATACATGCCACCATAACCAATTGTCAAACAGAAGTTTGATTTTGTTGAAAAGTTTAGTTATTTAAGTGTTCAGGTACACAAGTATAATAAGAATTTTACCTTACAGTAACAAGGATAAAGTAAAAGTCCAGAGGTCTCTTTGGTTGTAACGCTTCTGTGTTTTTAAGGAAATTTCATTAATTTTTTTTGTTTTGTTTTCAATAGAAGAAGAACATTTCTCTGAGAAAATCGAAACCCTTTTAATACGTGTTGGGTTATGGAGATATTCCGCTAAAATTTATCACCGCATTTAAATGCACTCAAGGGATTATTTTTAAAGGTGTTTTGATGTTGTTTTAAACAAAATTATGCCCCAAAAAAAAAAAAAAAGGAAAGAAAATGAAAGTTCGTTTGTGTCAGAGAATGAGAAAAAAATTTAAATGTTTGGGGACAATAAGGAAAAATAATTTTGTTTCCTTTACTTAATTATGTATTTATGTAGCAAACAAAATACAAATTATGTGTGTTGATGTTTTATTAAAACGTTGATATTTCGTAGCACACTGTAGTGATATTGACTGACAAAAAGCACTTAATGTTATTAGATTGAAGCTACATGCTTAGTTTCCAAGTGTGTAGAATTGGGCTCTGGCTGTTAATCTCAGTTAATCCAATCAGTCTATTTGAATGTCTAATTGAGTTTATTATGATGGCAAACTTTATTTCGTTTTAGGTGAAGTTATTCATTTGAAAAACTTTGGCCAATTGATTTCATAATAAGTTAATATTTGTGTATGTTATTATTAATGACATTAATACATTAAAGTGGTATCCAATTCATGCCCAGTCGCCCTTTTTTCTTAGTGGCCTACTCCCCATTAAGTTCATTACAAGTTAATTTCTCGCATTCATTAATTGAATCAACAGCAGCAATAAAATAAATTACAAAATAGCACAGACTACGTCTAACATAAATTACACTGTGCAACACAAAAACAAAAAATAGTAACAACTGAGTGTGGTAGAGGTGACCAAAAAAACGTTTACGTATATCGGCGTTTTGGAGCTATTTCAAAATGCTACTTAAAATTTCCCCTTTTTCATAATTTAATTGTGAATAGGAGTAGATAGCTAGAAGAATTCTTCATTTTAGGCTTATAAAATGTTCCGCAATGTTATGTAAAACACTACGAGGAATATTTTTGGGGAACCTTTTGACCCTCTAACTTTTCAATTAGTGGAACTATTTTGATTCCTAATATAAAAAAAATAAAAAGATTCATAAACTGAAGAGGAGTTAGAGGGTTAAAGTGTTCCCGGAAAAACTCTACTATAGGCCTCTGAACACATCAATGTTGAAATTTTAATATTAACTTCACAAATAATCAAAAATATTTTAAAGAAACCAAGCAAAACACAAAACTACAGTTTGTGAAGCTTTGCTGTGCCAACGATACGAATTAATTTTTTTTAATTTATTTGCAGCATTAATGTTAAAATTGCAACACTGGTGCTTTCAATTTATGAGTCTTTTTTTAGTCTTTTTAATTAAGTGACTCTTAAGGTTCTATAAAAATATTCCATGAGTTGACTGAACATTTTATAAACCTAAACTGAAGGATTTATATGATTAGCTACGCCGATTCACCATTCAACTCAAAAATTGCAGAAATTTTAAGCCGTATTTTAAGTTAGGTCCAAAAGTAAACTTTCAAAACGCCGACGCAAGTATAAGTTTTTTTTTTGTGGTTCCCTTTACCATAATCTGTTATCCGAATTTTGTTATTTTTTTTTTGTGTTGTACAGTGTTATCGTTCATGTTTGTTTCATTTATTAATAAAATTCATTTGATAACATTTTCGTTCTGGCATTTAAATTAAAACACACGGATTTATGTAATCGATGCCATAATGAAGCTTGTAATTCGTTTGTATATATTTTTAACCTACAATTGTTTGTTTGAATAAATTAACAAAAACAAGTCAGCAAAATATTAATATTTTTCACTTTGCACAGCCTTCTAAAAAAGCAAAAACATACAAAAATTTAAGGGAGTGAAAATAAATATGCCGAGATAAATATGTTTTAACGTAAAATCTGAAGCTTTTTAGTATTTGTAAATATGTTTTCACAATTAATGGTATATTTATCAAATACGTCTTACGTCACTAAATACTTCTATATAAATTTGTATTAGTAGCTTAGCGGAGGTCGTCTAGATTGGTAATCTACTGCCCAAATACTCAGAAGAGTCTTGGAACTATTTTAAAATTTTTTTTTAATTTCCATATACCCCCATGCTGCACCGCCGGGGCGTGTCTTCTCGGTGATATTCCACCTTGATGTATCACTACCGGGGAAAATAGGTGCGCTAGCACCTGGAACTGCCATGGGTTTGAATCTGGCAGAAGGAAACCTGAGGATTTACCTAAAAGATACCTTCGGGGTCCGACCAGTGACTCTCAACACTGGTACCACGGGAGCCGGTAGCCCCACAGAGGCAGCACAAATGTCCGAGCAATGGGTTAAGAGCTGATGCTCACAGGCAAGATTGAACAATGAGTGCTCGGAGTTTGTGGATCGAACTTCGTTCCCCCCCACAGGGTTTAATGGATGATGTTCTGGGGACAACATCCCTGGTTCGTTGTTCGGTCTGTGGACTTCGTGCACACCCAAATGCTCGGACGGCGGAATCTGTGACCGGTTATTGGTGAGGTACCCTTCGGGGGTTCACGTGGTTTCTTTGGCAGGGTGGCATGTTCTTCCATGTGCTGTTTCATAGAAACAGATGTCACTCGACACGGGTTTTGGATAGGCCCAACTCCCTTAACAAGGGTGGTGTGTGTGACATGGCAGAAACACACACAATTTGCTACTTGTGTCCTTTATTGGTCACAGGAGCTATAGTGGTAAGCATGAATACCACTCGTGGTTTGGCCACGGTGAGATAAGGCCCTAGCGGCAGGTGCTCACCTAAATCATCCACATGCATACGCCCGTGCTGTTGCTTTGAGAGGTTTTTACTATTACCCACTTTACCGAAGTACCCTTCCCGATTTTCCCCACGAAAATTTCCAAAATCATAAATGAATTTAATCTGTAGGCTCTAAACTTTCTGGAAGTATTTTAACATTTTCTGAAAACTTTGTAGTTTTTATTTTATGATGCAAAAGGGAAACTGCCAAAATTCTTCAGAGTACATGGGTATATGGAAATTTCCAAAAAAAATTTAAATAGTTCAAAGAAACTTCTGAGTATTTCGGCGATAGATTACAAATCTAGACGAACTCTTGTTTAAAATGATATTTGTCCCATCCCACAATCTTTAATGGTTCGTTGGGAAGTTGCTAAAGATTGCTAGATAGGACATATATCATTTTAAAGGGGAGGTCGTAATCCACCGATTTTTGATATTAATCGGCCACAGATATTATGATTGTCATTTCAAACAAAACTGCATACCACGTTTTTTTTTCTTCCGTTTCGTAGTTTAGACAAAATACTCAAAAAAACCCAAAAAAAAAAGAGATAGTTGAGGTTTTTCACTCATAACTCCGTCATTTATAAACCGATCTAGCTGAATTTCAATAGAAACTGTCTGACAAAAACAATTGACAGATTGGTGTACTAAACTTTGCTGTACGTTGCCTAGGGAATTCATTTCAACTACTTGACGGAGAGACAGACAGACAGATGGACATCGCTAAATCGACTCCGCTATTCATAAGGATCCAGAATATAAAGGGTGTCCGAACAAGAACGCAAGATTTAAATTTTAAATGAATGACTGATTTCTCTGGCTGTATGACTGTTTCTCTGGCTGTATGATATGTGGCGCCGTCTTGTTGAAACCACAAGCACTCCACATTCATTTCTTCAATTCTAGGCAAGAAAAACTGGTTATCATTTCACGATACCGAACACCATTGACTTTTTGCGGTTGACCTGCCTCATTTTCATAAAAAAAGGTCCAATGATTCCTGCAGCCCAAAAACCACACCACACAGTGACACATTGAGGATGCATTTGCTTCTCGTGAATCACTCGAGGATTTTCCTCACCCCAAATGCGACAAATCTGCCTACTGACGAAGCCATCAAGATGGAAATGGGCCTCGTCACTGAAGATGATTTTATCGGCAAAATCAGCATTTTCATGTTGTCTCTCCAATATCCAATTAACGAACTCCGTTCGCTGTCCATGGTCATTTTTTACTAACCTCGTACCTTCTACTAGCAAACAATAACACTTGTTCAAATGTCAAACAATGACACTTCGAATGGCGCCAAATTTAAATCTTGCGTTCATGTTCGGACACCCTTTATTTTAATAACATTAACTAATTCCAAATTCATTTTCACAAATTTTAGATTTGAAAAGCAGCAAATGGTATGTTTGTGTGTATGTACGTACATACATTAAATAAATATTTGCATTTATGAATGAACTCTCATTAACTTTTGATAAGATAATAAATAAACACGTAGTCGTACCGTTATTAACCGCGTAATTATGGCATAAATTAATAAATAACTTGACACATGGAAGTCGTAAGCAGATTTTGTTATTTCAAAAGTAATTAAACTCTGATATCTGCCTGTTCATAGATAGCCAGCCGGCCACAAATATTTTGTCTGAGGGCAAGAAAGAGTAAATGCTTAATGCTGGCAAATAAGCTGGTTGATAAGCAATTAACCTATTGATACAGTACTGTCATATTATATCGTATGTGTGTCAAGATAAAATATCTATTGATATTTCTGGTATAGCTAAATGAGACCCAGAGATAGTCTTTACATTGATTATTCTTGCAAGCAGCTGCAACAACACAACTGTGGTTGAGATAACTACATTTTATATCAATTAAAAATTTAGCTGTGTTAATCAAATTTGTTGGTAGTAGCAACTAGAATACGTTAATACAGTTACAATTAAAAAAAAATCATATTAACACAACAAAATTTTTAATTGGTAACGAATTTAGTTCTCACAACCAAAGTTGTTTTGTCAGTAAGTAGATTTTGGCAAAAAAAAAAAAAATAACATTCCGCAAGACTTTAAGTATAGGGAAGTCCTTTATAAAATTAAATTCCTTGAATTGTATTAAATCATTAAAAAGGCAGGTATTGCAGTGTAAAACTGCAATTATGTTGGTGTGCCCACCAAAATAATTTGGCATTAAGCTCAAATAAAGATTAAATTGTGTTAAATAGGAAGAAAATTTAAGCCAAATTTTAACATAGGCCCAGATGTAAACTTTCAAAACGCCTACACAGGTTTATGTTTTTTTTTTTCTTCCCTCTACTATAATCAGTTGTCAGAACATTATCATGGATACAAAAAGAAAAAGTTATAAATAAAATTAATTAAATATTTTAAAACCAGATCATATTATTTATCATAATTTCTGTTTAAATATCCCACTGTTCATCACATTATTTTAATTCTCAAGGCATCCTGTTTTACCGCGGATAACGTAGTGATACAAACATCAACAGTTATATTTGTTCAGTGTTAAATAAACATGACATCCTGAATATAAATAAATAAAAAAAAGTTTCTGTTTGTTTTTTTGTAAATATTTTACAATAACAACTACATGACCAACATGATAAAATAATTACGTGAAGATGATTGAACAGAGAAAGAGAGAGAGAGAGAGAGAAAAACAAAAAGAATAAAGATGATGGCAAAATAATAAGAAAAAAAAACAGATGTAAAATAATATCGTTTAAAAAAAAAACTTTGAAAAAAAAACAAATTTTCCTTTAGCGAAATATTCTCATTTAAACTTAAAAGATAATGATGAACAAACTTGAAAAATAAACATTATCAACTACACATATTTTTAATATTTCTAGTAAATAATAAATTTTGCTGCAATCCTTTTTAAAAAATGCATTGACATTCAAAAAAAAAATAGCATAAAAAGGTACACTTTTATTAAGAGCTGACTTTTTTTAATAAGCATTTCATGAATTTGAAATCGTTTTTTTTTTAAATACCGACCCTATATACGGCCAATATATATGAATAATGAATTTTGTGTATTTTTTTTCAATATTTCCATAACCGTTCCTTATTTAAAGTCAAGTAACCAACACTGAGAAAACAACTTCGGTTGTGAGAACTAAATTTGTTTCCAATCAAAAATTCAATTGTGACCGTCGTATTTTTTAATCGTGACAATAGCAAATCAGTTTTACAGGCCAAAAAATTTTTAGGAGAACTAAATTTTGGTCAATATTATAGAATTCTGGTTACTACAACTAAAAATATTGATTACAACAACTGAATTTTTTATTGGAATAAAATTTAGTTCTCACAACCAAAATAGTTTTCTGTGTGAAGTGTAGTTGCACTAGTTTACAAATTTAAGTCAATTTTTGGATTAAAAATTGTGGAAAAATGATTTCAAATCTGTGTTTCGCTTTTGTGAAATAATCATTATCTCATAAATGCAGTGGATGCTGCAACATATACGAACATAACATGAAAACGCTTGGTTTTATTTGTTAAAATATAAAATTTCAAATACTACATTAAAGTTTCCTTTACAACGAGCGTTCAAATGCTCTCAGTAGTTTTAAAAATATCCTTAAAGTTGTGACTAAAAAAATTTCTTTTTTATTTAAAATTAAGACATTTTTATTTAAAAAAAAAATTATTTAAAATAGTAAAAGATAAAAATTTACGGTTTGTTTTGGCCTTGCATGTAGCGCCCTAAGTTCCAAGCAAAACGAGCCATATTTTATTAAAATCTTTGAATAACTTTTGATTTTTATTCACAATTAAGTCAATTTTTCACGAGTTTTACAGGTGACACTAAGACGCCAGCTGAATATTGGGAATGAGGCTCCTCCTGTCAAAAGTTAAGAGAGATCAATAGCGGAAACTTATTTTGAGCTTCACTCTAGCACATTTCTTGATGTCTACCATCGAAAATAACTGTTGACAGAAGGGGCCTCAAAAACAATTACAAAATATATGGGCAGAATTAACACGGTAAGGCATTTAGACAACAAACATTGAATTACAAAAACAAGCTTTCGTATGTGTCAAATAAAAATAAGGAAATTCAAAGCAAATCCAGTCACAAGAACAATGGCGCGCACAGTATGTAAAAAAATTTTGGCAGCTTTGCAGACAAAACTATGGAGAGCTGCTTTACCGTGTTAATTCTGCCATGGACTTTTTATAATGTTGTAATCACACCATAGTGGGTGCAACTTGGAGCAAATTTTGTTGTTGAATTTCGGATTTTTTTTTAACAAATAAAACCAACCGTTTTCAAGCAATCCTTACATATCTCGCGTCACCTCTTGAATTTAAGAAATAATGGAATATTTAGAAAATTAGAGCGGATTAAAAAAAAAATAAAATAGAGATTTGAAATCACAGGTTGAAAATATCTTGAAAACAGCTTTCATTTGCTTTGGTCTAAAGCCCTGCTAAATGTAATTAATGCATTAAAAAAACCTCACAAAATGAACAAAACCACCATAAAAAACAACACAAATTATTCTTATAATTAATTTAATTGCAATTACTATGCACTAAAAATTTATTTAAAATATAAAAAATTATTTTTCATTAATAAAACCATTACATTTTACAATCATTTTCTTTAAAATAAAATTTGTTTTTTTTTTTTTTTTTGTTTTCTCGCTTACAGTGTTCATTGTCCAATTTAACGTCGGCAAAGTAATTCCAACGGCAGCCAGGCACAACAAACAGCAAACATGATGACACAAGGAAAATTCTTTGGTTGTATTTGTATATCAGCAGCGTTGCTATGCTTGTGGCTGGCATCTAGTGCTGAGGGTGCTCCTATGCCAAGGTAGTGGTATTTTTTAAAAGAAATTTAATTAAAATTAATCGTTACGATCATCAGCTTGTTCATATAAATCATACTAACTTCATTATGACTACATTTTTTCATTTCTTTCATGATTCTGTTTTTTTTTTCTTCTTTCCTAGAGGAAAAATGACTCGATAGAAAAATTTACAGAAATTAAAAAAAAAAATTTTTTTTTGTGTAAGCAGCTGTACAATTGTATTTTAATAAGTTAGATGATGACAAACACTCACAATTAAAAAAAAAATATTAAAAATAAAAGTCGTTTCTTTGAGCATCATGATTTATTATATCATGTGCAGTTTTGTTACTCACACATACACATACGAGTAACATAAATGAGTAAAATGTTTATTTTTAAAATTAAAAATTAAAAACAATCAATATATTAAATTATTTGGAATTATAAAGTTTAACAAAATTTATGCTGGCGTGCAAAATTCATTATTTTCCATGATATTCTCTTGGAAAATTTAAAAAAAATTGTTTACTTAGAGCTGTTTCATCAGACGCTACCCTGAATCTTCAGTAGAATACTCCCAAGTCTTGTTAAATTGCTGCCCAAACATTTAAATACTTATTTCATTAGACCAATACTAAATGAGAATTTTAGTCAATAAGCAAACAAAAAGTTTCAAAATGTTTAAACAAGAAAATAAAAAACTAACAAAAGTAGGCCTTGAACCAAATAAACAAAATTTTTCAGCCAACATTACAAAGCAAAACGAAATATTCTATTTTTATTTCTCTTTTACATATGAACAAGACTTGGGAGTAATCTACTGAAGTTTCAGAGTAGCGCCTGATGAAACAGCTGTATAGATATAATTTCCCACTTAATACTTATTGTGCTAAGTAAACAATTTTCTAAAATTTTCCATGAAAATATATAGATGTATAGAACTTTAAGTTGGCATTACTGTTCAAGATGGCGACCGATTTAACAGCTGTCAAGTGATTTATTTTCAGTTTGGTTTGGCAATTCATCATGAATAGACTCACGCCTGAACAACGCTTGCAAATAGTCGTCGAATGGGCCCAAAACGAGATTGCCGTTGTTCCCGATTTTCATAAGCGAATTTTGTTTAGCGATGAAGCACACTTCTGATTGAATGGCTACATCAACAAACAAAACTGCCGCATTTGGAGTGAAGCTAATCCTCAAGTGTATATCGAAACACCGTTACATCCAGAAAAACTGACTGTTTGGTGCGCTTAATGGGCTGGTGGAATCATTGGTCCGTACTTCTTCAAAAACGATGATGGCCAGAATGTTACAGTCAATGGTGATCGGTATAGAGCCATGATTACTAACTTTTTCATTCCTGAATTGAACAACCATGATGTCCACGAGCTGTGGTTCCAACAAGACGGCGCAACATGTCACACAGCTCACGCCACAATCGATTTATTGAAAGACACGTTTGGTGACCTCCTAATTTCACGTTTTGGACCTGTGAATTGGCCTCCAAGATTTTGTGATTTAACTTCTGTGGGGCTATGTAAAGTCATTGGTCTACGTGGATAAGCCACAAACGCTTGACCATTTGGAAGACAACATTCGCCGTGTTATACGGCCACAAATGTTGGAAAAAGTCATCAAAAATTGGATGTCCAGATTGGACTACATCCGAGCCACCCATAGCGGTCATATGCCAGAAATCATATTTAAAATGTAATGCCACAAGATTATCTTTCGGATAAATAAAATTCATGTCAATCGAATAATCCATCTTTGTTTTATTGCAATTTAAAGTTCTATACGTCTATAAAAAACACCCTTATAATGAATTTTGCACACCAACGCATCATATGGAATTAAACACGACTAAAGATTAAATTTTGTTAAACTTTATTAGTTCCAAATAATTTAATATTTTAAAATAATAGAAATAAAAAAAGATATAAAACCGGCCATTAACAAAAAAAAAAAAAATTAAAAAAAAATGGTTTTTTGTGCTGCTGTGTTCTGCTTATTAAATGAAATTAAGTTCGATGAGAATAAAAGTTAAAAATAATAAAAACTGCATCAATACACTTAATTATTTATGAAATACATACTTATTTTCCACAACAGTTGACATGTTTTCCTTTTATTTTCTTTTTTATTTTATGTGCCAACGTTTTGTTGTTGTTTGGGACACTTAACAACAACTGCTAATATACCAAAAACAACAAACAACAAAAATTTAGTCAAAGCAATGGCTACTACAACAATGAATTGGAAGATGTGCCAGACGATATTTTAATGGAACTAATGGCACGTTTTGGACAAACTATAATGAGAGCTCGCAATGATTTGGAAAAGTAAGTTTGCATACTTCAATTTAATAAGTTTTCTTTGTCATGTCTGGATAACTGATATTTTGTTGTATTTGATGTCATCAGTTGTACTCGTGCCAGTGAAAAATTTCAAATTAGTTTTTTGTATTAAAATTTATGTGTATCGAGACTGCAAGTATTTTAAATCAATTCAATTTTTCAACAAAACAGTTAAGAAATTATAAGTAAAATTAAATTTTAACTACAGGGAATGTCGTTATTAGCATTGAAGTTGTTGTGATTTGGGATGGCTATACACTAAAGCTACGGTCACATTAAACAAATATTTGTCGCAATAAGCATAACCACTCTGTTTTTAAAATTTTCTTGATTTGTCAAAAAAGACAGAGATGACTTCTATACTCGGACTTCTGTAGACAATTTGACAAATCAAGGAAAACCTTGAAACGCACAGCTGCTTAATTGACATCACCTTGACACATACGCTTATACATTTTATTATATCATTTAAATACAAAATATTATTTGAATTAATTTTATGTAATACAAGTTGTGTTAAATTATAAAAATATTTGGAAAAAATTAGTGGTCACGCTTATTTCAACAAATATTTGTGTAATATGACCGTAGTTTAAGCAACATATGGAAAAAAAAAATTTTTCTCTAACATTGAATAATCACTATTTGATTTTTAAGGGGCTTTGATCGCTTAACTGTAAAAATCGTCACATTCGATATCGAATAAAAACTTTTTAAATTTAAATATTTTTATATAAATAATAGGCCTGATTATGAGTGTTGTTGTCGTGATGAAAACAGTGTGGATGTTGTAATAAACTTTCTGAAGTCTCTGGAAGACCTGCAGAAAGTTTAGTATGTTCACTTATTTGAAGTTCCTGTCTGTGCAAAACAATCGCTCCACAATTGATCGAACAAAATCAAAAAAACCACCAAAATGTTAGTTTTTCATTCATTTTTATTTTATTTTTTTATCCTACAAAATCAAGAATTGCCCAACTAAAATTACTGTGGGTGGTCCTGGTCATACAGAAATCTTATTGAAAGAAAATATTTTTGATTTTTGTCCTTAATTTAAAATTTTTTATTTGATATTAAATATGTTCGGTTAAAATTAAATTAAATTTATTTTGCATTCCTATTGGATATTTTTCTTAGAATTTTTCTTTATTAATTTAAAAACAGAGTGACTGCAAACATTTTATTGTTTTAAAACATTATTTTTTCTTAAAACTCATTATTTTTAGTTTTTGAAACTGAAATTAATTATTATTTTAGGATTAATATTTTTTTAATTTTATATAATTTTTAATTTCTAATTTAGTTGGCATTTTTTATTAAGCTTGAGGTCGTATTATAATAAATAAATAAATTTTTATAATACGACCTCAAGCTTAATAAATTAGCCCTTTCAATTAAAAAAAAAAGGCAACTAAACTACAAATAAAAAATAAAGAAATGAAAAATATTAATAAAAATAATTTTTAATTATAAATTTTTTGGATTTTTTTAATAATTATTTTAGAAGAATGTGGAAAGCGAAGGGTATATAAGACTCGGCACAGCCGAATTGAACTTATTTTTTGTCCTAAACAACACAAAGCGGCAACTTTTAACTTTTTCTCTACAGAAAACACCTAGTTGTTAAAAAAACTGCTAAATTAAATTTTATAAAAAAAAAAAAAAAAAAAAAAACAAAAATACTTGTGTTTAAAGAAAACAAGGGAAAGAAATTATTCATGTTTAGGAGAATTTACAGGGAATTATTTCATGATGGCTATTGCAGTAAAAGTGAACAAAATTTGAGGGGAATGATATTCATGATAAGGGTACGAGTACATCATTTTGCGTTTTTCGGAAAATGTTCGTATTATAAACATCCAAAACCAATATATTTTTCAATTTAACAGTTGAAGTAAGTTGGATTTAGATTTTTTTTGTTATTTCTCCGTCAAGTTCTAAACGTACCGTTGATTTTGGTTTGGCACGTGGCTATTCTGGTACCCAGGAAGCGAAACATCGTATGGGTCTGGCAGCTGCTAATTTCCCTGGCGGTCCAGGCCGTAGGAGACGCTCTGAAACTGAAGTCTAAATAAAAGGTTAGACTTTCTCAGTAACCGATTCCTTAACCAGCCAACGATTAATCCTGCACTGAACAATAACATTTAAACTATTAATTATTAGCAAACCGAAAAGAAATTCCAGCACATAGAAAATAAATGGAGAAATCAGTCGCCTGCAATTAGAATGCTGTCTAGATTTTAAATTAAAAAAAAAAAAAAACCAACCAAAATACTATTTATACATGTAATCCTTATAAAACAATTGTGTATATAAATTATAAAATATAAAAAAAAAAATTGAAAAACTTAAAATTAAAAAATCTACACGAAATTAATTATAAAAGTTTTGCACAAACACAAAATGTTAAATTGTTGCTCCAAAAGATTTTTAACAAAATATTATGTATTTATTTAGCGAAAAAATAAAACAAACGGATAAGATTAACCGAACAAAACTACCAAAACACTTAAGTTCCTTAAGTTTATTATTAAAAACTGAATAAATTAATTATTATTGTAAATCACAAACGACATGTATTAAATATAAAATAAAATGTACTATTTTTTAGTATTTAAATAAATTTATTATAAAAAAATCAAACGGAAAAAGAGTATAAAAACCTAAAAACTTTAAAAATTTTATGTATAAAAAAACATCAAAACAAAAAAACGACAAGTAAACCCTCGAAAGAAGAGTTTTGGTTTTCAATTAAAAATTTTTTTTGTGTTTTTTTATTTTGCTAGTTTAACTTAATTTAAGTTTAAATTTTAAGAACTAATTTAAAAGTTAAAAAACTAAATAAACAAATATAACTTTACATAATTATTAACGAATACCAGCACAAAAATATATTTTCATTTAACCTACGAAACAATAAGACAATTGGCCTAAAACTTCTGAACGGTTTTTAAATGTAAAAAATGTTGAAAATATGATCCACTAAAATGTAGCCCATTTCCCACTCTATAATCTACTAACAGCATCTTGCCAAAAAATTAATCCCTAAAAAAGTTTTAGCACAAAAAAGCAAAAAATAGACAAACACACCGGTTAATCAACTTTTGAATGGGTTAAGATAGCCCATTTCCCGCTCTATCACCTAGTGAAAGTTTCATTCAAAAATTTAATGCCGTTCAAAAGTTGTTTCAAAAAAACTAAAAACATTACAAAAATAGCATGTTGCAAGTTCCCGTTCATCAGCTTTCTAATTTTTTACCTATAACTTTTGAATGGGTTAAGATATCTTAATAAAACTTTCAGCATATGGCAGAGTGGGCAGTGGGCTACATTTTAGTGTAACATATTTTCAAAATCGCTCTAACGCTGAGAAAGTTATAAGCGTTTTTCTAATTAAAACGCTTTTTAACTAAAGTGGATGTGGCATGTGGCAACATAAGTTGCATGTGGCAGATAGCCAATTTCCCACTCTACCACATGGTGCAAGTTTCATTCAAAAATATTCATCCATTCCAAAGTTATTGCGAAAACAAAAAATTGTATTCAAAATGTAACCGTCGCTCTGTCCAAAAATTAAATTTAAAAAATTTTGGAAAAAAAAGTGAAACACCAGGCCAACAGAACCAGCAGTAGGTGGATTTTTAGGAATTAATTTTTGTTTTTTTGTTACAACTTTTGAACGGATAAATATTTTTGCTTGGGACTTGCACCATGTGTTAGAGCAAGAAATGGGCTACTTGCCACATGCAACTTATGTTGCCACATGCCACATCCACCTTACTTAAAAAGCGTTTTAATTAGAAAAACGCTTATAACTTTCTCAGCGTTAGAGCGATTTTGAAAATATGTTCCACTAAAATGTAGCCCACTTCCCACTCTGCCACATGCTGAAAGTTTTATTAAGATATCTTAACCCATTCAAAAGTTATAGGTAAAAAAGCAAAAAGCTGATAACCGGAACTTGCAACATGCTATTTTTGTAATGTTTTTAGGTTTTTTGCTACAACTTTTGAACGGCTCAATATTTTTAATTGAAACTTTCACTAGGTGATAGAGCGGGAAATGGGCTATTGTTCCACCGAACATTTTTCTAAAATCACTCTAACGCTTACAAAGTTATAAGCGTTTTTTCAATTAAAACACATTTTATTCAACTTATTTGTGGCATGTGGCAACATAAGTTGCATGTGGCAAGTAGCCCATTTCTTGCTCTACAACATGGTGCAAGTCCCATGCAAAAATATTTATCCGTTCAAAAGTTGTAACAAAAAAACAAAAATTAATTCCCAAAAATCCACCTACTGCTGGTTCTGTTGGCCTGGTGTTTCACTTTTTTTTCCCAAATTTTTTAAATTTAATTTTCAAACAAAGCGACGGTTACATTTTGAATACAATTTGGTTTTTTCGCAATAACTTTGGAATGGATAAATATTTTTGAATGAAACTTGCAGCATGTGGTAGAGTGGGAAATTGGCTATCTGCCACATGCAACTTATGTTGCCACATGCCACATCCACCTTAGTTAAAAAGCGTTTTAATTAGAAAAACGCTTATAACTTTCTCAGCGTTAGAACGATTTTGAAAAAATGTTCCACAAAAATGTAGCCCACTTCCCACTCTGGCACATGCTGAAAGTTTTATTAAGATATCTTAACCCTTTCAAAAGTTATAGGTAAAAAACCAGAAAGCTGATGAATGGGAACTTGCAACATGCTATTTTTGTAATGTTTTTAGTTTTTTTGCTACAACTTTTGAACGGCTTTAAATTTTTGAACGAAACTTTCACTAGGTGATAGAGCGGGAAATGGGCTATTATTCCACCGAACATTTTTCTAAAATCGCTCTAACGCTTACAAAGTTATAAGCGTTTTTTCAATTGAAACACATTTTATGCAACTTATTTGTGGCATGTGGCAGGAAAAGTTGCATGTGGCAAGTAGCCCATTTCTTGCTCTAACACATGGTGCAAGTCCCATGCAAAAATATTTATCCGTTCAAAAGTTGTAACAAAAAAACAAAAATTAATTCCCCAAAATCCACCTACTGCTGGTTCTGTTGGCCTGGTGTTTCACTTTTTTTTCCCAAATTTTTTAAATTTAATTTTCAAACAAAGCGACGGTTACATTTTGAATACAATTTGGTGTTTTCGCAATAACTTTGGAATGGATAAATATTTTTGAATGAAACTTGCACCATGTGGTAGAGTGGGAAATTGGCTATCTGCCACATGCAACTTATGTTGCCACGTGCCACATCCACCTTAGTTAAAAAGCGTTTTAATTAGAAAAACGCTTATAACTTTCTCAGCGTTAGAGCGATTTTGAAAATATGTTCCACTAAAATCTAGCCCACTTCCCACTCTGCCATATGCTGAAAGTTTTATTAAGATATCTTAACCCATTCAAAAGTTATAGGTAAAAAACCAGAAAGCTGATGAACGGGAACTTGCAACATGCTATTTTTGTAATGTTTTTAGTTTTTTTGCTACAACTTTTGAACGGCTTAAAATTTTTAAATGAAACTTTCACTAGGTGATAGAGCGGGAAATGGGCTATTATTCCACCGAACATTTTTCTAAAATCGCTCTAACGCTTACAAAGTTATAAGCGTTTTTTCAATTGAAACACATTTTATGCAACTTATTTGTGTCATGTGGCAAGAAAAGTTGCATGTGGCAAGTAGCCCATTTCTTGCTCTACAACATGGTGCAAGTCCCATGCAAAAATATTTATCCGTTCAAAAGTTGTAACAAAAAAACAAAAATTAATTCCCCAAAATCCACCTACTGCTGGTTCTGTTGGCCTGGTGTTTCACTTTTTTTTCCCAAATTTTTTAAATTTAATTTTCAAACAAAGCGACGGTTACATTTTGAATACAATTTGGTGTTTTCGCAATAACTTTGGAATGGATAAATATTTTTGAATGAAACTTGCACCATGTGGTAGAGCAAGAAATGGGCTACTTGCCACATGCAACTTATGTTGCCACATGCCACATCCACCTTACTTAAAAAGCGTTTTAATTAGAAAAACGCTTATAACTTTCTCAGCGTTAGAGCGATTTTGAAAATATGTTCCACTAAAATGTAGCCCACTTCCCACTCTGCCATATGCTGAAAGTTTTATTAAGATATCTTAACCCATTCAAAAGTTATAGGTAAAAAACCAGAAAGCTGATGAACGGGAACTTGCAACATGCTATTTTTGTAATGTTTTTAGTTTTTTTGCTACAACTTTTGAATGGCTTAAAATTTTTAAATGAAACTTTCACTAGGTGATAGAGCGGGAAATGGGCTATTATTCCACCGAACATTTTTCTAAAATCGCTCTAACGCTTACAAAGTTATAAGCGTTTTTTCAATTAAAACACATTTTATGCAACTTATTTGTGGCATGTGGCAAGAAAAGTTGAATGTGGCAAGTAGCCCATTTCTTGCTCTACAACATGGTGCAAGTCCCATGCAAAAATATTTATCCGTTCAAAAGTTGTAACAAAAAAACAAAAATTAATTCCCCAAAATCCACCTACTGCTGGTTCTGTTGGCCTGGTGTTTCACTTTTTTTTCCCAAATTTTTTAAATTTAATTTTCAAACAAAGCGACGGTTACATTTTGAATACAATTTGGTGTTTTCGCAATAACTTTGGAATGGATAAATATTTTTGAATGAAACTTGCACCATGTGGTAGAGTGGGAAATTGGCTATCTGCCACATGCAACTTATGTTGCCACATGCCACATCCACCTTAGTTAAAAAGCGTTTTAATTAGAAAAACGCTTATAACTTTCTCAGCGTTAGAGCGATTTTGAAAATATGTTCCACTAAAATGTAGCCCACTTCCCACTCTGCCACATGCTGAAAGTTTTATTAAGATATATTAACCCATTCAAAAGTTATAGGTAAAAAAGCAAAAAGCTGATAACCGGAACTTGCAACATGCTATTTTTGTAATGTTTTTAGTTTTTTTGCTACAACTTTTGAACGGCTCAATATTTTTAATTGAAACTTTCACTAGGTGATAGAGCGGGAAATGGGCTATTGTTCCATCGACCATTTTTCTAAAATCGCTCTAACGCTTACAAAGTTATAAGCGTTTTTTTAATTGAAACACATTTTATGCAACTTATTTGTGGCATGTGGCAAGAAGAGTTGCATGTGGCAAGTAGCCCATTTCTTGCTCTAACACATGGTGCAAGTCCCAACCAAAAATATTTATCCGTTCAAAAGTTGTAACAAAAAAACAAAAATTAATTCTTCTAAATTAATTCTTCTAAAATTAATTTTTCTAATTAAAACACATTTTAATTAAGGTGGATGTGGCATGTGGCAACATAAGTTGCATGTGGCAGATATCGAATTTTCCACTCTACCACATGGTGCAAGTTTCATTCAAAAATATTTATCCATTCCAAAGTTATTGCGAAAACACCAAATTGTATTCAAAATGTAACCGTCGCTTTGTTTGAAAATTAAATTTAAAAAATTTGGGAAAAAAAAGTGAAACACCAGGCCAACAGAACCAGCAGTAGGTGGATTTTGGGGAATTAATTTTTGTTTTTTTGTTACAACTTTTGAACGGATAAATATTTTTGCATGGGACTTGCACCATGTTGTAGAGCAAGAAATGGGCTACTTGCCACATGCAACTTTTCTTGCCACATGCCACAAATAAGTTGCATAAAATGTGTTTTAATTGAAAAAACGCTTATAACTTTGTAAGCGTTAGAGCGATTTTAGAAAAATGTTCGGTGGAATAATAGCCCATTTCCCGCTCTATCACCTAGTGAAAGTTTCATTTAAAAATTTTAAGCCGTTCAAAAGTTGCAGCAAAAAAACTAAAAACATTACAAAAATAGCATGTTGCAAGTTCCCGTTCATCAGCTTTCTGGTTTTTTACCTATAACTTTTGAATGGGTTAAGAAATCTTAATAAAACTTTCAGCATATGGCAGAGTGGGAAGTGGGCTACATTTTTGTGGAACAGTTTTTCAAAATCGCTCTAACGCTGAGAAAGTTATAAGCGTTTTTCTAATTAAAACGCTTTTTAACTAAGGTGGATGTGGCATGTGGCAACATAAGTTACATGTGGCAGATAACCAATTTCCCACTCTACCACATGGTGCAAGTTTCATTCAAAAATATTTATCCATTCCAAAGTTATTGCGAAAACACCAAATTGTATTCAAAATGTAACCGTCGCTTTGTTTGAAAATTAAATTTAAAAAATTTGGGAAAAAAAAGTGAAACACCAGGCCAACAGAACCAGCAGTAGGTGGATTTTTAGGAATTAATTTTTGTTTTTTTGTTACAACTTTTGAACGGATAAATATTTTTGCATGGGACTTGCACCATGTGTTAGAGCAAGAAATGGGCTACTTGCCACATGCAACTTTTCTTGCCACATGCCACAAATAAGTTGCATAAAATGTGTTTCAATTGAAAAAACGCTTATAACTTTGTAAGCGTTAGAGCGATTTTAGAAAAATGTTCGGTGGAATAATAGCCCATTTCCCGCTCTATCACCTAGTGAAAGTTTCATTTAAAAATTTTAAGCCGTTCAAAAGTTGCAGCAAAAAAACTAAAAACATTACAAAAATAGCATGTTGCAAGTTCCCGTTCATCAGCTTTCTGGTTTTTTACCTATAACTTTTGAATGGGTTAAGAAATCTTAATAAAACTTTCAGCATATGGCAGAGTGGGAAGTGGGCTACATTTTTGTGGAACAGTTTTTCAAAATCGCTCTAACGCTGAGAAAGTTATAAGCGTTTTTCTAATTAAAACGCTTTTTAACTAAGGTGGATGTGGCATGTGGCAACATAAGTTACATGTGGCAGATAACCAATTTCCCACTCTACCACATGGTGCAAGTTTCATTCAAAAATATTTATCTATTCCAAAGTTATTGCGAAAACACCAAATTGTATTCAAAATGTAACCGTCGCTCTGTCCAAAAACTAAATTTAAAAAATTTGGAAAAAAAAGTGAAACACCAGGCCAACAGAACCAGCAGTAGGTGGATTTTTAGGAATTAATTTTTGTTTTTTTGTTACAACTTTTGAACGGATAAATATTTTTGGTTGGGACTTGCACCATGTGTTAGAGCAAGAAATGGGCTACTTGCCACATGCAACTCTTCTTGCCACATGCCACAAATAAGTTGCATAAAATGTGTTTCAATTAAAAAAACGCTTATAACTTTGTAAGCGTTAGAGCGATTTTAGAAAAATGGTCGATGGAACAATAGCCCATTCCCGCTCTATCACCTAGTGAAAGTTTCAATTAAAAATATTGAGCCGTTCAAAAGTTGTAGCAAAAAAACTAAAAACATTACAAAAATAGCATGTTGCAAGTTCCGGTTATCAGCTTTTTGCTTTTTTACCTATAACTTTTGAATGGGTTAATATATCTTAATAAAACTTTCAGCATGTGGCAGAGTGGGAAGTGGGCTACATTTTAGTGGAACATATTTTCAAAATCGCTCTCACGCTGAGAAAGTTATAAGCGTTTTTCTAATTAAAACGCTTTTTAACTAAGGTGGATGTGGCATGTGGCAACATAAGTTACATGTGGCAGATAACCAATTTCCCACTCTACCACATGGTGCAAGTTTCATTCAAAAATATTTATCCATTCCAAAGTTATTGCGAAAACACCAAATTGTATTCAAAATGTAACCGTCGCTCTGTCCAAAAATTAAATTTAAAAAATTTGGGAAAAAAAAGTGAAACACCAGGCCAACAGAACCAGCAGTAGGTGGATTTTTAGGAATTAATTTTTGTTTTTTTGTTACAACTTTTGAACGGATAAATATTTTTGGTTGGGACTTGCACCATGTGTTAGAGCAAGAAATGGGCTACTTGCCACATGCAACTCTTCTTGCCACATGCCACAAATAAGTTGCATAAAATGTGTTTCAATTAAAAAAACGCTTATAACTTTGTAAGCGTTAGAGCGATTTTAGAAAAATGGTCGATGGAACAATAGCCCATTTCCCGCTCTATCACCTAGTGAAAGTTTCAATTAAAAATATTGAGCCGTTCAAAAGTTGTAGCAAAAAAACTAAAAACATTACAAAAATAGCATGTTGCAAGTTCCGGTTATCAGCTTTTTGCTTTTTTACCTATAACTTTTGAATGGGTTAATATATCTTAATAAAACTTTCAGCATGTGGCAGAGTGGGAAGTGGGCTACATTTTAGTGGAACATATTTTCAAAATCGCTCTAACGCTGAGAAAGTTATAAGCGTTTTTCTAATTAAAACGCTTTTTAACTAAGGTGGATGTGGCATGTGGCAACATAAGTTACATGTGGCAGATAACCAATTTCCCACTCTACCACATGGTGCAAGTTTCATTCAAAAATATTTATCCATTCCAAAGTTATTGCGAAAACACCAAATTGTATTCAAAATGTAACCGTCGCTTTGTTTGAAAATTAAATTTAAAAAATTTGGGAAAAAAAAGTGAAACACCAGGCCAACAGAACCAGCAGTAGGTGGATTTTGGGGAATTAATTTTTGTTTTTTTGTTACAACTTTTGAACGGATAAATATTTTTGCATGGGACTTGCACCATGTTGTAGAGCAAGAAATGGGCTACTTGCCACATGCAACTTTTCTTGCCACATGCCACAAATAAGTTGCATAAAATGTGTTTTAATTGAAAAAACGCTTATAACTTTGTAAGCGTTAGAGCGATTTTGAAAATATGTTCCACTAAAATCTAGCCCACTTCCCACTCTGCCATATGCTGAAAGTTTTATTAAGATATCTTAACCCATTCAAAAGTTATAGGTAAAAAACCAGAAAGCTGATGAACGGGAACTTGCAACATGCTATTTTTGTAATGTTTTTAGTTTTTTTGCTACAACTTTTGAATGGCTTAAAATTTTTAAATGAAACTTTCATTAGGTGATAGAGCGGGAAATGGGCTATTATTCCACCGAACATTTTTCTAAAATCGCTCTAACGCTTACAAAGTTATAAGCGTTTTTTCAATTAAAACACATTTTATGCAACTTATTTGTGGCATGTGGCAAGAAAAGTTGCATGTGGCAAGTAGCCCATTTCTTGCTCTACAACATGGTGCAAGTCCCATGCAAAAATATTTATCCGTTCAAAAGTTGTAACAAAAAAACAAAAATTAATTCCCCAAAATCCACCTACTGCTGGTTCTGTTGGCCTGGTGTTTCACTTTTTTTTCCCAAATTTTTTAAATTTAATTTTCAAACAAAGCGACGGTTACATTTTGAATACAATTTGGTGTTTTCGCAATAACTTTGGAATGGATAAATATTTTTGAATGAAACTTGCACCATGTGGTAGAGTGGGAAATTCGCTATCTGCCACATGCAACTTATGTTGCCACGTGCCACATCCACCTTAGTTAAAAAGCGTTTTAATTAGAAAAACGCTTATAACTTTCTCAGCGTTAGAGCGATTTTGAAAATATGTTCCACTAAAATGTAGCCCACTTCCCACTCTGCCATATGCTGAAAGTTTTATTAAGATATCTTAACCCATTCAAAAGTTATAGGTAAAAAACCAGAAAGCTGATGAACGGGAACTTGCAACATGCTATTTTTGTAATGTTTTTAGTTTTTTTGCTACAACTTTTGAACGGCTTAAAATTTTTAAATGAAACTTTCACTAGGTGATAGAGCGGGAAATGGGCTATTATTCCACCGAACATTTTTCTAAAATCGCTCTAACGCTTACAAAGTTATAAGCGTTTTTTCAATTGAAACACATTTTATGCAACTTATTTGTGTCATGTGGCAAGAAAAGTTGCATGTGGCAAGTAGCCCATTTCTTGCTCTACAACATGGTGCAAGTCCCATACAAAAATATTTATCCGTTCAAAAGTTGTAACAAAAAAACAAAAATTAATTCCCCAAAATCCACCTACTGCTGGTTCTGTTGGCCTGGTGTTTCACTTTTTTTTCCCAAATTTTTTAAATTTAATTTTCAAACAAAGCGACGGTTACATTTTGAATACAATTTGGTGTTTTCGCAATAACTTTGGAATGGATAAATATTTTTGAATGAAACTTGCACCATGTGGTAGAGCAAGAAATGGGCTACTTGCCACATGCAACTTATGTTGCCACATGCCACATCCACCTTACTTAAAAAGCGTTTTAATTAGAAAAACGCTTATAACTTTCTCAGCGTTAGAGCGATTTTGAAAATATGTTCCACTAAAATGTAGCCCACTTCCCACTCTGCCATATGCTGAAAGTTTTATTAAGATATCTTAACCCATTCAAAAGTTATAGGTAAAAAACCAGAAAGCTGATGAACGGGAACTTGCAACATGCTATTTTTGTAATGTTTTTAGTTTTTTTGCTACAACTTTTGAATGGCTTAAAATTTTTAAATGAAACTTTCACTAGGTGATAGAGCGGGAAATGGGCTATTATTCCACCGAACATTTTTCTAAAATCGCTCTAACGCTTACAAAGTTATAAGCGTTTTTTCAATTAAAACACATTTTATGCAACTTATTTGTGGCATGTGGCAAGAAAAGTTGAATGTGGCAAGTAGCCCATTTCTTGCTCTACAACATGGTGCAAGTCCCATGCAAAAATATTTATCCGTTCAAAAGTTGTAACAAAAAAACAAAAATTAATTCCCCAAAATCCACCTACTGCTGGTTCTGTTGGCCTGGTGTTTCACTTTTTTTTCCCAAATTTTTTAAATTTAATTTTCAAACAAAGCGACGGTTACATTTTGAATACAATTTGGTGTTTTCGCAATAACTTTGGAATGGATAAATATTTTTGAATGAAACTTGCACCATGTGGTAGAGTGGGACATTGGCTATCTGCCACATGCAACTTATGTTGCCACATGCCACATCCACCTTAGTTAAAAAGCGTTTTAATTAGAAAAACGCTTATAACTTTCTCAGCGTTAGAGCGATTTTGAAAATATAATCAGCTAAAATGTAGCCCACTTCCCACTCTGCCATATGCTGAAAGTTTTATTAAGATATCTTAACCCATTCAAAAGTTATAGGTAAAAAACCAGAAAGCTGATGAACGGGAACTTGCAACATGCTATTTTTGTAATGTTTTTAGTTTTTTTGCTACAACTTTTGAACGGCTTAAAATTTTTAAATGAAACTTTCACTAGGTGATAGAGCGGGAAATGGGCTATTATTCCACCGAACATTTTTCTAAAATCGCTCTAACGGTTACAAAGTTATAAGCGTTTTTTCAATTGAAACACATTTTATGCAACTTATTTGTGTCATGTGGCAAGAAAAGTTGCATGTGGCAAGTAGCCCATTTCTTGCTCTACAACATGGTGCAAGTCCCATGCAAAAATATTTATCCGTTCAAAAGTTGTAACAAAAAAACAAAAATTAATTCCCCAAAATCCACCTACTGCTGGTTCTGTTGGCCTGGTGTTTCACTTTTTTTTCCCAAATTTTTTAAATTTAATTTTCAAACAAAGCGACGGTTACATTTTGAATACAATTTGGTGTTTTCGCAATAACTTTGGAATGGATAAATATTTTTGAATGAAACTTGCACCATGTGGTAGAGTGGGAAATTCGCTATCTGCCACATGCAACTTATGTTGCCACATGCCACATCCACCTTAGTTAAAAAGCGTTTTAATTAGAAAAACGCTTATAACTTTCTCAGCGTTAGAGCGATTTTGAAAATATGTTCCACTAAAATGTAGCCCACTTCCCACTCTGCCATATGCTGAAAGTTTTATTAAGATATCTTAACCCATTCAAAAGTTATAGGTAAAAAACCAGAAAGCTGATGAACGGGAACTTGCAACATGCTATTTTTGTAATGTTTTTAGTTTTTTTGCTACAACTTTTGAACGGCTTAAAATTTTTAAATGAAACTTTCACTAGGTGATAGAGCGGGAAATGGGCTATTATTCCACCGAACATTTTTCTAAAATCGCTCTAACGGTTACAAAGTTATAAGCGTTTTTTCAATTGAAACACATTTTATGCAACTTATTTGTGTCATGTGGCAAGAAAAGTTGCATGTGGCAAGTAGCCCATTTCTTGCTCTACAACATGGTGCAAGTCCCATGCAAAAATATTTATCCGTTCAAAAGTTGTAACAAAAAAACAAAAATTAATTCCCCAAAATCCACCTACTGCTGGTTCTGTTGGCCTGGTGTTTCACTTTTTTTTCCCAAATTTTTTAAATTTAATTTTCAAACAAAGCGACGGTTACATTTTGAATACAATTTGGTGTTTTCGCAATAACTTTGGAATGGATAAATATTTTTGAATGAAACTTGCACCATGTGGTAGAGTGGGAAATTCGCTATCTGCCACATGCAACTTATGTTGCCACATGCCACATCCACCTTAGTTAAAAAGCGTTTTAATTAGAAAAACGCTTATAACTTTCTCAGCGTTAGAGCGATTTTGAAAATATGTTCCACTAAAATGTAGCCCACTTCCCACTCTGCCATATGCTGAAAGTTTTATTAAGATATCTTAACCCATTCAAAAGTTATAGGTAAAAAACCAGAAAGCTGATGAACGGGAACTTGCAACATGCTATTTTTGTAATGTTTTTAGTTTTTTTGCTACAACTTTTGAACGGCTTAAAATTTTTAAATGAAACTTTCACTAGGTGATAGAGCGGGAAATGGGCTATTATTCCACCGAACATTTTTCTAAAATCGCTCTAACGGTTACAAAGTTATAAGCGTTTTTTCAATTGAAACACATTTTATGCAACTTATTTGTGTCATGTGGCAAGAAAAGTTGCATGTGGCAAGTAGCCCATTTCTTGCTCTACAACATGGTGCAAGTCCCATGCAAAAATATTTATCCGTTCAAAAGTTGTAACAAAAAAACAAAAATTAATTCCCCAAAATCCACCTACTGCTGGTTCTGTTGGCCTGGTGTTTCACTTTTTTTTCCCAAATTTTTTAAATTTAATTTTCAAACAAAGCGACGGTTACATTTTGAATACAATTTGGTGTTTTCGCAATAACTTTGGAATGGATAAATATTTTTGAATGAAACTTGCACCATGTGGTAGAGTGGGAAATTCGCTATCTGCCACATGCAACTTATGTTGCCACATGCCACATCCACCTTAGTTAAAAAGCGTTTTAATTAGAAAAACGCTTATAACTTTCTCAGCGTTAGAGCGATTTTGAAAATATGTTCCACTAAAATGTAGCCCACTTCCCACTCTGCCATATGCTGAAAGTTTTATTAAGATATCTTAACCCATTCAAAAGTTATAGGTAAAAAACCAGAAAGCTGATGAACGGGAACTTGCAACATGCTATTTTTGTAATGTTTTTAGTTTTTTTGCTACAACTTTTGAACGGCTTAAAATTTTTAAATGAAACTTTCACTAGGTGATAGAGCGGGAAATGGGCTATTATTCCACCGAACATTTTTCTAAAATCGCTCTAACGCTTACAAAGTTATAAGCGTTTTTTCAATTAAAACACATTTTATGCAACTTATTTGTGGCATGTGGCAAGAAAAGTTGCATGTGGCAAGTAGCCCATTTCTTGCTCTACAACATGGTGCAAGTCCCATGCAAAAATATTTATCCGTTCAAAAGTTGTAACAAAAAAACAAAAATTAATTCCCCAAAATCCACCTACTGCTGGTTCTGTTGGCCTGGTGTTTCACTTTTTTTTCCCAAATTTTTTAAATTTAATTTTCAAACAAAGCGACGGTTACATTTTGAATACAATTTGGTGTTTTCGCAATAACTTTGGAATGGATAAATATTTTTGAATGAAACTTGCACCATGTGGTAGAGTGGGAAATTGGTTATCTGCCACATGTAACTTATGTTGCCACATGCCACATCCACCTTAGTTAAAAAGCGTTTTAATTAGAAAAACGCTTATAACTTTCTCAGCGTTAGAGCGATTTTGAAAATATGTTCTACTAAAATGTAGCCCACTTCCCACTCTGCCACATGCTGAAAGTTTTATTAAGATATATTAACCCATTCAAAAGTTATAGGTAAAAAAGCAAAAAGCTGATAACCGGAACTTGCAACATGCTATTTTTGTAATGTTTTTAGTTTTTTTGCTACAACTTTTGAACGGCTCAATATTTTTAATTGAAACTTTCACTAGGTGATAGAGCGGGAAATGGGCTATTGTTCCATCGACCATTTTTCTAAAATCGCTCTAACGCTTACAAAGTTATAAGCGTTTTTTTAATTGAAACACATTTTATGCAACTTATTTGTGGCATGTGGCAAGAAGAGTTGCATGTGGCAAGTAGCCCATTTCTTGCTCTAACACATGGTGCAAGTCCCAACCAAAAATATTTATCCGTTCAAAAGTTGTAACAAAAAAACAAAAATTAATTCTTCTAAATTAATTCTTCTAAAATTAATTTTTCTAATTAAAACACATTTTAATTAAGGTGGATGTGGCATGTGGCAACATAAGTTGCATGTGGCAGATAGCGAATTTCCCACTCTACCACATGGTGCAAGTTTCATTCAAAAATATTTATCCATTCCAAAGTTATTGCGAAAACACCAAATTGTATTCAAAATGTAACCGTCGCTTTGTTTGAAAATTAAATTTAAAAAATTTGGGAAAAAAAAGTGAAACACCAGGCCAACAGAACCAGCAGTAGGTGGATTTTTAGGAATTAATTTTTGTTTTTTTGTTACAACTTTTGAACGGATAAATATTTTTGCATGGGACTTGCACCATGTGTTAGAGCAAGAAATGGGCTACTTGCCACATGCAACTTTTCTTGCCACATGCAACAAATAAGTTGCATAAAATGTGTTTCAATTGAAAAAACGCTTATAACTTTGTAAGCGTTAGAGCGATTTTAGAAAAATGGTCGATGGAACAATAGCCCATTTCCCGCTCTATCACCTAGTGAAAGTTTCAATTAAAAATATTGAGCCGTTCAAAAGTTGTAGCAAAAAAACTAAAAACATTACAAAAATAGCATGTTGCAAGTTCCGGTTATCAGCTTTTTGCTTTTTTACCTATAACTTTTGAATGGGTTAATATATCTTAATAAAACTTTCAGCATGTGGCAGAGTGGGAAGTGGGCTACATTTTAGTGGAACATATTTTCAAAATCGCTCTAACGCTGAGAAAGTTATAAGCGTTTTTCTAATTAAAACGCTTTTTAACTAAGGTGGATGTGGCATGTGGCAACATAAGTTACATGTGGCAGATAACCAATTTCCCACTCTACCACATGGTGCAAGTTTCATTCAAAAATATTTATCCATTCCAAAGTTATTGCGAAAACACCAAATTGTATTCAAAATGTAACCGTCGCTTTGTTTGAAAATTAAATTTAAAAAATTTGGGAAAAAAAAGTGAAACACCAGGCCAACAGAACCAGCAGTAGGTGGATTTTGGGGAATTAATTTTTGTTTTTTTGTTACAACTTTTGAACGGATAAATATTTTTGCATGGGACTTGCACCATGTTGTAGAGCAAGAAATGGGCTACTTGCCACATGCAACTTTTCTTGCCACATGCCACAAATAAGTTGCATAAAATGTGTTTTAATTGAAAAAACGCTTATAACTTTGTAAGCGTTAGAGCGATTTTAGAAAAATGTTCGGTGGAATAATAGCCCATTTCCCGCTCTATCACCTAGTGAAAGTTTCATTTAAAAATTTTAAGCCGTTCAAAAGTTGCAGCAAAAAAACTAAAAACATTACAAAAATAGCATGTTGCAAGTTCCCGTTCATCAGCTTTCTGGTTTTTTACCTATAACTTTTGAATGGGTTAAGAAATCTTAATAAAACTTTCAGCATGTGGCAGAGTGGGAAGTGGGCTACATTTTAGTGGAACATATTTTCAAAATCGCTCTCACGCTGAGAAAGTTATAAGCGTTTTTCTAATTAAAACGCTTTTTAACTAAGGTGGATGTGGCATGTGGCAACATAAGTTACATGTGGCAGATAACCAATTTCCCACTCTACCACATGGTGCAAGTTTCATTCAAAAATATTTATCCATTCCAAAGTTATTGCGAAAACACCAAATTGTATTCAAAATGTAACCGTCGCTCTGTCCAAAAACTAAATTTAATAAATTTGGAAAAAAAAGTGAAACACCAGGCCAACAGAACCAGCAGTAGGTGGATTTTTAGGAATTAATTTTTGTTTTTTTGTTACAACTTTTGAACGGATAAATATTTTTGGTTGGGACTTGCACCATGTGTTAGAGCAAGAAATGGGCTACTTGCCACATGCAACTCTTCTTGCCACATGCCACAAATAAGTTGCATAAAATGTGTTTCAATTAAAAAAACGCTTATAACTTTGTAAGCGTTAGAGCGATTTTAGAAAAATGGTCGATGGAACAATAGCCCATTTCCCGCTCTATCACCTAGTGAAAGTTTCAATTAAAAATATTGAGCCGTTCAAAAGTTGTAGCAAAAAAACTAAAAACATTACAAAAATAGCATGTTGCAAGTTCCGGTTATCAGCTTTTTGCTTTTTTACCTATAACTTTTGAATGGGTTAATATATCTTAATAAAACTTTCAGCATGTGGCAGAGTGGGAAGTGGGCTACATTTTAGTGGAACATATTTTCAAAATCGCTCTAACGCTGAGAAAGTTATAAGCGTTTTTCTAATTAAAACGCTTTTTAACTAAGGTGGATGTGGCATGTGGCAACATAAGTTACATGTGGCAGATAACCAATTTCCCACTCTACCACATGGTGCAAGTTTCATTCAAAAATATTTATCCATTCCAAAGTTATTGCGAAAACACCAAATTGTATTCAAAATGTAACCGTCGCTTTGTTTGAAAATTAAATTTAAAAAATTTGGGAAAAAAAAGTGAAACACCAGGCCAACAGAACCAGCAGTAGGTGGATTTTGGGGAATTAATTTTTGTTTTTTTGTTACAACTTTTGAACGGATAAATATTTTTGCATGGGACTTGCACCATGTTGTAGAGCAAGAAATGGGCTACTTGCCACATGCAACTTTTCTTGCCACATGCCACAAATAAGTTGCATAAAATGTGTTTTAATTGAAAAAACGCTTATAACTTTGTAAGCGTTAGAGCGATTTTAGAAAAATGTTCGGTGGAATAATAGCCCATTTCCCGCTCTATCACCTAGTGAAAGTTTCATTTAAAAATTTTAAGCCGTTCAAAAGTTGTAGCAAAAAAACTAAAAACATTACAAAAATAGCATGTTGCAAGTTCCCGTTCATCAGCTTTCTGGTTTTTTACCTATAACTTTTGAATGGGTTAAGATATCTTAATAAAACTTTCAGCATATGGCAGAGTGGGAAGTGGGCTACATTTTAGTGGAACACATTTTCAAAATCGCTCTAACGCTGAGAAAGTTATAAGCGTTTTTCTAATTAAAACGCTTTTTAACTAAGGTGGATGTGGCATGTGGCAACATAAGTTGCATGTGGCAGATAGCGAATTTCCCACTCTACCACATGGTGCAAGTTTCATTCAAAAATATTTATCCATTCCAAAGTTATTGCGAAAACACCAAATTGTATTCAAAATGTAACCGTCGCTTTGTTTGAAAATTAAATTTAAAAAATTTGGGAAAAAAAAGTGAAACACCAGGCCAACAGAACCAGCAGTAGGTGGATTTTGGGGAATTAATTTTTGTTTTTTTGTTACAACTTTTGAACGGATAAATATTTTTGCATGGGACTTGCACCATGTTGTAGAGCAAGAAATGGGCTACTTGCCACATGCAACTTTTCTTGCCACATGCCACAAATAAGTTGCATAAAATGTGTTTTAATTGAAAAAACGCTTATAACTTTGTAAGCGTTAGAGCGATTTTAGAAAAATGTTCGGTGGAATAATAGCCCATTTCCCGCTCTATCACCTAGTGAAAGTTTCGTTCAAAAATTTAAAGCCGTTCAAAAGTTGTAGCAAAAAAACTAAAAACATTACAAAAATAGCATGTTGCAAGTAGAGTTTTCAAGTCAGTTCAAACTTGGTAACAATTAGTGCCAAGTAATTTCGCAAAACCCGCAGAAACCTCTTACATGGGCTCGCGATCGTCCTGAAAATATTGGTCTTGTTTTGCAAAGCTTGCCTAGATGTTCTACATATGTTAGGATTCATGAGAAGTCTTTGTAGCAATTGAAGCGCTTAGCAGCTAGGTTTTATTTTGTGATGACATTTTTTAATATCTTCACAACACTTGGCCTGAATAAATTCTATCACAATTTATCATAATGGTAAGGCATATTCCTTTGCATCTGGTGTTCACTTAACCTTATAAAAGTGGCCAAACGTACCGCATTCAGTATACAATCTTCATAGTAAATAAAATTTTTACTTAAACGTTCTCTCTTTTCTTTGGTTCTTATTTTAATTGTTGAAAATGAAAGATGTAACACAATTTTTATTTAATTTCTTCGGCTTTTGTTAAATTTGCAGCAGCTGATACGCATTTTACTTAAATCACAAGGTAACATTTGTATAGACTGATGGTGGTGAGTTTAAATGGTTTTTATAAAAACTTCATAGCTACCAAGAATGATATAAATACAAGATTACGCTATGCGCATTATTTTTTTCACTAATGATGTAGTTTGTTCACTGTTTGAAGTAAAATAAAAATAAGAAATTTTTTTAGCCAATAGGAACACATCGCATGACGTTATTTGTGCTAAATGAGCAGAAAATTAAAATATTATATGTGTAATGGCGTAATCTTGTGTCTACCATTCTTGATAGGTACTAAGGCGAATCTATACAATGTCCAAATTGTTAAAATTTGTTTCATTTTTTGGAACATGAAATTTGTACATTTTTATTTACTAATGCAGGATTTAAGATTCTAAAATGTTTATTTTTTTTAAATGGGCTAATAAGGCATTATAACAAATTAAATACAAATATATGCCAATTAAGTTCTTTTAATTAATTATAAAATATTTATTTGACCTTTTTCTTTTAAATAATATGACTATTTTATTAAGCTTGAGGTCCTATTTTTCAAAAATTTAGATATCAATTTGTGTAGCTTCTTCAGGATATAATTATAAATTATAATTATATAAAAATAAATTTCTGAAAAATAAGACCTCAAGCTTAATAAAATATTCATATTATTTAATTAAAAAATAAATATAATAAAATAATTTTTTTAAGTTAAAATATTTGAAACAAATTAAAGTTAGAATGCACTGCACAAAAATTTTGTTAGGGATTTATGTGCTGTTTTTATAACACAAGCGATCAAATCGTCTAAAAAATTTGTACAACAAACACTCATTATCTTGAGTAATTTTCATATAAAATTATTTAATAAAGATTTTTTTCCATAAAATTAAATATAAGTTAAAGGTTTAGACATACCTCGTTTAAACATTGAGTCTGTTATAAAAAAATACGTTTTTGTAATAAGTAATTTCATAAAATTTTATTGAATGAATATTTTTGCAATAAAAACTAAAAAATAAGTATATATGTGTGCATTTAAAACTTGTCCAATGTATTTTCTTAAAAATAAGGAAAACTTTACAAATCGAAATCAACTTAACAAGCAGCACTATAAAACAACTGCTTTGCAATAATGGAAGAACTTGGCTGGGACGCTTATAATTAGTTTTAATCTTTAATTAATTGGCACTTAAATGAAAAGAAACTCATTGTTTTTCTTTCTATTTTTAACTAAACTTGAACCAGGAATATTCAAGGAATAATACTTTTTAAAAAAAATTTAATACATTTTTATACAATATTTTAATTAAGCTTAAATTTTTTCTTTTTTTTTTTTGCGTTTGTCATTTTAATACACTTCAAAGTGGTTATGAATAGTTTTAATCTTATTTGTTAGCACTTAAAAATTAATTAAATTTTTTTTTTCTTCAAAGGATAGAAAAATGAATGTATAAACGAGCATTAAATATTAAAAGAAAAAAATTTTTTAATATACAAATTGGAATTAAAATTAAGTGTATTTACAGTCTTCAGTTATTCTTGTTTGTGTGCATGTGTGGGAAAATGTAATAGTATTAGAGGCTTATTAATGTCTAAGCATTTCGCAGACTATTTAAAAAAAATTGCAATAACGAATTCATTAACCACTTAAACGTAATACTTTTGACTAGCAAATTTATCAAGTGTTTAGTGGCACTACAATTTGTTAATAAAAAAAAAAAAGCCCAGGAAATTTATCGGCTAGTTCAACGATTTTTAAAAGGTCAAAAAATTGCCAAAATTTATACAACTTTACACATGATATTTTTTTTTAATTATTGAAGTCTTGTAGTAAGAAATAATAGCGGAATTCACGTTTGGAAGTATTTTTACAATTAATGTTTATTTAAGCAAAATTTTAACTAAAAAGCGTGATCGACTTTTTGCTGATAATTGTCAACTAAAAAAATGTAAACAACTGTGGTGATAACTTATTCATTTTTCAAGTAGTTAAGCTACTTAAAATGTACACAACACGTTTTATTTCAAAACTGAAAGTTGATACCATTTAGCGACAGCTGTTTTCATACATGTTTATTCACACTTACACAATTGTTAAGTGTATATTGCATTTTTGAAGAGTTGTAAAATTTTTTTTTTATTTTTACAATTTTACACGTCATACAAGGGACTATACACTGGAGTATGAATTCCGCTAATGATTTTTAAATGCCGTATAAAAAATTAGTTGCATAAAAGTATTTAATTTCAATAATAATAATTGAATTAAATGAAATTTAGTCGTTGTAACAGTTGCTTAGTAAGAAGGGTGTATAGGATTCCGTACATGTCACTCTTACCTGGGTTCTTTCTTTTCTCTTCATTTTTAATACTTTCAAATACAAATTGTCATTATCATACCATGTTTGTGGTTCTGAACATGTTGTTGTTGCTGTTACAATTTGCTATTGTTCATTATATTTTGACAGCTGCACTTGCTGTAACACTATTTCCATTGTTCCCAATATTATTGTTATTGTTGTTGCTGCTAGTATTATTGTTATTACTACTGGACAAATTGTTGCTGGTATTATTTGCATTTACTTGTTGGGCATTTAAATTTGCATTAGTAACATTAGTCGATTGCATATGATGATGATGTTGTTGCAGTTGCTGCTGCTGTTGTTGTTGATGATGATGCCCTCTTACCAATTCCATGTACTGAAAGGGTACATGAAAATTTTGTCCTTTGTGTTCAACTATTAAATGACCACGGCATGTTGAAGCACCAACAACCGTAACACTTTCACCTTTCTTTAATTGTTCGGTGGGTGGATTTGTAATTGTGTCCTCAGGGAAGCTCATTTTCATAATACGATTTTGTGGAAAACATAGTTTTGTATTACCTGTGACCGTGTAATTGCGTGATGGTGGTACTGGCGGTGGACGTTCCTACAGAAATTGATAATATAAAAGTGTTAATATAAAATTTAATCAAAACAAATTAACATGACAAAGAAGAACAAACAGCTGTTTTTATAAATTCAATATGAGTTTCTTAAAATTTTCTTTAGTGGTTTTTGGTTCACACATTACAATTAGAGCTGGAAAAAAGTTGCACTAATTGAAGAGTTAGAGGGTCAAAATGTTCTATAAAAATATTCCTGGTAGTGTTTTACATTTTATAAACCTAAAATAAAGGGTTCACAATTCAAAATTAAAAAAAAAAGGAAAACTTTAAGTCCCATTTTGAAATAGGTCCAGATGTAAATTAGTTTGCATAATGAAAAAAAATGACTAATGCACATTTCCATTGAAAGACTGGCGGGTAGTGTGTCAGCCTACCAATGCGGGAGTTGCACATTCTATTCCTGACCTGACCCTGGGTGTTTTTGTGTTCGCGGATTTGTGTTGTTTATTAAAAAAATTATTTATATTGACTAACCTCCATTTTTAATTCTAATAACTGTCAGATGCACATTTGCACTTAATTAAAATCTGTTAAGGGTTAGTAGCCTAAGTTTTAGTAAATTTACTGGTAATTGACTTGTTACAAATAAATACATGCATTAATTAAGCTCTCTGCATTACACCCACCCCACCCCAGTTAATGTTTTACTTACCAAATCTAATCCAAAAAGGCTGCATGTTTGCTGAATAATTTTTGTGTCACATTTCTCATTTGGATCTGGTGGTGGTGTTCCAGCTATCGGTTGTGGTCTTGGCCTAGTAACTGTACCCAAATTAGTGGTTTTTGCGGACAGACGTGGTAATGAAGTTGTTAATGTAGCGGCTGTGGTTGCAGCTGTTGCAACAACTACATTTGAAGCTAAAATTTAACACAAAAAAAAAAAAATTAAAACAAACTAGATAATAAAAATTTAAGTATAATTTCTATACATTGCATACACTTATGGATATGCATATGAGATTGAGTAGGAGAACACTAACTGTTCTTTCTCATTTGTCATTATAATAAGAGTTTGGTTTGTGTAAAATATTAACATAGAAAAGCTTATGGCAAAACAATTTTAACTTCTAATGGAAAATAAAATTTGCCTGAATTTCACTTCTTCAAAAATTAAATTAAAAACAAAATTATTTGTGTAAAGATAATGACCTGTTCAGCGATGTCACAAAAAACCTAAGCGAACAAAAACAATGTGCGAAAATTTGTTTTTCTTTTCAATACAAATGTGCTTTGCTTTCGCTGGCTTAGGTTTTCTGGTGACATCGCTGAACAGGCCATAAATTGTGCCAGCTTCAAATTAAAAACAAAAACAAAAATTTTTAATCTTAAAAAATAAATTGTTCTTAAGCTTGAGGTCAGAAAAATCAAGCTTGAAAAAATATTATTTTTTCAAATTAAAAAAAAAATTATTTGGAATTGTTAAGTTTAACAAAAGTTAATGTTTATTCGTGCTTAATTCCAATCTATGATGATGTGCAAAATGCATTATTTTTCATGATATTTTTTGGGCAAGAATTTAACAAGACTTGGGAGTAATCTACTGAAGATTCAGAGTAGCGTCTGATGAAACAGCTATAAGTAAACAACTTTTCTAAAATTTTCCATGAGACTATCATAGAAAATAATGCATTAAGCACGAATGTGAATGCATGAGCGCGAATTATAAATGTTTAAGGTAAATTGTACCAACTTTAAATTTAATAAAATTTTTATTTACAATTCATGTAAGTTCATTTTACATCTTCGGCTTGAGTATAAAAATGAACTATGAAACACTACTTAATTTAAGCGGGTGATACACACTCCAAATTTCAACATCAATCAATGCATTGTGTGCGTTTTTTTAATGGAACTCACATGTACTCGTATATGTTGTGTGTGAATGATGTTGAAATTTGATGTGTCTATCCCCCGCTTTAAGCTCCAGTGAACCATGCCAAATCACACAGAGAAATAAGAAAAACTAAATAGATATGTGCATATGCATGGAATTAATGAGCCTGAGCTGTTATTTTTGAAAGTGGATTAAGTCCACTTTAAAAAAAAATAGTTAAATTTTTTTTAGCAAGATAAAAACCCATTTTACTAAAATTAGCGTTGACTAATTAAAAAAAATATTATATTTATAACACTTTCAAAAATAACAGCTAATTTTTTTTCATTAAAAATATTTTAATAATAAACATATTCCCCACGATTACAGCGTTACGAATTGTGTCTCAGATATAAATTTCTAATTTAAATTATTAATTAACTCACCTCCTACTCCTATTCCAATAGTATTAGTGTTAATGTGTGCTTTATGCAGTTTTATTGATGGTATCATTAACACACCACCTCCAGTTGGTCGAGTTCTCTGCTTAGCACTACCCATTTTTTTGCGCCACTGCCAGCCACGCCAAGTGGCTTGTATAAGAGTTGCACTTTTGTTACGTATTTCAGTACGTAAATGCTCTAAATGTTGACGTATACCTTCACTTAAAAATACATGACGCTTTCCAGGCGCCCAAGCTAATGTAACGGAACCTTCGACAACAGGAGGGTTTTCCATAGCATACTGCAATATTATATTGCAACATTCTTCCATTTTATCTTCATTACGTCGTATCAAATGGAAAGGTGCCAACATACGATAACGAGCATTGAATTGCTTAAAACGCATGCGATGTGGAAAGCCAGAAGCCATTAAATTTACTGTTTCCAAAACTTGCAAAGAACGTATTTGTTTAACGACGGTCATGCGTTCAAAGCAGCCAGCTGCCTCGGAAGAGTTACTGCGTATACACCGCACAAAATGAGGACGAGCATGCACCAATGTACGCAATAGGTTATCCAAACGTGTGTGAAAATCTTGAGTTAAAGTTGATACCGGTTCATCACCATTTAAGAGATCTGTATGGGAAGTGGGGGCTATACGAAAACTCAAGCCCCTTGGTACACTTTGTAAAGCATATAAAGCTTTCAATTCAGATCCAAAAAGGTGAGTGGCAAAACCAAAGTTGCAGGTATGCTTATAAAATACTGCCACTAAATCATCTGGTACCACATCCCGATTAGTGTCCAAAAAGTCTGTTGCATCATATTCCACACGGCCGGCAAAATGGCGTATCATAAACATGCGAGGATCATGAGGTTCGGTGGTATGTTTTATTTCCAAACGTGGTGAGCTACGATGTTGAACTTTAATTTTGGCCACATAACTTTCAGCAGTGCCACGAGCAGCACACTCAGCATCTAACATGCTGAGTAAACCTGTACGCAGAGAGGATATCAAATCGATGCAGGGCACATTATCTACATAATCTACTTCAGTATCGCAAATAATGCCCTCATCACGGCATGACTCCACAGAACTTTTAAATATATGAGTATTATAGAAATGCTGCATTGTTTCGGCACACAAGTTAATACATAGATGTTCCAATTGGGCATGAGGTGAAGGTTCTTCAAAACCAAACATGTCTAGTATGCCAATAAAGCCATCTGTAGCATGACGCACTGCATTATTTAAAGCGGCCATGGACTTGGAACCCGAATTTCCACCAATTGTGGAAGCATGTTGCGAAGCCACATCTCCTTGATTATGAACTGATTCATTGGAATCTGAACTTAAAGTACCTAAAGTTGAGCCTAAACGTTTTAAACTGTTTGCTCTTCTCACGATTGTGGCCACAGTACGGCAATATAGTGCTTTGGCTAAACAGTCACGTGTCATATTTGACATATTGGCATCACACACCGATTTTATTAATTGACCACGAGCATTGTGCGTACGTGTGGTTAGACCACGAAATAGTGCGGCTGGAGGTACACCAAGTAAACTGGCTACAGCATTTAATTCAGTCTCTCCTTTAACATCAACTTCTAAGCTCTATTGCAAGAAAATTTTAAGAAAAAAAATTTTTATTTTCAGTAGTAAAATAAAATAAAAAAAAAAGTTTCAAATAAGTGAAGAAAAATCACTGCAACCCAAAAAAAAAAAAATAAGGCAAGTGATTCTCTTCGAAGTGCATTTTTAGCAGCTAAAATATTACAATCGCATTTTTTTCGAAATGATGTGAGATGTTGCACTTCCATTACTTTTTTAAATTTATTTCACTAGTGCATTAAAATAAAAATAAAAAAAAATTTCGAATGAAGTTTTTAACTTTTCCCACTCACCTGACCATCGATAAACTGTACATTTCCCAATAGCAAAACCGCAGCAAGGACACGAACTACATCCAAAAATGGTATACCCAAAATACCTAAGCAAGTTTTCCAGGCTTGAAAGCGAGTAGCATCTTCTTGATCGTTTTGTAAAATGTCACCATTTTGTAGGTAGCGTAGATTTACCGGCGAGTAACCCTCTAAATTTAATTTAATCCTCTCCTCTCGACTTAAGCCAGCCAACATTTGATAAAATATATGATAATTTTTCTCCTTTGGCAGCGGTCTAATAACTCTGGTTTGATCTAAGAAATAACAATGTATCTTGGTGCGATACAGAGCACCATCTGTAACCTGAACTTCAATAAATTGGCCAATACGACTGGATTCAGAGTTTGTTGAAGTTTTGGCCGAACCTAAAGAACGTAATACTGTAAAGGCAGCAGCTAAATGTTTAAAAGCATCTGTTTCAGGACCACCACCTGCTACGGCAAACAATTGTCTCAACAACAGCATGGAACAGTGAGTTTTACCAGCACCCGATGTCCCAGAAAGTATTATGGCTTGAGGATAACCAGTTTCAGCTTGTTGACGTACAGCTTCCTGGACAATTTTACGTAACTGGGGAGCCAATGAAAATGAACGTGTAGATGATAAGGTCAAAGGATTGCCTACATTTAGATATGGATTGATGGAAAGTAAAATAGGACCAACATTGGACTGTAAAGATAAAAATTTTTATTTTTATTATTCTTTTATTCTAAATAAAATTCTGAGTAAATTTTTTATGTGCTGTATTCAAGATTAAGGTTTTCGATAAAAAAAAGTATTTATAAGGGTCAAATAACACTAGACCTCAAAATTAAAAAAAAATCACGTGATTCTTAGAGTATAGAGAGCATACGCTTGCTAAATACCCATCCAAATAAATACACTCATTAACTACTTCATAAAGTGGCTTATGGCGAATTTGGACTTCACAATGTCATTCAGTTAATGATACAAACATCTGAGAACTGGGGATACATTACAACGTACGTACGATTCATTCTGTCTGAACTTCGTAGAGCTCTAACTAGATCATAGTAGGATCGACTGGACCAACTGGTGAATCGTGCATACGCAGTGTTCCCGGATGATCACTTTGTATCCATGAAGATCACACACCTCTTGCTCGCAATGCAAAAAAAAGTGGGTGTTACAATTATTAGCAGAGTGGCCTATCAAAATGGCAAATAAAATATTTCAAAGAAGGCTTCAATTAATTACGGGGACACATCTTCTTGAGGAGTGGTGAGCGAAAATCGTTGAAAAGTGGACGTAGAAATGGGCATGGCCGGTCCTACATAGAGATTATATGTACCAAATTTTAGATAAATCCATTGGGAAAAAAACCATGGACTACCCCCTTTGCTTTTTTTTTTTTTTTTTTTTGAAAAAATTAAAAAAAAATTTTTTTGCACTATCCACAAGAAAAAAATTTTAATTAAAGCCAATACGTTTAGCTATCCAGCGCAATAGAATTCAGAATATATTGTAGAAATTGTGACAAAAACAAATTACTTTTAAGAAAAATTAAATTTTTCAATTTCAAAAAAATAGTTAAAAATAGCAAAAAGTAAAAATCGGTCACTTTTTCCTATAGTAAAAAAAGCCTCATGAGTTCCAAACAAAACGAGCCATAATTTATTGAAATCGATACAGAACTTTGGATTTTATTCCAAATTAAATGAGGCTACTTCGTTGTAAAAAAATTGCCATATACAATCAAACACGTCAAAGCAACATTAGCATATGGCAACATTTGTTGCTAACAAAATGGTGTCTTTTACTGTGTGTTAGATTGGAAACTTTTTTCTTTATACAGTACAAGCAGTATGGTGAAATTCGTATGATGTGATTGTTGTCTGTGCTAAATTCTATTTTTAGATTTCACTATTTAGAAACATACTGCTACCATCTGCTTGCGAGGTGCTGTGGTTGAGTGGACGACGTTGTTGCTTATAGTGCGGCAAATTATAAGTTCGAAACACGAAATTTAAATATTAAGAAATAATTAACTTAATTATTCTTTAATTTAGAAATAAACAACACAAAAGCACACACACTTTGCTTTCTTCTCTGTGTCATACTTTCATTTATAAAGATTCTCACGATGATGGTTACATGGGTAATTTACGCCTGAAAAACACTTGTATGTTGAAAATCTGCAAATTAATATACTGAGTGAGGATTCTTTTTTTTTTTTTTACTATATTAAAATAAATCTGCCGTTAATTTGTATTTTTTTGTTAAATTACACAGGCCTACAAAATAAATTTTTTTCTGGTGCCGGAGGTTTCATGGTTAGATTGAATTCCTGATTATACACGATCAATAACTGCTAATCAATAATTTGAAATCGCGGAGAGCAGAGACAACAATAATCATAGTCACATATAAAAGTAGCCTTTTATTAAGAGTTTACTTCTGTTCATAACAATTTATATGAATGGAAAATCGTGTTTGAAGAGACACAACTATGATAATGGGCCAATTAATTTGCTAACTAAAATTGGATTGAGGAATTGAAGAAGAACCAAATTGAGAATAGCCTGTTTCAATAACGAAATAGTTACACACATACATATTAGAGATAAAAAAAAAATATTTAAGAAAAATAAGTAACAACTTTCATACAAAAAATAAATGTCTACTTGGAAAAAAAATCTAATCAAACATAAAATACCTACACACATACATTTCTGCAATTCCTGTTTAAAAGTAAGCAAAATATAGAAATAAAATTCAGTTTGATATGTCCTCGAATTTGAACAACACGAAAACTAACACAATAAAAGAAGCAATAAAAAAAATTAAAAAAAGCACTACAACTCCATCAACTTTAACTGCGATTTAGATAAAAAAAAAAATAATAAAAATTTGTGGAATTGTAAACGTTTGTGCATTAAATATTTATTTTTTTTTGCACAATCGTTTAAAATTAAAAAAAAAAAAAGAAAAAAAAGAAACCGAAGAACATACGCTGCTTCATTCAAATAATTTAGGAGAATTTGTGTTGTGTTGACTGGTTTACTAGCATGCATACACACTGGCACAGTATTTAAAGGAGAAGTGGCTTAATTTTTTACTAAATAACACTGCACCTAAAAATTAAAAAGAAATATTTTCTCTGGCATTCTCGTCATATTCCAATTGTATAAAATAGTCGGATAAAACCTACTTACCACAAAGTCTACAAACTTCTAAGTTTTTTATTTCAATTCACTAGCGGAGTTCACGCTTCAGTGTAAAGTCTTAGTATCGAGTGTACAAATGTAAAAATGTACCAATTTTTTGTACACACAACAACAAAATTCACTATACTTTGAAATGCAATATGAAAACCGAATGTAAATACGATCTAGAATTGTGTAGAACAGCTGTCACTAAATGGTGCCAACTTTTAGTTTGAAATAAAACATGGCCTTTACGTTCTAAGAGCTGAAAACAAGCTTAACTACTTGAAAAATGTATAAGTTAACACCACAGTTGTTTACATTTTATTAGTTTACAATTATCACGCTTTGTAGTTAACATTTTTTTTAAATTTACATTAATTGTAAAAATATTTCCAAGCGTGATTGTGAAGATTGTCCAAAAGTAGTTTATCAATTATTAATTAATTAAAACTAACAAAACTTTGGAAGATGGCCCTCGCACGTCAATACTTTTATAATCAAAAGGAAAAAAAAATGAAAACAAAAATCAATACAAACACCAGATATAAGGCGCCAAAACCTGTTTCCAAACAAAAATCAACGTTCAAAATTAAAAAAAAATAATAATAATAATAATAAAGAAACACACACATAAGCAGGGACAGACATTTGAAACGAAAAAAACAGCAAATAAATAATGAAATAACAAAATAAAGTTAAAAAAAAAACAACAACAACTAAACTTTAAATGCAACAAATAAAATAAAAAATAAAAAAAAAACTTCAACTTTAATGGATTCTGTTTCGGTTTTTCCTTTGAAATTGTGAACAAAAATCAACAACAATAAAAACAAAAAGAAAAACGACTATAATAATAAACAACAGAATTTAAAGTTGTTTTACTAAGGACTGGCTTTGATCTGTTGTCTTGGAATGGTAAGGCCTGGCTTGGCCTGGACTGGTTAGTCTGTATGGGCACATTATGTCTGTTTTCATGACTGTTGGCTTGTAGCTGCCTGCAACAAACAAAGTTTTTATAACTTTTTTTCTTTCGTTTTTGTTATTTTCATTCGAGTGGAGTATGAAATGTCTGTTGGACCGTGCATGTGTGTACGTTTGCAAGTGATTTTGTGGCTCTGGATTACTTGTCGTTTGTTAATATTGAGCCTGCGGGTTTTTAGTCGTTTTTAGAAGAAAAAAATGAAATAAATAAAAAATAAAAATACAACAAACTTAAACTGTGCGTGTGGCACTTACAAAACACTCTAAAGTGCAACACTAAAGCTAACCAAGTTCGATTTTTTTTTATTTGCTTTTCATTTTACGTTGCGTTTTGTAAACAAAAAAAATTTTTTTTTGTAGCCGCTTGAGTTTAAAGTGACGATATGTCGATTGGTTTTTCTGATCTGACATTGTCTGCATTTAGTTGGAATTATGTATGTTTGTTAGTTTTTTTTTAAAGCCACAGAAATGTCCACCATTTTTGACAACCGTTTTGACATTTAATTTTTTTGATTAGTTTGGACTTAATGTCAATAGACTTTGCCATACAATTTAATCTGCAGACCACAAAATCAATTTAAAAAAATATGAAATTGTTGTTTAAGGTTTTAAAAACTGTTCTAAGCTGAGTATAGAACAAAATATCTATCAGCAGTTTGGAGCAAATGCAACGCTGTCGTCCAAGCTAAGTGCGATTTCATTAAATAATAAAATTTTGGTTTTTATTTTAAGCTTTTATAGGACATGCAGAAGAATTTTTCCTAAACAATAGCCAGCTGTATTTGCAGTTTATTTATGGCGTGCTAATGATTTCACTCCTCTGTTTCATACACTTTTTTTTAAGCCAAGTATGTGCACAGTCCAAAGCCAGTCATTGAAAAAAAAATGAGCAACAAAGAAAAAGAAAAGAAAAAACTAACAACAACAACAAAGTACCAATTACCATTTTGGTTATAAATAATAAATGAATTTACCCGTAAGTGAGTGAGTTAGTTAGCGCAAGACTCTGTGTGTAAGTCGCTCTCTATAGGTATGAGTGACTAACTATCACGAAGTAGATTTGAGATTATGATCTGGCAATAATTGTTAATGATTAGAGCCAAATATAAACATTAAACGTAACAACTGTGCAAAGGAAAAGAAAAGAAAAATAAAACTGAAACAAAGTCCTCTAATTGCAACAGTGACTGCTGATAAACAGATTTAACCAATTATAGCCAGTATTATTGACTGCTCTTATACATACTAGAGCACTGCACACGCACACTTCACTTGGCCTCACACATCACAACAAACATGTGTACTTTTTATAATGACAAATGCTTGTAAGCCCTGTCAAGTGTACTCTTGTACATTCACAGTCACTTAAGTATCATTATATATGCCTGTGTGTATAGGAATTAGTATTGAATTTGTATAGGTACTTACAAAATAGCAATTCTCATTAAATCTCGCCTGCAGAGTACGCATTACAGCATCTTCTGTTAGTGGTCCAGACAAATGTATTAGATCTTCCAATTCGTAGGGTTGTTTGTGTTGTGAATTGCCATTGGATGTGTTGTTCAATTGATTTGCATACTGATTTGAGCGATTGACATTATGTATGCTGCCAACAATGTTGGAATTGGTAAAACCCATGGGCAAAGTGTTGATGCCATGACAGGGATTCAAGTGTTTTTGTATGGGTATGAAGGGCAATTGGGTGGTCTGATGTTGATATGAATGTTGCTGATGTTGGTGTTGTTGCTGCTGTTGTTGCTGTTGGTGATACGATGTTTGATGAAGATGATGATGATGATGGTGTTGCTGCTGTTGTTGTTGCTGCTGCTGGTGTTGTAAATGTGCTGTATGATGAGACGATGATCGCATAGGTAAAGTATTTGAATGTGTTATCGATGTCGGCGGTGGTACAGCAGGCATTACAATTGAATCCATAAAATTATGGGCAGCCGTAGATGCTGTACAATAAAAATTATAAAAATTTTAAAGAATATTCAGATAAGTTTTTGTTAAAAAAAGGTGTTTAAGAAAGCACTTCATAATATATTAATCTTTTATAGACACTAACGCCGAAAAACTGACAGCTAGCAGCTATTTTTCCATCTACGGGAAGCTTCCCAGAGTAGACAGAACGGTGTCTATTTCGTTCTATTCGACAAAAAAAAAATGTAGCTGAGATTAAGCTTCAGTGCAAAGTCCCTAGTAGGGAGTGTAGAAATAAAATAAATTTACTATTTTCTACAACACTTTAGAAATACAATATGAAAACCCAATGAAAATACGCTCTACAATTGTGTACAACAGCTGTCTCTAAATGATGCCAACTTTTAGTTTGAAATAAAACATGGCCTTTACGTTTTACGTGCTGAAAACAAGCTTATCTACATGAAAAATGTATAGTTAGCATCACAGTTTTTTACATTTTATTAGTTTACAAATAGAGTGAGCAGCCATTTATCTGAACAAACCAGCAACTGTGGAGGAGACTCTAAAGGTTTTATGTTACGATACCGTGACGAAAATGTAAAGCTTGAAAATTTAATACAACTTTAAAGCAACACCCTTCGTTTGTCTTTCCCGTTATGATATGATAAAACATTAACTTTTAGTACAATTTAAAGCACAACAGCAACTAAACCAAAATAACTTAATTTTATAGTAAAAAAATTAATAAAATTAGAATGTAAAAGAATTGAGAAGTAAGCCTGATATGACACGGATATGAATTCCCCAATTATTTTTATACAAAATATAAGTAATTTACCTTTTTCATTGATTTGATGGGGTAAAGGATGTGGAATAGATGTATTTCGCGATGAAACAATACCCGATGTGGATGTTGAATTATGTGGCAAAGTGTGACTAAACAAATGATGTGAATTCTACAAAATTAAAATTGAGCAAAAAAAAGAAACAAAAAAAAAAGAATAAAATTAAAAACAAATATGAATTAGTAACTACTTAATGGGTAATATTATTGGGTGTAATTATTCATGCCGTTCCGCGTTTGCGGAAAGCATTTATTGTGATAAAGCAACATTTGCAATTAGTCAATCCGCGTTGCTTTATCATCTCTAGCGTGATTATTGATTCCGCTCTTTAGATTAACATTTCACTGACAAGAGTGAATACCCTTTTAACTTGTATACTAGTAATGTGTATGTATGCATGCATGTACTTACTTTATTATTATTTAAAATAGATGTGCCACTATTGCTATTATTAACAGTTGATGAATTATGATTGTTATGATGTTGCTGTTGTTGTTGTAATGATTGATGATGTGATTGCTGTTGTTGTTGTTGTTGTTGTTGCGAATGATGGTGATGATGATGATGATATTGGGCGGTATTAGTGATGGTTAAATTAACATTATTGTTACAATTATTGTTATTGTTATTGGTGGTAGTGGTGGCAGTATTACTAGTGGTATTATTATTATTATTGTTGCTGTTGTTGCTATTATTTAATGTGGGAAATATTGAAACATGTTGTATTTGAGCTTGCTGTTGTTGTTGTTGTTGATGTAATTGCTGTTGTTGCTGTTGTACTAAATTATTGCCATTTGTGGCAAAGTTGTTAAATTGATTATTACTATTGTTATTGCTGTTGTTGTTGTTGTTGTTATGGCTTAAATTATTATTGCTATTACTATTGCTATTTATATTTAAATTTGGACTTGATGTATTCAGTTCAAGGCCCTCCGTTAAGGGGCCCAATTGTTGTTGTTGCTGTGGTTGTTGTGATAAATTTGTTGCATTACCATTTGTTATTGTTGTTGCAGGTGTACTTTGACCTTGGCCTACATGCAAACGATTTCGCAGTGTAACCAATTCGGTACTAAGACTTTTGAGTCGTTGCTGAAGATGTACAGCCTCATTGGAAGATGAGGCATCTGTAAGAGATTTTAAAAAAAAATTTTATTTATTTATTTTTTTTAACAACAAGAATTATAGCCCTTCCAGCAAAGGACGAAACAACTATTTAGTTTTAGCTGATAATTTAAATTAATTATTTTTATTTCTTTTATAAAGTTTTAGTTGTTAAATTTTTTACTTAAGATAAAGTACCTTAATTAGCAATAAAATGTTATTTTTATAAAATTATGCTTTTTTTTGCAGTGCCTATTCTGGCAGAAAAAAAAATTCATCAGCTAGAACTTGTATTTTTATTTGTAAACGAAATCGCGTATTTTACAAGAAGACACACAGAAAAGTAAATAAATAAATAAAAAAAAAAAAACTTTAAATATTAATGACTGGTTTATGCTTTTTTTTAACATCAAACCTAAATCTTGTATTTAGATATAAAAGATGTTAAATACTGGCAAGAGCAGGTGTAAGTTCTTTTAATGTGCTGGATTGAAAAATGTTTTTAAAATCTTAAAACTCATAAAAAGTCAACAAATAACAATTTGAAATAAAACGAGGGTTGATTTGAAACTACAAGTTAAATTTTTCTTAAAATGCGGGCCAGCATAAGAAGTGATAATAAAAAAAAACACAAATCGCAGCAAAACAAAGTAAAGCATTTTACAACTTTAATTTTAGGCTGGCTAAAGGAAGTAACGAAATGTATTGTAAGGAGGACTTCCTTTTGCATCAGTGTAAAAGAGATAATTAATATGGAAACTGATTATGAGTGTAGTCAGCGTGTATTTTATATTGGCTCGAAATTAGCCTGATAAGTGAACAAAAACAGAAGATATTATTGTTAAATAAAATTTATTTCACTTAAAACTTATTTAAAGCTGTCGAAAGGGGAGCTAATTTTCTTCAGTTTGAGGTATGCCTTGTCCTTGCACCTTTTCTGATGTGGACACTGTACAAAATTTCCTTCCCAAGAAGCACAGCTGCATACTACATGCAGTATAAGATACAAGAAAATTTTATTTGGAAAAATCCCTTTTTTCCTCATCGGCAACATTTATGTCATCAACTGGGGATACTTCACGTTTATTAGCTTAAGTATTAAAACAACTTCGCAAACATGAATTTGAATTCTAATAATTATTAAATAATTTTTTTTTTTTTTAATTTTTTCATAATCATATTCGATATCGAGCAAGTGCTATCGAAATTTTAAAATTACTCTGCGCATAATTAAAAAAAAATATAATAGTTAACGGTAATTTTTTTCGATTTTTTTTAAGTGGTCTTATACCACTTTTATTAATAACAGCTCGAATATTTAGTTATAAAACGTTAAGTATTTTCTATTAGCAAAACATCTTTAAAAACAAACAAAAAAAAAAAAATTTTATTTTAAACAAAACTTTGGCAGAAAAATTCTTTTAAGAATTTTTTTTACACGTTAAGTTGTAAAAAAAGGCCAAGCAACAAAACAAACTTTAAAAAAAACAGAAATAAAAGATTTTGATTGTATCAGCTAAGAGCAGAAAAAACCAGTTTATAACAGATTTCGTATGCCAAACAATATTTAGTCAGTTGACTTGGAAAACGACACACAGTCAAATGATCTTGCAAGTGAGAACAGCATCCAAAAACAGCAATTTAACTTCTATCTTTGTAGCCGCTAAAGTTGTTGCCGTTGGTTGGTTGGCTGTTTGTTTGGTTTATTCTTGTTGTTGTTTTTGCTTTTGTTTTTGTATCCAAAAGATACACTTAACTCCAACTTAAGCACACGATACATACTATTTTTGTTCAAATGTTAAAACTAACATTCCCGAAACTATTTACAAATAAAATTAAAAAAAAAACAAGAAGTTAAGAAACTTCAATTCAGTCAGCATTGTTTGTCCTTTTTTTTTTAGCACAACTACGAGTACACACATCCAAAACCACAATAAATCTTGTTGCTTGTTTGTGTGGTACTGAAATGCAGATACTCTACAGCAAGAATCGTTAGTTAAACCAGTTATGGGGCTCTTTAGAAAAATTTAAAGTTTAGTAACTTTTTTAAGGGCTTAACGCAATAAAACAAAATACTTTTGATAAAATTTTTTTTATTGAACTGGGTTAAGCCGTTTAGGCACAGAATACTTATGCAGAACACGCAACGAATTGACTTATCATATGGTTTTAATTTTCTATAAAAACAAGCGTTAATTTTAAGGGGTTCCTCTGTATTACGATGCGAAATAAATATGGCACTAAATCGAATAATTTTTTACCTTTGGCTTTTGAGTAATAGCACACAATATTCTGTAATGCGTAATGCTAGGTACAGACCATGCAACATGTTTACGCAACGTTGCATATTTTGATACAAAAACAACCAGAAAATATCAAAATATTTTGATACACACTACGCAACCAAAAATGAAACATTCTTGGTTGCATAAACTAAAAGAGATAGAAGGTAAACCTACAGATCTACTGTCACTTTTTGTTTTTCTCCAGAATAAACGATTGAAGTTATCGTGTCTACTTGTTGTATTATTGGGTTTTGAAAGAGCAAAATCATATGGTATTTGGTAGTATTAACGAAAAATCATACGGGAGTTTTACACTACAATGCAAAAGTTAAGATTTTCATCGGATTTTGTCAGCTGTTTTTGTTATTTCTTTGTTCGTATGAAAAAAATTACAGTCCTAATGTAACGTTAAGAAAATTTTCTAAAAATTACAAGAGTTATACGGCTGTCAAATCTCTTTCTGTGATTTTTTTGCTATTATCTTTTTGGCAACACTAGTTTTGACAGCTCACGCACGTTTTGTATCTTGTGTCACTGTCAAACATCTTCAGTTTGGTCTATAATTTAATCATGAATCGTCTTACAAACGAACAACGCTTGCAAATTATTTAATTTTATTACCAAAATGCGTGCTCTGTTAAGAAAGTTCATCGCGCGCTTCTTCCATTTTATGGTCAGTTTAATCGACCTACTGAGGCTTCTATTCGGGCTATTGTAACAAAATTTCGCACCAAATTTACATTGTTGGACATTAAACCACCAACACGCTTACGTAGAGTGCGAACTGAAGAAAATATCGCAGCCGTATCGGCCAGTGTTGGTGATGACCGTGAATTATCGATTCGGCGCCGTTCGCAGCAATTGGGCCTCTGTTACTCCACTACGTGGAAAATTTTGCGGAAGCATTTGGGTGTGAAGCCTTATAAGATACAACTGGTGCAAGAATTGAAGCCAAACGACCTACCACAACGCCAAATTTTTGGTGAATGGGCTCTTGAAAAGTTAGATGAAGATCCACTTTTTTATCGAAGAATTGTGTTCAGCGACGAGGCTCATTTCTGGTTGAATGGATACGTGAACAAGCAAAACTGCCGTATTTGGAGTGAAGAGCAGCCAGAAGCATTGCAAGAGCTACCAATGCATCCACAAAAAACAACCGTTTGGTGCGGATTATGGGCTGGCGGCATCATTGGGCCGTATTTCTTCAAAGATGATGCGAATCACAACGTTACTGTGAATGGTGAGCGCTACCGTGCGATGATAACAAACTTTTTTTTGCCCAAAATGGAAGAGCTTGACTTGCATGACATGTGGTTTCAACAAGACGATGCCACATGCCACACAGCACGCGAAACAATGGACCAATTGAGAGGCGAGTTCGGTGAACAGTTTATTTCACGCTTGGGACCAGTCAATTGGCCGCCCAGATCGTGCGATTTAACGCCTCTAGACTATTTTTTGTGGGGCTATATTAAGGCTAATATCTATAGGGACAAGCCCGCTTCGATTGACGCACTGGAAGCCAACATTGCCAACATTATTCGTGAGATACCGGCCGAAATGTTGGAAAGAGTATGCCAAAATTGGACTAAGCGGATGGACCATTTGAGGCGCAGCCGCGGCCAACATTTGCATGAAATAATCTTCAAACATTAAATTATATCGACCCAACTATCGATCCAAATAAATATTTCATGCATTTTTCTGAATTTTATGTGTTTTTTTTTTTAAATTTCCGATAGTTCTTATAAAATCACCTTTTATTTTGAGTCTAGTTATTGATTCCGTTTCGCGATTGCGAAAAGCAGTTTTTGTGAGGAAGCAAAAATTCCAAATAATTCATTCTTTTGCTTTGGTATCATCCCTATTGTGGCGGTATTGCAGTATTATTGATCCCACAATTTAAGCATTTTGCTTATCCTTAAATTTTCTCACGAAAAGTCCAAAATTGTAAGAAAAATTAAAAAAATTTAGCAAGAATGAAATGTGTTTTAGCTTAATTTGTTTTAAATTTAGTAAATTATTCGATCCTATAAATTTATTATTAGTAAATATTATCCAAGCTTAAGATCTTAATGAAAAATGTTTTTGTTTTAATTTTCCAATATTTCGACTTTCTTTTGAAGGTCTTCTTCAGGGAAATTTTTATTTAAAATTTATTTTGATGTTAAAAAATGGAATATTTTTTCTTATAACCAACAGCTGAGATAATAAAACAATTCATTCACAATACACAACTTTTTAATTCCCAATAAAATAAAACAATTCAAAATAATAAGCCGATTCCGCAATAAGGCATAATTGGACTTTGCATGTAGAGCGATATTTCTGTCCATTAAATTTTCCTTTCCGTGTGGATTCAATAATTTTTTTTGTTCGATTTGAATTTTTTACTCTAATATTTTGCTCAGAATGTGAACATTTATTCCTAATTTGTGTTGAATATTGAATTAGGCAACAACATACCCATAACACATTAAACAAAAGCTACAAAGTCTAAGGCTACGGTCACATTAAAAAAATATTTGTCGCAGTAAGCATAACCGCTTTGTCAGCTACATATATAAATATATGTACGTTCATATATTTTGAAGAAATTTTGGCTTAGAATAGTTTAATCTTTTAATATAATTGGAATTAATTTTCTGTTAGACTTTAAAAATATTTGCCAAAAAATAGTGGTTACGCTTATTTCGACTATTTGTGCAATCTGACCTTAGCCTTACCCTCTTATCCAAAAAAAAAAAATTAACCTAGTCTTTAAAGTGAACATTAACCCAATTTTTCATATAATTTTTTTCATAAAATGAAAGTTGATAATTCAACTTCAGTTACCTGCTCGTGGAATGTTATAGGGTGTTTTAGAACATTTATTTAATTTTTTTTTTACTAAATACTAAGCAAGTTTGTTATCCATCCCTGTTTGTTTTAAGACCTATCAGCCTCAGGAACTTTTTTTCGTATAAAAAAAAGTCCACTAATGAAAAAAAAAAAAGATTTTGGCCAAAAATTGACCAGTTATTTGAGTTTTCTTTTATATAAACACTAAGTGATTGCTTTTTTCTTTTCTGTGGCTGTTAAAGAATTTAAAGGGTGTTTCATAATGAAATGAATAAATAGATTTATTTCAACTGAAGATGAAGAAAAGTTCTTGTTGGCCAACTACAACTAATAATAGGCCTGATTATGAGTATCGTTGTCGTGACGAAAACAGTGGTATGTGGTATATGGGCTTGTCGTGAATTCGACTACGACTACGACAACGACACTCATAATAAGGCTCAATATAGCGGAAAAAATTATTGTTTTGGAACATGATGTAGCCAAAAAACGTCAATGCTTAGTTAATTATATGAAGCTTCCAACTCTAAAATATTTTTACAGATGCAAAAAAACCTTAGAATTAATTAGTGGGAGAAAATCACTATTTGCAACACCCTTTAATAAGCATTGTATTCTATTACAGCCAACAGCCAACAGCTAATCAAATTTAAAACTAATGCTGCTTGCCAACAAACACAAAATCAGCAACAACAAAAAACGAAAAAGAATGTTTGGACATAATGAATCAAAAAAAGAAAAAAAAAATAAATAGCGCTCAGAACATACGAATTAAAAAAAATTCAATAAAAGAAAACTAAAAAAAAAAAAATTAAAAAAAAACTAAAAAATCTTAAACATGAAGAAAATATGTTGTAGTTATTTTTTATTAATATTTTTTTTTCTCTGACCAGCCAGTGTAAAATTTATATAAGAGATTAATTATCATGAATTTCACCTTCATTAGAAAAGAAAACAAGAAATATTTTCTAATTTTGATAATACAAGCCTAGAAAACTAAAACTGATTTGTATTTAGTTACTGGATACCCTGTATAAAAAAAGTGAGGTTACGCCATATACATAATTTACAATAACTCCCTGATTAAACTTACAAAAATACTTAAGGACACCGAATAAAAAAGCCTTTAAATTATATTATGACCAATTTTTTACCAGTGTTATAATTTAGAAGATATTCATAAAGCCTTCTTAAGAAAACATATTTCTTCCAGAAAATTAAAAAAAAAAATTAGTTTTTGAAAAACTTCTTTAAAATTTAATACAAACAAAATCTTTAAGTTTTTCCTTAACATTGATACCTGCATATGCTTTAAACAAAATGAGTCATATTTCATGAAAATCCATTCATAAATTCTATAATTATTTTAAAATAACAAAAAACCACAATTGAACTTGTGTTCTGCTCATAGTAGACTCGTCAAACGCCACAGTCAATATTTCAAATGTCCTTGCACATTTAATTTCATTTTTTACGCAAACCTTAATACAGTTTCTTTGATCCATTTTTTGAAATAGTAAAAAATCGTAGAGCACACCAAAACACGACTAACATTTTTATCTGTCAAAAACAAACTGACAATCCAAAATGGCTGATACTGTCAACATAAATAACAGACATGTGTACCAACATAAAAAAAAAATGCGAAAATCGAACATACGTACCTCATGAAAATACCTCGTACATAGGGATTTAGGTGTTATCACCAAATTGTGAATAAATTTGGAACTTATACCTGGATTTTGATGAACTAAAGCTCATTTTATTTGTTACATATGCTAGTATCAACGTTAAGAACGAAATTTAAGATTTTATTTATATTAAATTTTTAATGATTTTTTTTTAAATAAATTTTTGAAAATTTTCTTGAAAAATTTGTTTTTTTGACAAAACTTTGTGAATATCTTTCAAACTATAAGACTGCTAAGAAATTATCAATAATATAATTTAAAGGTTATTATATTCCTGATTTTTTGGTGTTTTTGTAAATTTAATTAGAGAGATTATTATCACTGTGGGCTATAGTCGCACACTCAGAGAGATAGTTCTCAAGTTATTGCAAATCATATTTCTCAGCATCTTCGTTTTGATCAATAATGGTATATCTTGAGAACTACACGTAAGTTAAAAAAATTAATTTATAACGATTGAAGCTTCCTATCATAAGTATTTAATGTGGCTATGAAACCTTCGGCACCAGAAAAACCATTTTATTTTGTAGGCCTGTGTAATCAGGTGTCGCTGTAGTAGTCGCGTTTAATAAAGCCAATACAAAACATATGGCAGGAGTTGCCACAAATCATTGTTTTCGTTATTGCAAAGACCTTCGTAAATGGGAGCCAAATTTGGCACTCGTTATCGATCGCAATCTAAATGGAAATTTCGAACGAAGTATTTTTGCTATGACCATTTGCCCTGTTTTATTTTATTACAATTCTTAAGAAATTCTTGGTATTTTAAAACGTTTTTTATAAAAAAAAAGCAAAAGAGGAAGAAGGCAAAAGGAAGATATGTATGTGTGCGTATTTTGTTTTAATGATAAATAATCACTTTAAGATCATTGTGATTACAAAATGAATTCGTTAAAGGCTTTTTTCCAAGTCAAGGTTGCTAATTTTATAATTTACTTTTGAATCTTAATAGTCCAACCTAAATTAGAGCTTTTTTAAGTGCCCTCTATTTATATTAAATAAGAGGGTAGATAATCTTGTTTAATAAAACCCACTAAAGACGAACAAAAATAGAGAACAAAATGTCATTTTTCGTCAACAATAGCAAAACAAAAATAAAAAAACAATTGTTTTGCAGCCAACTTCACTACAAAACACGTTATCACAATTGTATTTTCCAATTGTTCATGCATTTTGTATGGACAAGAGAATTTTTTACAGATAAAAAACTGTTGCAGCGCCAATTTAGGTATGAATGTAAAGAAAGAATTCAGCTGTTATTTTTGAAAAAAAAATTAAAAAAAAAAATAATGGAAGGCGTACTTAAACACAGAAAATATTACAAGTCCACTTTAAAATTATAAATTCGCCTTATTTATATTTTTTTATTTGAAAATTCCAAGTGCGCTTCAAGTTTTTCCTGTTATAATATTTGTCAAAGTTGTGTAAATTTTTATATGATCAGAGTCCATGAGTCAGAGATGTCTTTTTTTTAAAAACGACAAATGATTCCAACTTGTAAGAATTTGCCTTGGAAAATTCTTTCACTGTGTGCTAGCACATTTTCATTAACTTACCCTGCAACTTCTTCTCCGTCTCCCAAAATTTTTGTAATTCCGTAAAGTATTTATCCAGTATGAAGACTTTTGAAAGGCCTAAAGTGGCCATCGTTAATCAACATTTGTGTATAGAGAATCGTATTGATAAATTGTAAAACATTGAAGACTATTTTTGTCAATTTTCATTAAAAAAAAAAAGGAATCTATTTTAAGTTGTAATTCGTTTATGGCATTTTTTTTGCACTGCACTTTCTCTTAAATTATTTAATATTTAAAACACAGTTTTAAATTGATGTTAATACTTAATTAGCAAAATGAAATTTAATTCATTTTAATATATATTTTTTTTCATTATTGAAATTAAATTTCTAAAACACTTTTGTGTTGTATCAAGAAGCACAAATTTCTTATTTGACTCTGAACAACAACACTTTAATTTAGTAGGAACAGGTTTAGAATATATTTGTGGCAAAAAAGTAGAAAAAAAATACACAAAAATACAATGTTTTTCTTAAAATTTCGAATTATGTATTTTTATTATTCCATGCAACAAGTTGCACTGATACATTATGCGGTTGCTGTGCCAACTAAAAAAAAACCAAAGAAAGAAATAAGATGAAAAAAATAAAAACGCGTTTTTAAATTTTGTTGTTGTTATTTTTTATAATATTTTTTAGGCTACCAAAAGTTGCCACACATCAGCACAATATCACACAACTACACTTAACAAAACTTAATTATTGTTGTTGCTATTCACTTTTCTTTATTTCTATTTTTATTAAAAAATTTTATTTTTTATTTTCAAATTCTTTTGGTTTTTTTTTTTTTAATTTTTTTCCCGAAATTCGGAAATACATTTTGCTTGTTGTGTGTTAGAAATGATGGTTGTATTGAGTTACTCTTTTTTTGTTGTTATTGTTGTTTGTTTCCTCTCTGTAACTTATAATTTTTTTAACAATTCTTGTTGTCTATTGTGTTTATTTTATGAAAAACAAGTTACGAACATAGAAGTTGCCAGATAAACGAGAAATTTTAAATTTTTATTGAAACGGTAATTTCTTGGTTTAAATTTGTTTTTTCAAAATTGATTTCAGGCTCGGCTGTAGATTGGGGTTGTGTTTGTATTAAATTTAATATAATATTTTGTTTCTATTAAATTTGTAAGAAGATTTATAAAGACATTTTTTAAGCGTTCTCGAAAAAATATATTTTTTCGGTAAAATTTTGTAATATATGTATGTACCTATATCTCAGAAACTACAAAACTGGTAAAAAATTGATAATAAAATAATTTAGAGGCTATTTTATTCCTCATTATTACGTGTTCTATTTCTCTCAAGTAAATTTGATAATTTCACCTTGTGTAAATTCGCCCAAATTTCAGAATTCCCAAAATATTTTCTTATTTTTTTTTTATAATTTGCAATTAAAAAAAAAAACTCATGTTATATTTTATATATCGTCAAAATGGCAATGATTTGTAAAAATGTGGCAGCAGCATCATTTGCCAGCTCCAATTCATTAGCATCACCATATCCCACCAACACTATTGCCATTAATATTCGAGTATGTTTGGGTTATTTAATTGTTTACCACAATACACTCGGCTTAAAATTGCTAACTCCAACATACATAAAAAACACACACAGATACATATTTATCATAATTGTTTTTGTTTTTGGTTTTTCTTTTGTACTCACACTTCAACACCAAAAACAAAATGATCATTTATAGGGAGTTTAATTCGCGCAGAAGTGCCAGATTATTGGTTATAGACTCAAAATTGTGGTATTTTTAAGAAGTTGAATTGGTTTTATTCCAAGACTTGATTTTACGAAAATTTTATTTTAATTTTTTAATGGGGTTACAGTATTTTTTTTAATGTAGTAGTTGACACATTAAAACTGAATTAATATCAATACAAGGATCTTTTGTCCCTCCCAAGAAATAATGGACCCCAAGTGAGTTGGCCTATACCCCTTTGCCTGTGCAAACTAACCTAACGTTATTATATTTGTAGATTTTAGCATTAATTAAATTGAATTAATAGCAATCAACAGTTTCACGGACTCTATGTCAGTGCGCCTAAAGCCGATTTTTTTTAAATATTATTGTAAAAATGTTTTTTTTTTTACTCTTCAATCACTATTACTTAGCCATTTATTAACAGATTTTCAAAAAGCATGTATTGTTTAAAAGATAAAATCACATCCTTCCAATAGAAAAAAAAAACGACAAAAATCCTTGGGGAAACAAAGAAGTTATGATTTGAAACTCTAATGAACCAGTTTTTCATTACATTTATCGTTATAAAATTACTTTACGAACTGACCTAAAAACACTAAAGATATTTTCGGTCTCTACGGACTCCAATAAAATAGAATTGGTACATTAGAAGCCTTAAATAATTTTTTCTCAAATTTTTTTTATCGTGCTTAAAAACATATGTTATTTTTAATAAGTGCAGTTAAAAAAAATGAGTTAGCGGTAATTTTAAAAAGATGGTGTCTCTATTTTACTAAAATTAACGTTAATAAATTTTTTTTAAAGTGGACTTATACCACTTAAATAAGTATGTTTTTTAGATGTAAGTTTAAACAACTAACTGTTATTATTTAAATATTTCCCCACACACAAATTCTATCATATGGTAGCACTAAGAGTGCAGCTCTTAAGCCAACAACAAAAATGTGTTGGTACTTTCAAGCATACCGTCAGATACACACAGATCCAAACATTCAACACTAATACTAATAACAACAGCAACAAAACAAATGTAGATGTAAGACCGACCGACAAAAAACACAACCACACATTACGATACCTTTAAGGTATCCATATAAAACAAGATTTGAACTTTTTTCCTTTTATTATATTTTTTTTCATACTAATTTTTTTCTTTTCTTTTTTTTTCTCCAAATTAAGCTTTAGAAAATGAATTCTTGTTAATTATTCATTAAATGTGTGTGTGCACAAGTATTTCTTTTTAATTTAAATGTACGAGTATGTGATGTACTAGTAGTTATTTAATTTAATTATTTTGCATTAAGCAAACGAACACTTTATTTCATGAAAAATAGTTTTTGTTTTTTCTTTCTCATCGCTTTTTATTTATTACTCGTTTTTCTTTTTATTAACCGTTTTCAACGTCTCGACACTTTAAAGGTTCTGCACGAACTAAACGTTGCTTTTGAAAAAAACAATTGTGAGCGAGTTTTAGAGTGCAATTAAAATGATGCAAAACCCGGCTGCCAGACTAAGCAATTATTTACAACTTTAACGATTTTACAAATTTACGCTTTTTACTGTTGGTTGGTTAGAATCAATTTAGTCTTAGAAATAAATAATACTAGTATTAAAAAAATTGAATGTTTATTAATTTTGTTTAATTTGAAAAGAATTTAAAAAATAAATAAGCTGAAAATGGGATGATAGAACTGAAGTTTTAACCCCTTATCCAAAAAAATTAACGTAGACTTTATTGTCAACGTTAACGAAATTTTTCATAAAATTTTTTAAAAAATTTTACTTTAAAGTTTACGTTAATTTAATTTTTTTTTTTTTTTTTTTTTTTGGGATAAGAAGATTAAAGTTTTTTTAACACACACAATCAACACAAAATTTAATTTTAATTCTAAATTAATTGTTTTAAAAATTAATCTGTTCAAAAAAACTTTTCATAAACTTTATTTAAACAAGATGAAGAAGAACAGGTCTACAAAATTTTTGGTACCACCAAAACTAACACTGATATTGGATAACCTGATGCAAATTGTTTTTAAACTTGAGAGGAGGTTACGCCATATAATTTGCAATAACTCGGCAACAAGCCTTCTGATTAAATTTTCGAAAACACCTAAAAATCGCGAGTAAAATAACCTTCAAATTATGTCTTAATTAATTTTTGAGCCGTCCTCTAGTTTCTGGAACATACACAAAGTTTTAGCAAAGAAACAAATTTATTCTAAAAAAAAATTTCAAAAAACTTATTAATAAAATTTATTAAAAATCTAAAAGATATAAAATTTTAAACTGTGTCCTAGATATTGATAGCTATACCTGCTATATGCAGGTATGAAAATTATAAACAAAATTTAAGATTTTGTTTATTTTACATTTTTAATGAATTTTTTAAGAAAAAAATTTTTTTTAATATTCTTGAAAAAAATTTTTTTTTATATAACTCAGAAACTACAGTACAGATAAAAAATTGATAGGAACATAATATGAAGGTTATTTTATTCTACATCTTTGGGGGTGTCTAAATATTTAATCAAAGAGCTAGTTCTCGAGTTACTGCAAAATATAGGGCGTAACTATATAATTTAAAAAGTAATTTATAGCGATTGGAGTTTATTATCATATAAAATACTATAAAACCTAAGGCAAAAGAAAAAAAATTCTTTTTTGTGGCTCTATGTAATAACACCTGTGAAGTAATCACTCAAAAGAACTCATATTTCTCGTTAATTTAATAGTTAATACAAAACTGATTCCACATTTTTATAAATTACCACAAAACTCAATCTCTTACTTTGTGATTTAATATAATTCATAAAAAATATTTTTGCCTAATAAGAGCTTGTTAAACAAATTTCCCATAGAATATTTATTAAACAAAAATGTTTAACATAAATTTATAAACATTTTAACTACAAAAATTCAATTCGTCTTGAAATTTTATATGAAAACTACTTAAAATAGTGAATGTTTTTCATAAAAAATTTTTACATTAATTGATCGCTTGTGTTACAAAAACAGCATATAAATATTTTATAATTTGCCAGCTATTTTAATACAATTTATTAAAACAATTCAAAAAACAAGTCTTGACGACTTTTCTGTTAAATAATATTTTTTTTATATGGCAACTATAGCTATTAATTCTTATTTTATTTCTCTTTCAACATATTTTTTTTTTATTAAAAGTCCGGCTTAAACTCTCTGTTGTTGTGTTTTAATTAAAATAAAAACAAACAAGTGTTGAGAAAACTGCTGGTACGTTATGATTATTCTTGTTGGATTTTAAATTTTAAATAACTTTTTTTTATTAATTAAAATTAATAGCATTAAATTTAGAAAATCAAAATTTATATTTTGATGACCAAAACAAAAAAAAAAAAAAACAACAGAACTGCAATAATTAAGTTAAAGTCAAAGAAGTCTAATATCGTAATCTCTAGAACCAGGCTAATAGTAGCATGTATTTCAAGTGCAAAGTGTTCCCTTAGATTGCTTGCAACACATATCTACTAAATGGTGTTTTTTTATAGACGTATAGAACTTTAAATTGCAATAAAACAACGATGGATTATTCGATTGACATGAATTTTATTTATCCGAAAGATAATCTTGTGGCATTACATTTTAAATATGATTTCTGGCATATGACCGCCACGGCTAGCTCGGATGTAGTCCAAGCTGGACATCCAATTTTCGATGACTTTTTCCAACATTTGTGGTCGTATATCGGCAATAACACGGCGAATGTTGTCTTCCAAATGGTCAAGCGTTTGTGGCTTATCCGCATAGACCAATGACTTTACACAGCCCCACAGAAAGTAGACTAGCGGTGTTAAATCACAAGATCTTGGAGGCCAATTCACAGGTCCAAAACGTAAAATTAGGCGGTCACCAAACGTGTCTCTCAATAAATCGATTGTGGCACGAGCTGTGTGACATGTTGCTCCTGGACATCATGGTTGTTCAATTCAGGAATAAAAAAGTTAGTAATCATGGCTCTATACCGATCACCATTGACTGTAACGTTCTGGCCATCATCGTTTTTGAAGAAGTACGGACCAATGATTCCACCAGCTAATAAAGCTCACCAAACAGTCAGTTTTTCTGGATGTAACGGTGTTTCGACATACACTTGAGGATTAGCTTCACTCCAAATGCAGCAGTTTTGTTTGTTGACGTAGCCATTCAACCAGAAGTGCGCTTCATCGCTAAACAAAATTCGCTTATGAAAATCGGGAACAACGGCAATCTCGTTTTGGGCCCATCGACGGCTATTTGCAAGCGTTGTTCAGGCGTGAGTCTATTCATGATGAATTGCCAAACCAAACTGAGAATAAATCACTTGACAGCTGTTAAATCGGTCGCCATCTTGAACAGTAATGCCAACTTAAAGCTCTATACGTCTATAAAAAACACCCTTTATCTATTAGATAGAGCACATTTTGCACACAAAGCATGATATAAATAAAGAAAAATTAATATTGTTCTTGTCCTAACTAAAGAATAGCAGTTTCAAGCACCAGTCTTATTTTTTTTTTTTTTTTTTTTTTTTTTTTAATGAAATTTACGCCCAAGCGTATGTTATGAAATTGTAAGAGTGCTTTGTTCTTGAGTCTTTTGTTTTTCAACTAGTTTTGCTTTGCCACACACAAAAGCTGCCACATTTTCTATGATTTTAACGATTTTAGAAGCTAAAAATAGTTATGGCCTGTTCAGCGGTCCCAAAAAAACCTAAGCGAAAATTTGTTTTTGTTTTCAATGCAAATGTGCTTTGCTTTCGTTCGCTTAGGTTTTCTTGTGACATAGTTGAACAGGCCATTAATCCTTATTGAGATGCAGAGAATAAAATGTTTAATTTCTTTAAAAAGATTTAAGTGTTTTCTTTATAGAAAACGAGCAATTCAATATTCTAAAAAGTTTTTTATGAAAAACACTCAAAAATATTTAAAAATTGTGTATTTTTCATAAAATTTTTTTTTTTTACCATTTGGGCTGTTCATTTCTACATTCCGAAATGTTTATCACACCTAAAATACATTCCCTATTTTTAAAATATTTGGATCATAATCAAGGTTAGAAAAAATCATAGCAACAGTTGTACGTAAATTGAAGCCTAAATTGTCAAAAATTCTCATGCCCATGCACTATGTACGGAGCATAACGGAATAACGCGGCGGCACCACTGATAATCAAATATTCACAGAGCGTTTTGTAGTGAAGTTGGCTGCGAAACAATTTTTTTACTTGTGTTTGGTTATTTTTGACGAGTAATGACATTTTTGCTGTTTTTTTCTTTTTAATCTAGCGTTTTTAACTTTTTTTTGTTTGTCTTTAGTGGGTTTTATTAAATACGATGAATAACGTTTTGCAGAAAAATTTAAGTTTTTTTTTCTGATTATGGGTGTTACCTCTAAATTACCGGTAGTTAAAGTTAAGATTTTATAAGTCAAATATCAAGCTTTTGGTTGGATAAGTTAAATATCGTCTGGTGTGTCCTTAACTATGCTCCCAAATTTGCTTTCTACGTTTATTTCCTATCACAAAATCCTAATTTTAACAATCGAAATTTTAAACCACATACCTTTCACAACAGCCGCTATATGATCTGAATTTTCAAGTCTCCTTTTCGGTAAAGTATAAATAGCAGAAAGTTTATTAAAACGTTTAACTTCTTCATTAGCTGCGGAGATATTCGCCGCTGAATCGACTGGCAGAGTAGGCAAACTTTTAGTGGAATTTTGCAAAAGTTTCGAAGATGATTTCGTAGATGCTTTTTCTGAAGCATCAAGCACACTTTTCTTTTGTGGTATGATGCTCTTAGTTTGAGAGTGCTGAGCAGAGGAAGAAGGTGAGGTAGAATTGCTATTTAAGAAAGGAAAAAAATAATAATAAATTACAGATTGAAAAAAAAAAAAGAAAAATTACCTGACTGCTTTATAATATTGACAAAAGAAGTCTGGCCGTATGCGATACTGCTGTATGAGAGCTTCGCAAGTGCGCAGGAATATAGGATTTGTAGATAGATCTTCAGTGGCGGCAGCATCATCATTATCATTTGTTTCTGATAATACAACTTTTTTACTAGTTTTATCCTTGGATTCCTCCTGTTTGTTGTAAGCGATTTGCTTTCCTTGAGCTTTTGTCTCTGTTAGCGTATCAAAAATGTCTTTAGTAAACTTATAGCCGCCACTGCTATTACTAGTGCTGGCTGTACTTTCTTTACTGCTACTGTTTGGTTTGGTTTTTAATAATTTTGTTATGCTTTTACTTTGCTGGTTTTGTTGACAATCTTTGTATGCTGTTTGGGTTGGATTGGGTGTATTTAAATTTGGAGTGTTTTTTATGCGTTTTTCATAATCCTCATATGTTTCATCCGGGAACAACATATCATTTTGATTAATTTTATGACTTTGTCCAATAATAAACTCACTAAGATGGCTTAACGTTATGCATTACCACCGGCATAACGGTAGTTTTAACTGTAAAGAAAAAAAAAATAGACACAAATTCTAAATACAGTATGAGCTTCTACAAGGTGGTCCCAATTAATTTTATTTCATTTTTTTGTTGTTTTTTTTTGCTTTTTTTTTTATTTAAGAAGTAACAGAATATATTTTGTGATAATTTTTTAATATTCATAAAACTGTCATGCTTTTGGCATTAAGTTACTTAATCATCTCTGTGGTGTCTTGTGGCCAAACTCCATTGCATTTCAAGTCATGTAGTCATTTATCTCTATTTTCAATGCTACAAGTGACACAAGTAAGAACACAAATTTACCAGCAAAAATATGTAAGATTTGGTATGAAATTTTATGTGTAAGTCAGTATACTTTATGTAATGGGTGTTACAGTAAGAGTGCACTTTTTCATTTTAAAATAAAAACATGCGTTTTTTGAGAGATGGGTTTTTTGAGATTGGATTGTAAAGAAGACATGGAAGTATGAAATAAAATAGCCTCAACAGCAATTCGTTCCATGGATAATGCAGCAAAGTGAAGTCAGTGCCAAAGTTATGTTCTGCCTAGTTAAGTGAATACAGCAAAATTTTTGAATTTGGGTCTTAGAAAATATCTCATGGAATTCAGCGAGCAACTGTCTGGTGGGGATTTTGGTCAGGCCGCCGAAATTGCGTTGACTGTGAACGCCATTTATTACAAAAACTTGATAACAGAGTTTTTGTAGCCTTAACTGGAGGGAGGATATGAATCTGGAAGACATGTGCACTCTTATGGGAACACCCTTTATTTTAACTCGTTATATCTCGTAAGCAGGCAAAAGAAAAGCAAATGAAATAATTTATAACTTTACGCATATTTACTACTGACACACATAAACACTCACTCACTTCACACTCAACAGGCACTTGATAAAAAAAAAATTAAAATTTTTAATTTCTTTAATGATTGCAGAGTATAAAGAGGTACTTAATAGTGGAATTGAATATGTTTTGCAAGAATTCGGCAAAATGACAATTTTTATTATGACATGGAAGCACAATAAAAATTAACAACTCAGTAAGAACGTGAGAATGTTTTCTAATTTTATTTTCCTGGCTTAATACTAAACTTGTTTTATTTTTTTTAGTTAAGCGATCATTAAATTTTTTAATTTTTGAACCCACTATTATTACACAAGAACAACCCTTGTGTGTCACAACTTCAATCCCATGCATTTAATACTCTGCAAAAAAGAAAACATAATATTGTGGGTTTTAGCACAACAAATGATGTCACAGAGATTGAATTTATAATTAAATTAAAGAACTGATCCTTTACACTAAATGGAGCTAGAAAACTGTAAACTTTTCTTGGCAACTTTAGTTATTTTTTTTGTTTTTCTTAGAAAAAAAAAAAGAAAGAACATTTTTAATGGTCAAGCTTAACAAGTAGTAAACGCCCTCAAATTGTTTACCGTTTTATTTATTTACAATTTTTTCATTTCTTTTTTCATATTTATCTTTCTCATGGCTTAAGTAAATAGCAAAATAAAGGGTGTCCGGACAACAACGCAAGATTTAAATTTTGCGCCATTCGAAGTGTCATTGTTTGACATTTGAACAATTGTTATTGTTGGCTAGTAGAAGGTACGAGGTTAGTAAAAAATGACCATGGACAGCGAAGGGAGTTCGTTAATTGGGTATTGGAGAGACAACATGAAAATGCTGATTTTGCCGATAAAATCATCTTCAGTGACGAGGCCCATTTCCATCTTGATGGTTTCCTCAATAGGCAGAATTGTCGCATTTGGGGTGAGGAAAATCCTCGAGTGATTCACGAGAAGCAAATGCATCCTTAATGTGTCACTGTGTGGTGTGGTTTTTGGGCTGTAGGAATCATTTGACCTTTTTTTATGAAAATGAGGCAAGTCAAGCGCAAACAGTCAATGGTGTTCGGTATCGTGAAATGATAACCAGTTTTTTCTTGCCTAGAATTGAAGAAATGAATGTGGAGGGCTTGTGGTTTCAACAAGACGGCGCCATATGTCATACAGCCAGAGAAACAATTCAATTGCTGCATCAGTCATTTATTTAAAATTTAAATCTTGCTTTCTTGTTGGGACACCCTTTACATTCGGGGTTTTCACGACGTTATCAGTGTCTTTTCTAATTTCTAAAATTTTTGCTGAGACGGGGACCAGTCACGGTAATTTTGGTTGCACAACTCTTGAGTTTATAGAAGGGAGGGGAAAGAAAAATAGAAAGGGGTGCCTATAAACTCAAAAGTTGGTCAACTAATACTGGCAGCTTCAATATATTTTTGTTGTTTTCGGTTTATTTACATTTGAGCAACTACTCACACAGAGTTGTTTACTCAAGGTATTTTTAGTGCAAATGAAGGAAAAGTAAATCATCAAGCATCTCTGTCATGGCAACAAACACAGAATGTAAACAAATTCTGACAGCTATGCAGACAAAACGATGGAGAGCATAAAATATACAGCTGATTTTAATGCTTCACCGTGTATAATTCTGCCATTATTTTTGTGTTTAAGATAAAGAGTGTTCCAACCATAATGCACAATGTTAATTGTGAGTCACATCTTAACGTCAAGTGTTTGTCAAATTCAACTATGGAGATGTAGACAATTGAGCAGCGCGTTAAGATTGTTGAAGTTTTTTACGAAAATGCATTTCGTGCACTTCGTGAATTTTTTTGGTTAGCATAATCGACCAAATGTGTCCGCAATCGGAAGAATTATGAGCAAAATTTTTTAAAACCGGGTCTTTAGAATATGTGAAAATACCTGTGCATGCTCATCTAGTTCGTTCTGCCATAGTCACAGAAGAGCCGTCAACCAACAAGCATGAGTTGATAACGGACTTTTTGTATCTAGAAATTGAGGGTAGGGACCTCAAAAATATGTGGTTCTAACAGGAAGATGCCTCTTACCACACAGCCAAAGAAACAAAGGCTCTTTTGCCCGAGAAATTCAATGGCCGATTTATCCCATGTCGTGGCAATGTTAATTGCCTGCTACTATCATGCTATTTGCCACCGTTGGACTTATTTTTTTGGGGTTATTTAAAAGAAAAAGTGTACGTTAATAAGACAAGAACAATTCCAGAGCTAAAGGCTGAGATAATTTGTCACATTAACGACATTGAACCTAAATTATGTCTCAGAGTTATTGAAAATATGGAGGTATGCCACCGAAGCCGTGGTTTTTTTCACAGACAATTGTCATAAAGAGTGATTTTTTTGCTATTATCTTTTTGGCAACACTAGTTTTGACAGCTCACGCACGTTTTGTATCTTGTGTCACTGTCAAACATCTTCAGTTTGGTCTATAATTTAATCATGAATCGTCTTACAAACGAACAACGCTTGCAAATTATTGAATTTTATTACCAAAATGCGTGCTCTGTTAAGAAAGTTCATCGCGCGCTTCTTCCATTTTCGACGAGGCTCATTTCTGGTTGAATGGATACGTGAACAAGCAAAACTGCCGTATTTGGAGTGAAGAGCAGCCAGAAGCATTGCAAGAGCTACCAATGCATCCACAAAAAACAACCGTTTGGTGCGGATTATGGGCTGGCGGCATCATTGGGCCGTATTTCTTCAAAGATGATGCGAATCACAACGTTACTGTGAATGGTGAGCGCTACCGTGCGATGATAACAAACTTTTTTTTGCCCAAAATGGAAGAGCTTGACTTGCATGACATGTGGTTTAAACAAGACGGTGCCACATGCCACACAGCACGCGAAACAATGGACCAATTGAGAGGCGAGTTCGGTGAACAGTTTATTTCACGCTTGGGACCAGTCAATTGGCCGCCCAGATCGTGCGATTTAACGCCTCTAGACTATTTTTTGTGGGGCTATGTTAAGGCTAATGTCTATAGGGACAAGCCCGCTTCGATTGACGCACTGGAAGCCAACATTGCCAACATTATTCGTGAGTTACCGGCCGAAATGTTGGAAAGACTATGCCAAAATTGGACTAAGCGGATGGACCATTTGAGGCGCAGCCGCGGCCAACATTTGCATGAAATAATCTTCAAACATTAAATTATATCGACCCAACTATCGATCCAAATAAATATTTAATGCATTTTTCTGAATTTTATGTGTTTTTTTTTTTTTAATTTCCGATAGTTCTTATAAAATCACCTTTTATAACCTGTTATCATTAAAAAAAAGTTAATATTTTCTGAAAACTTTTTGTTTTATCTACAATTCACATCCTGAATTTTGGTTGGATCACTCTATATTACATGTTTTCGACACAATTTTAACAAATCAGGAAGAGGCGTCTTCCCGCACATTTTCTCTTTTGTTGTTGTGTTAAACAAACCGAAGCAATTTTCCACTCACTTGCATCGTCACTGCTGTGAACACCCCAAATGTTTTTCCACAAAAAACTTTGCTTTGGTTCTCTCATACAATTTACTAGAATTTTAAAAAGAGTTCCAATAATTTTTAATGGAACCTCCATATTTTAGTTTTCTTGTTCAAAAGTCACAACACAACATACTAATTAACACCTTGCTACTCATTTAAATGTTGCATGAAACTATTTTGCAAACAGTTTTCCATTTTAACATCTGAATCTGAGCCAGAATTTAAAATAAGAAAAATGCAAAACCTCTACCTCTTTGGGTACTTGATGTTTAATGTTGTCATTAAATATTTTGTTTCACTTCAAGATTCGCATGTTGATAAAAAGCTTTTATCAATTCTTTTTGTTTTTATTTTCTTTTATTTTTTTTTTCAGCTGCTGGTTGGCCGCATGCATGTGGTTTGAAGTGTCTTTGGCTGTCTGGTTTGCTGCATGTATGTACATAAGCAAATGACAAAACATTGAAAACGTAACAGAATTTGCGTGGCTAAGCTCTTTTGCCCGGTCACGTCCGGTGCTTTACTTAGTGAGTTAGAATCTTTACAGTAAAGTAAAGACAAATTTCAAAGCATGACTTTGAAAATCACACATTTAATCTAACTTGTTCTATTGCTAAGTGGGCGTGGCAAAGTATTCAAACGTTTAACAAATATAAGGCATCAACCTAAATAAGCACTGCAGGTTATTTAACAAAGACGAAGAGACAGCAAAATACGGATTGAGCAACTCTAATGCTCTAACTTGGACTCATTTTCGTTACCTAGGTCATCACTATCTATAGCCGCCTGTTATAGAGAACAAATCATTTAAGGAAGTCTTTGAATTCTTAATGAATACTAGACTTAGAGACTATTTTTAACATGAGAGTAGGTTTTGTTTTGGCCGCAGTGTTAGGTTCACGCTCCTAATTCTAAATGTACAGCTACCTATTGCAAGATGACTTTTCTCTTTCTAAACCAAAACTTTAATAAACAGCGAAAAACTTGTTGAAAGTTTTGCAAATTGTGTGAGTGTCTACACCCAACAGTGCAAGTTAATTTTTAAAGACATCGTCAAAAGCTACACGTTCTTAAGGATTTTGGCAGTTTCCGTTTTTCATCATAAAATAAAAACTGCGAATTTTTCAGACAATGTAAAAAAAGAAGACAGGTAGCTTGAAGGCTGAATTAATGACTGAATAAGAATGCTAAAATTGCCGAAACAAAAAATTTGTGTGTGGACAAAACGACAATTTTAAAAGAGAATTGAGAAAGAATTTCCCAATCTTAATAAAATGTGCAAGTTAGAAAAATGTGAGTGTGGCAACGGTAGGTTAGTTGTAAGAATGGCCTTAGTGTTACTTGTGTGTCATATTAGTTACGTTATCAGGTTCATAGCATCTACAAAAATAAAATAAAGCCAAAACACAGATCACAACAAACAGACTTTACTTTTCACATTCCTCACACAAACAATTTCAATTTTAATGGCAGACGTAAAAATCAAGAATTCTAATTTCACAAGAAATTATAAAAATTAACCATTTCAACTCACTCTCCCAACTAATTTCCCACTTAATTATTCATAGTAGAATAGAAATCTCTTTTTTTAATTACTGGTTAGTTACGTTTGTTTAATCATGGAAAACTAAAATGTTTAAGTTTTTATTAACAAATGCTAAAAAAAAACATTCTCTTTTTTCATAATTGTGCAAAAAATGCCAAATTTAAAGTATGAAATTTTTCTTCAACACACACAAGCACATACATATATTTACAACAATTAAAGTATTTTAATTGAAAAGAATGGAAACCAAACCCTTTCAAAATAACTATTTGCTAAGTGAGTGAAGATAAATATGACGAGTTAAATATGTTTTAACGTAACCCGTTACGTTTTTTGGTATTTGTAAATATCTTTTGCATATTTACCAAATACGTCTTACGTCATTAATTATTTCTAAATATATTTTTAGTATTTATGACATATTTATAAATATGTTTAGGAGAAATATAAGTGCATGGGTAAAAATATGCATAAATACACAGAAAAAAAAATGAAGAACCAATTAAAAATTTTAATTAAAAAATTTGTTAAATCAATTAAATTTTTAATTGAGTCAATTAAATATTTAATTAAACTGAAAAATATATAAAATTAATTATATATTTAGCTGATTCAATTAAAAATTTAATTGATTTAACAAATTTTTTAATTAAAATTTTTAATTGGTTCCTAATTTTTTTCAGTGTACGTTGACTTCTCAAAAAGATTACTGGATGAGACACGTATCATTTTAAAGGGGAGGTCGTCTAGATTTGTAATCAGAAGTTACTTTGAACTATTTTTAAAATTTTTTTGAAATTTCTGTATACTCCAGTTGTACAGTTGGTCAAATAAGTTTTGTAGAAATACATTTATTTCCAAGGGAAATTTATTAAGCTAGAATTTAAAGTCAAAATTATCGAAATATTTCACATAATTTTTTTTTTAATTTTACTTTAAAGTCTACGTCATTTATTTATTTTTTTAAATTTATGAAATTGGCAATGTGAATGTAAAATCAGCTGTTGTTGGATTTAATGTTAAATTCAGCAATTGAGCAAATTGAGCAATTTAATTTAGCCTATTCAAGGGCTTACTAACTAGCAAAAACATTGAAATTAACCAAAAGAATAATACAAAACGTTTGTACTCGTATGTAAGCAGATACTACTGCTGTATGTATGTATGTGTAATGTAATTTTTTTTTAAATAAAATAAAAGAAAAGATACTTATTGCTGCAGTAGATGCAGCAATTGTCAGTAACCAGCACAACCTTTAAATTGGACTCGCATGTGCATTAAAATATCTGAAATTCACACACAAGTTTTTTTTTGAGGTTTTAGTTGGTTGTTGGTTAAAGTTACTGCAATTAATACACAAAAAAGAAGTAACACAGCAACGACAACAGTTCAACATTAACCCATATTTTACTTGCAATTTATGGTTAAGAATGGAGTCTGCAGGCGATGGATAATCACGCTTTTGCTTTGAAAATATGAGAAGTAAGGCCGCCTAAGGCATCGCTAAAAGAATCGCAACAATATTTGTTGGAACACCCATGCCATTCCAGTCTTGATAGAGAACAAATGACTTACTAGACCTGACCCGGTCAGGAATTCGCATTGTTACGGCTTCCATTACCGGACGTTGCAGAGTAGTGAAACACTTGCAAGATATGAGAATCAGTCTAAACGATCTCGGTAGGTTGTGTAACCTTCCGCAGAGCACATATTGTGTCACTGTAATTGTCTAATTTGAACCCGTTTTCGCTACTTAGGCCATCATTACTTAGAACAGAACCACACACGGTAAGTTTAGTTGGGCAATTCTTTCTCAATTCTCTTTTAAAATTGTCGTTTTGTCCACACACAAATTTTTTGTTTCGGAAATTTTAGCATTCTTATTCAGTCATTCATTCAGCCTTTAAGCTACCTGTCTTCTTTTTTTTTTACATCTTTATAAAAGATACGAAGAGAGAACAAAAAGGAATTGCCGGGTACGAGCAAGTTTGTAGCCCTTTCCATTCTTCTTTCCTCTCTCTCCCACAAAATCAAGAACTGCCCAACTAAAATTGACGTATGTGGTCCTAGTCTTACAACCGTCGGACAAAGCGGACAAATCCCCCAAAGAAGTTTCTGAATTCTTAATGAATACTAGACTCAGGGAGAATTTGTAAGAAAAAATTTGAGAGTAGTCTTACAATGGGTCTATTTTGACAAAATGGCTTGTCCCCGCTCCTCATTCTAATTCTAATTCTGCATCAAGATTAATAACCTCATTGACTACGTCATTTCCAGACCTTTCATATAAAAGAACTTCGGATTTACGATGTCAGAAGAAACAGGAATCTCGATGGCATCTTCTGCTTTGAGAGAAAAGCTAGATGTCTTCACCGATTTCTCGAGTGGTTGGTGAAGTCTATATTAAAGAGTCTGGGACTAGTATATCCTTTAGCCTCCCCGATCCATGCAGCGTATTACAAGCTGCATTGCTGGCAATAAGAAAAGCAGCAGGCTGTGGTATAATGGAATATTTGGTAGAAATATTCGCATATATACTGACAGTTGAACTGCATTTAGGTTCTTAGTGGGTGTCTATTATCCAGTACGAGCATGACGGACATCTTTAAATAGGATGGCGGGACATTTAGTGTGAATGAGGGACATGGGACTACTATAGGAAACTATATTACGGATAACCTGGCAACTGAAGGGTCGAAAAAGTCCTGCAGCTATATTGCTTGTATATTTGTCAGCCACAACATTTCTCAATTGATCTCTCTGTAGTTCGAGTAAGCCCCTGCTGCGTTTACTGTGTCTAGCCTAGGACAGATCATACTCATTGTATGGCACGTCCGTTCCTCTCTCTGTCTGCACTGTGCTTTACGCAAAAATATACTCTAGATCTGCTGTTTGCAAAACTGAAAGGAGGATGCCGCAGGTCGCGTCGGTATCCTGAACTGGCAGTTTAGACCCTTTCCTTGCCAGGTAACCGTAGCCTTAATAAAAATAAAAAAAAAATTTTTGGATAACACTAATTATAAACATCTTTGGGAGTTACGAAAAGAAAAGTCGTTACCCACTTTCTTTTGTTTTATTTCAAATGGAAATAAAATTTCATTTTACAAAGAATTCTATTGCAAAAATGAATTTCTGGTTACTAAAGGATTAAATTGTAGCAACTCCTTTTTATTATACAAAATAAAACAAAAAAACTATTTTAATTATAACTTCTTTTTCAACACTTGTCTTAATTGTCATTCCATAAAGTTGGCTGTAATTATTTAGAAGAAAAAAAGAAAATAAAAAAAGAAATGGGTGAGAACCGGCGATGCATATACTCGTACGATGAACAGTAAATGGAAACATTCATTGTTTAGCGTTCATTGTTTGAATATAATAAATGCGGCTACACTGATCATGGGGGTTTGTTTATGCGATAAAATTTAATTTTTTTTTACTGTTTGTAGGTGCGAATAAATAAACGATTTATTATACAGACACTTTTTTTTTCTTTAATTTTATCTACGTTTGTTGCAACTTGAATCTGGTGCAACCTGCTTATTTGCAATTGTTTTTGTTTTAGCAACTTTAAACATGTTTTATTTATAAGCAAAAGAAATTAAATTAAATAAAAAAAACAATAGGAAACTTGAAAGTATTTTAATATCGTTTGTTATTGTGTTTTGTGATCCAGCTTAAAAATTAAAATTCTTTGAAAAATTTCTAATTAAGAAAGTTCTCTCAAATCTGGGTGGGCCTAAATCAACACCAGAAAAAAGTGAACTGTTTTTTTTTTTTTTTGTAGATTAAATACATTTCCGGATCACATTCCCAAAAGGAGTTAATTGGGAACAAAACAGACCCAAGGATCACTCTAGACTAGTGGGTAGTATGCCAGCCTATCAATCTGGGGGTCGCAGGTTCGCTTCCTGCCTTGACCCTGGGTATATTCTGCAGACAAAGAAAAAGGCTGCGCCGGCTTGTGTTGTTAAAAAAAGATGGCTTGAAAATGGTTAATGGTGTTGGAACAGGAGTAAATATTTAGTGAAAATCTTTTTTGACAGTATGGGTCGGCAGTACTCAGTTTTTCAAGTTGAAATACACAAAAATATCTTGTGAGGAGATAATTAGAAAAAATCGCTTTAAGGAAAAGTCGATTTAAAAAAAAAAAATTTACTTATTGTCTAGACAGCTAAATTTTGTAAACAGAAAAATAACTTTTTTTTTATTATTTTCGTTTTATTACAATAAAAACTTTGCACTCATTCTCTAACCTAAAAAAAATTGTTTTCAGTTTTCATAACTACAGTTTGTTTTATGGCATGCAGTACGTACCGCTAGTTATGTGTGTCAAGAAATCACTCACCATCATATTGATTTTAGGCCTTCAAAACAAATGTCACTTTGACAACTGGCAGTAATGACAATAACTGTCACAAAATGAGCATTTTGTTTGTTTTTTGCTTTCATTGATTGTTGATTTTTGACACATGTTTGCCATTTTTTCTTTGTTGTTTTGCTTGAGATCAAATGAATTAGATTTGATAGGAAAGGCATTGCATTTGTGAGTGTCTTTTTCTTTTTTTTTTTTTTATTTGTTAAACAAGTATGTATCACTGCTGGCCATAAGAGTTCCTAAACAGATGATCTAATTAGAGGTTATTTTTCATGACTGATGTCATACTGTCACTCACCCAATTTTCTTTGAGTGTCATCACACTATGATGGTTATTAAAGAAATATACTGGAACAGCCAACCCAACTGACATATAAAATATTTAAATTGGCCTAAACACTACTTGTTTTCTAGTGTTCCATTAAATTTAATAGCAGTTGCAACTGAAGACACCGGCCGTTTAAACAAGTTTTAAACAAGATGTCGCCATTTTTAGTGTTTTTTCTTTAATCAAGCAGCAAAACTTTTGCTTTCATTAGAGATTACAAAACAAACAAGAAAACAAAACATACGAGTATCATCCATCCGTAAATGATGGACATCTAACACGCAATCTTGTGATAAGAAAAAGTTTTCCGTTGCAGCTAGAAACTTTACATTTTTTCCGTTGTTTCTAGTTAGATCGTGGTTGTTGTTTATATGAATGATGATGATAGTTATTATTAGCAATATTTTCATTTAATTATAGCGTTGGAATGAATGCAGACGGTTACACCAGCTCATAAGTTAGTGTCAGTCAGTGTCTGCATAACACAACTACAAAAGCTGATTTTAGTAAATTAAATTAACAAGAAATTCTAATTACTTTTATCGGCAGAATCTTATACAATCTATTATAAAGATGCAGTTGCAGTAGCAGTTTATCATAGATGAAGATGTGCTGTGGAAAGCACAAGGAAGCTTTAAAAAAAAAACTAAAAATTAAAGAATACGAGACCAATCATACTTAAAATTACAAGATGAAATGTTAGCAATGACGTGGACACATTGTGTTCTTATAAATAAGAGCCAATGAAATATAAGCCGCTTTATATTTTGGGCAGTGCAAGAAAGTTTTATAAAAGTGTGATCTGAATGAAAGTTAGAATTAGAGTGAAGAGTGGTGAGCTTGTTCTCACAGCGGCCACACCAGACCTATTGTGACACTAATCACAAAATACAAATTCTCCCTGAGTCTAGTATTCAGCCGTGTCTGCTGGTTGTGATTAGTGATGTCCTCAGTAGGGAAAACAGGCCCAAATTAGACGATTATATGTGCTCTGCTGTATCTTCATTTTCGTTACATAGTCATTTGATTGATCTCAATATTTGTCAAGTGTTTCAATACTCACAATGTCCGGTCATGAATTCCAGGCTCAGACCAAGTAAGCCATTTTTCTCTGGCGAAACTGAAATGACATGAACGTTTTCACCACCCTAATACCTTTTGCTTCCAATTCTTTGCAATTCTTTTTTCAGCCACTCCTTAAGACAATCCTCAGAATGGTTCTAGGCAAATGAATCTATTAGCTGCCATTTTTTTGCGAGTTTGTCTGTCTTCTCAGTGGCTTCAAGTCCACTATGATCTGCCACCCATATCAAGGAATTATTAGGCAATCTCAGACTAGTTTTGATCTAATTACAAAGACACTGAGTGCTAGTAATGCCACTCTACACTGAGAACACAACTTCGGTTGTGAGAACTAAATTTGTTTCCAATCAAAAATTCGGTTGTGGCCGTCGAATTTTTTAATCGTTACAATAGAAAATGGATCTTACAGCTCAAGATATTTTTATAAGAACTAAATTTTGGTCCGGTTACTGCAACCAACAAAAATTGATTACCACAACTGAATTTTTGATTGGCAACAAATTTAGTTCTCACAACCGAAGTTGTGTTCTCAGTGTAGAGTGGCATTACTAGCACTCAGTGTCTTTGTAATTAGAGCAAAACTAGTCTGAGATTGCCTAATAATTCCCTTGTTATTTTCTCAGTGTACTGTCCCAGTGACTGTTATTGGTGTCTCTCTAAGGCAGAGTATTTCGGCCTGTAAAACTTGGTTCCCACCGTTTGCGAGTCATCTGTGACCCGACACCGAGTTTGGTTCTCTGCTGTTCTCAATCAACCCTATTTAAGCATATGATCCTGAAATTGCGCTTGTAGTGGTATTTTCTAGGACTGTGATCGCTTAAGGTTAAGGTTTCCGTAATTTCTCTAGAAAAAGAGCTGAGTGTACAAGAAGAGCTCTTTGCATTGAACTGCAAAGCATAAATGAATTGAAGGAATATTTAGCAAGACTTCAAGGCACAAGCTAGTCTTTGAATGTTATTGATTCTTGGTTTTGCTGACTCTTCTAAGCCAGACCAGAGCCGCAGAGGCAATCAGCGGTGTGGTAAACGCAGTGTAAAGCCACAGCGATAACCAATCTTTTATTGGTTCATATCGTAGCTCTGATTTTTCGATGGTCTTGCCTAGGTGGCTTTTTAGAGTAGTTTATCGTCAAAATATTTAACTTCTCTTGAGAACGGTATGAGTTCACTAAAAATTAAAGGTAACCTTGGACCACATTTTCAACAAATGGCTCTGAATTTTTATATACACGATCTCCTAACTTTAAGAATTTTCATTTGTAAATAAAAGGACCGGACGAGACCGGGTAAAAACAGCTAGTAATTTCATAAAAACTATTAAAATCAAAAGCTAATAACATGGCTTCAGAATTATGTTCAATTATATTCAATAAGTATACAGATTTTGAGAAATTTTGCTCGCCATAGTTTCCAGTGAAAGTCTTTGAGTACAAAAATAGCAGGGTCGAAAATTACATTACTTTAACTATTCCAGTTGGTTGTAAAATTTTGTTCAATATTGAAAGTGACCACCAAAACTAGTGGAACGCTAGTCAAAAATTAATATAAAATACTGCTTCTTATATAGGCTGTAATAAGCAGCCACATACCGATTACTTATTGTATCAATTCAATTACACTAAATACTCTATGAGCAAAAAGCTCCAGTTATGACCATAGCATCTACGGCTGCATGATCTTCAAGTCAAAATTCCTTTACTTTATGTTTTTCTTAGTTTACATTTTTTTGTTGGTATCTTGTTATATAAAATGCAATCACAATAATGAAAAAATAAAAAAAAACATTCATGGAACAAGTACATACTCGTACATATTTCTACAGCCATTTTTATTTAGAGTATCCTCCCATATTTGGCATGTCGTTGCATGTTATACATAAATGTATTTTTGACTTAATCAGGTGAAAATTTATCTTAATGTTATTATTTACAACAAAAAAAAAGTAACCGCAAAAGGGTTTTAACAGCACTTTAAATCAATGAATTCAAGAGATTAAATTTTTTTAAATGTATTTTTAATATGTAATAATTTCTATTTGGAATTTAAAAGTTTACCAAAATATTAATCTTTATTTATGCTTAATTGCAGAAATTGCATTCTCCTCCTGTTAAGTGCTTTACAGAGCAAAATTTGGCTGTTAAATTGTAAGGTTTTTGTTTTGGCTAAAATTTCATATTTAAATACGTATTTATTTTCATACATATTTTTATAAACACCACACAAGTCTGCTAAGGTTTTTTGCATGTCTGCATAAAACATTCAGGTTCAGATCAGGAATCGAACCTGCGAAACCAGATGAGTCGTGTGAAACGGCTGTTGGCAATGGCAATTTTTTCACAATAAACTAACATCACTTAATTGGAAATAAAATCAAATCATTTTGTTTGGAACTTATGAGGCTATAAGTCTATAGAAACCATCAGACTATTTTTGTCTTGCTTTGTTTTAAATAATTTTTTGAAATTTTAAAATTTTGCTTAAAAATTTCTATGCAATTTGTAAAACTACTGAGCAGTCTTAAAGCACATTTTAATACAGAATTTCGGATTTTCTTTATAATCAAATATGTATAACAAACTGTTCTTAAGTAGAACATTATGAACAGATGTGCTGTGTAATTTTAAACTCTTTTAATACTCTGTTTAAAATTCAATTTTTTTTTTAACTAGAAATTCTTTTAAGTATCAGTGAACAAACATCAATTATAAAACACTTAAAATGTTTTACAAAGATCCAAGATTATTGAACGTGCGAAAAATGAATAAATACTAAAGCAAGCGACAAATACTATTATTAAGTTACTGCAATTTTTATAAAAAAAAAAGCAGCAGCAAGCATACAAGCAAATCCACCACCAAATGGTCTATATCTTAGTTAACAAACATCGTAACATTGGCCAACCATTGACCAAGTAAAGAAACTGAATTAAAATAAACAATAAGCAAAGATTGAACAAGTTTTTGTATGATTTAACAAACCATAAATTTATGCTAGTAAATGATGAGTAAATAAATAGAAAAGCAAGAAAATCATGCAGCCAATGCAACTTGTCATGGGGTTGGTTTGCACTAGTCTTGTTTTCTTTTCTATTTTTCACCCATTAAAACATCATTTAATCGAATTATAATTGAATACCTTATGGGGAACTTTTTTCTTTTGCCCTGCTATAGCTGGCCTTAAGTTTTCTATAAATACGAATTTAAAATTAAAAATAGTTTGCAAAGGAGTGTTTTAAATGCTGCATCATGCTGGCTGCTTTGTTAGAGACAAAATAATCAACACACTTGGTTGTTTGCTTTTTCAAACATGCTGAAGTTTGATAAGTGACTTTCTGTTTCAATTACTTCAAGTAATTGTAAATCAAATTATTTTCTTTTGGTTAAAAAATGTGTTAGGGCGCTTTACACATTTTTACTAGCTTTGATTTCACGACTTCGTTAGTGGGGTACCATATTGTGATTTTTATAATTTCTTATTTTGTTAAAGCGGTTTGCTTGATAGTTCTGGGTTCGTTGATAATAAGAAATTACAAAGTGCCGTTTTTTCTCTTTAATAATTTTTCACCTTGCCTTAGGCCGTTTGAGGCCAGTCTGATATGTGCTAATAATAAAAAAATAAAAAAGTACCATTAAAATTAATCAAAAGTACCGTTTGATTTTTAACCTTACACTGGACCGTTTAAAGCCAGTCTGATATGTCTAAATTCGTTAATTTAAAATATTAAAAAGTACCAATAAAATTAATCAAAAGTACTATTTTCTCCCTTAATAATTTTTCACCTTGCCCTAGGCCGTTTGAAGCCAGTCTGATATGTCTAAATTCGTTAATTTAAAATATTAAAAAGTACCATTATAATTAATAAAAGGTACCGTTTGATTTTTAAACTTACACTGGACCGTTTGAGCCCGGTCTGATATGTCTAAATTCGTTAATTTAAAATATTAAAACGTACTATTAAAATTAATAAAATGTACAATTTTCCCCTTACCGTGGGCCGTTTGAGCCCAGTCTGATAGTTCTAGGTTCGTTTATAATAAAAAATCAAAAAGTATAATTTTTTCCTTTAATAATTTTTTATTTTACCCTGGGTCGTTTAACCTCAGTCTTATATGTGTAAGTTCGTTAATTTAAAATATTAAAAAGTACCATAAAATAAAAAAAAATTACCGTTTTTCCACTTAATGATTTTTCACTTTACTCTGGGCCGTTTGAACCCAGTCTAATAGTTCTAGGTTCTCATAATAAAAAAATAAGAAAGTACCATTAAAAGTAATAAAAAGTACCACATTGTCGTTTTTCTGATTTCTTATTTAGATCAGGATCGTTTATTCTGCTGCCACAGTCTAGTATTGATTTTAACATAAAAAATTCCATTAAAAAAATTATATAGAAAAGTACCATTCGTATTTGTTTCTTTAGGTACTTTTCTTCGCCTTTGAAAAAAATTTTAAATTGATTTTTATTGCGTAATACAAATTTATGATAAAAGCCATCAATTTACTGTGGTGGTACGAACCATTAAAGATTGTGGGATGGGGCAAATATTATTTTAAAGAAGAGACTGTCTACATTTGTAAACTATTGCGCAAATACTCAGAAGTTACTTTGGATTATTTAAAAAAAACTTTTGAAATTCCCTTATACCCCAGTACTCTTGCTCTGAGGGGTTTTTATCATTCCCTACTTTGGCGATATTTGTATATGTGATAAATATACCATTAATGATGAAAACATATTTACAAATACTAAAAAACTTCAGGTTTTACGTTAAAACATATTTAACTCGGTATATTTATAAGACTGTGGAAAGTAAAAAAAATATTAATATTGTGCTGACACAGCGAAGGGTATGTAAGACTCGGCACAGCCGAATTGAAATTGTTTTTTTTTGTAGCACCACATAATTATGGTGTTAATCAAAATTGTCCAATTTATTATGATGACGTTGTACTAATAATCAAGCCCAGGTTCAAGTTCAAATCAATATGCCTGTAAATCACTCACGAATGTTTGTTTACGTTGTTTTGTTACAACAGACACATACTTAAAAATATAATTTGTTATAATACAAATGCAACAACAATATACAGCTTGAAGTAAAAGCTGCTTACTGCATAATGTGACCAACTAAATACATTTTCTGCTGCCAAAACAAAATATCTACAATTTATTTGTATTTTAATTTAAAAATAAATCATTCGATTTAATGAAACGCTCCTGAATATTTTCAGAAAACAATTTTTTTTATAAAACCGATACAAAATGCGCTGAAACCACTTGCGTCCTTAAATAAAAAATTATATAGAGATTTTTTTATGGCATCTAGATGTTCTTTACCATATTTCTTGAAAATTATTTAAAAAAAAATACAGACATATTAAAAGTAGGCGTAAAAATGGGTGTGGCGAGTAAAAAAATTTTGTACTATACCAAATTTTGGAAAAATACGTTATGAGATGAGATGCGATATGGGACACATATCATTTTAAAGGGGAGGTCGTCTAGATTTGTAATCTGCTAGCCAAATACTCAGAAGTTACTTTGGATTATTTTTAAACATTTTTTTTAAATTTTCATATACTCCAGTGCCCAGTGATCATATGAAAGGCTAGTGTAGGGTACGTCTTCAGCGCCCCTGAGCCTGATTTTGTTTTATCTTTGGCCATCATACCAAGGTGAAGTAGTTGGTCACACTAGTTATCAGCAATTTTATTTGATGCCATCAAATTCAAAGCGGGTGTTTGATCATACAACAAACAGCAACATTATTGCTGCTTGAACAACAAGAAGTGTATGGAAAAAACAAAAATAAAAAAAGAGTAGAAAATAAATGAAGAGAAAAGAAAAAACTAAAACTTTTAAAAAATAATAATCAAGACAACACAAACATAACAAAATAATTTATTGTTCGTGCATTTGGACAAGTTGATTACAACATGGAGGAGAATGGTTGTTGTTGCAGACAACACAAACATTGAATGCAACAACAAAAAAATCATTGCCACAAACAACAACAACAACAATTTAAATATAAATAATTCCCTTTTAAACTTGAAAACCTAAACCTACAAAATGTATGAATTTATTTTGTCGCTTAATCGCAGTTGCATGTTGGTACAAAAAGCCACCTCCATATTGTTTGTTGATCACTACAAACACTGAACTGAACACAACGAGGTTTCTTTTCATGGACGTACTAGAGCACAACTGAAAGCCACACATCACTACAAACATGTGCAATATTTTATAATAAAAAGTGCTTGTAAGCACTTTCAAGCATGCAAACACATACTGATCTGAGCTGTTTGTTGCGTCTGCATATCGCCAGCAACAGAGAGCAAGATACATCATGATAAAATCAAGAGTGTGTATAACTTTAGGTAATAACACACATACACACACACCAGCAAACATGATCGTATAATTTACCAAGCCCTGATCTTGACCTCTGTGTTTAAAGAAACACACCCACAATTGGTTGGTCGGTCAGTCAGTCACTCAGTGATCTATCCGTTTGTCTTTTACTCAGACAGACTCTTGCATATGCATGCACTGTGATTATCTATTTTTCTGTTTTTGTAACTGAGAACGAAAGAATTGTGACGGTTTCCCTTTAAAGTTCTTGTGAAAAATGTGCTTAAAGATTCTGTGTGGCAGAGTTGTGTGGAGTCGATTTTCGCTAAAATTACTGGCCGCAGAGAATTTATGTTTGTTTCATTATTCGTTGTGATAGTAATTGGTAAAAGTCTGTTTAAATTTTTGAGTGACTTTTGCAGTAATTTAAAAGGTATAAAATGAATGTAACCAATTAGTGCGATAAGAAACTTAGTTGCCAACATTCAAAATGAGTCTTTTTTGTGCTAGAAGAGAGCAGAGTTATTTATCGCACAAACACTTTAATACTGGGGATCTAGAGAATTTTAATTGCTTTCGATTTTTCATTTAAATGAAATTCTAAGCAAACTGAGCCCCATAAAAATTTAGATTTAATTTAAACTTTTACTTTCCATGATCTTTTTATGTAAATACCTGCCTGAATGTCTCCATCTTAATGTTTGTTTGTTGGTATTTTCTGTTATAAAAATAAATCATTCTAAATTTACATAAAAAAACAAACAAAATACATTGAAAACAAATAAATTGTTTAAGAATTTGTTAACAACATTGAATTGTAATGACCGTACGTACGTCTGTGTATGTACATTCTGTGGCAGGCACCAGCTTGATTGATGTTTTACAACATTCGCCGTAAATCACAATCAGTTCAATGCGATTGTTTCCTTAAGACTTCTAGTCAAGGTTGTCAAGGCATTTCATTCATTTTATGCAAATTGGTGCAGTTTCAATCTTTTTTTTTTTTTTTTTTGATTTGAATACAATTTTTGTTAACAGGTAAAATTTATTTTAAGCATTTAAATAATTTTTGTCGGCTTTAAAATTATAGAGGGCAGGCAAAACAGCTGAGAGGGAAAATAAAACATTTGGGGGCAAATTAGAGCATTCAATATGGAAAAGGAAGAGGAAGATTGGGCGCATTATACTGTGCGATTGCCCAACAGGGGGCAAGACAATATATGGGCAGTAGGATGTTGGCCCCCGAAAACCTAAGTACGAGTATGACGAATCCTACAACAATCACAAATTCGTAAGGAGTCTGGATTTGCGATCGAAACTAAATTGGAGCGGCAGCCGCCCAGCATTTATGCATGTTAAAGCGTCAATTTTAAATAAGAACGACAATAGTGTCAAAAAAAAAAACAAAAATAAATAAAAAACAATTCTTTTGCAGCCAACTTCACTACGAAACGCGATGTCAAAATTGAATTTTCCAATTGCTCAGCGTTGCCACCGTGCTATTTCGTAATGCTCTATAGATTTTGTATGGGCTGGAGAATTTTTCTCAGATAAAAAACGCTTGCCACGTTGACTGTAAAGTTCGCAGTGCGCTCATAATAATAATGTTATAATGGCATTCGGAATCGCTCGAAATTTACATAAAAATTGTATTGAAATTTTGTTAAGATATCGAATGCCATAACTTGCCTCCTAAGAAAATTCCCTACGATCTTTAAAGTGGAATCTTTACGCTTTTCTATAAAGTGCTAGGGAATGTTTAAAGAGAAGGAGTAGCAAGAAGACTATACACTTGATATCAGACAGTGAGGCTGTACTTCACCTGAGCAAAGATCCATCATTTCTTAACATACTTGGCATCCATAAAAACCTCACGTTATCGTGGGTGCCTGAGCATAAGGGTCATTCTGACAACTAGCGGGCAGACTGCTTGACCAACAGAAGGATACGTCATACATACATACGACCATAACCCTGCTTTGGCATCTCTGCGGGATACATTAAAGACTTAGACCACCTAAACGCTGCATCACACTATTAAGGAATACATCCCAGCAGGTGCTGTCATTCAATAAGAGTAAATTCAGACTCCTAACAGGATGGTTTAACAGTCGTTGTGGTCGTAAGTAACACCAGTTTGCAGTAGGCAAATATTAGCATAAGCCAAAACAGGTTTTGTGCTCTGCATGATGCTACCTGAACATGTACTTTGTGACTGTACGGCTTTATGGCCTCATAAGACAAGACTGCCAAGGGTCTGCTTTTTGGCTGCTGGAAAAGGTAAAAAAGATCTAACTCTTTTTTTTCACTGCTTCGTATTTTATCTGGCTTCAGTTTTCCCTCCTCTACGGGTATAACAAAAGGCACAACATCAGGACTCACATGTAAGTATCCCTTTTGTTTTCTTATTGGGGCTCTAGTTACTTGTGAAAATGGTATGAGTCCAATTCATGGTAAGCTAGTAACTAGCGTACTAGCCTATCACTCTGGGGTTTGCAGGTTTGTTTCCTGCCTAGACAGTGGGTGTTTTCTGCAAACAAGCCAGGACAAACTTTTTCTTAAGTAGACTTATGCCACTTTCAAAAACAACAGCTCAAAATACGACAACATTTAGAAATATTGTAAGACTTTAAATGACTATTTCACTGTGTAGTAAGTGTCTAATTTATGGCTTCGGTAAAGGCCTCAATTAAATTAATTTTTTTTCAGTTAATTTCCACAGCAAGCTTAAAGAAATAACTACTTTCGAAAATACCTAGTGTGGATTTGCCTGAAATATTAAAAAAAAAAACTTCAGAAGAAAAAAGAAGGTTGGCCCTTAACTAATTTTGATTGTCACGAATTTGCAACAGTTCCATTTATCTCATTAGCTTTAGCCAAGCATGATGCAGCTAAAGTATAATTTAATATTCGTTCACGCATTTGAATCAACTTAAGCCTTAAATATTTAATTAACAGCAAAAAAAACAAAACATTATCATCATGTATCACCGCACCACCACACCACCGCACCGCTTACATTTTAAGGGACTTAATCATACCAGCAGACTTGTATCTGTAAGTTAAGAATGCTGACTGAGAATTGAATGTATCTTTTTGATATCAACAAATAACTACTTGTAGTTTGAAACATTGATTTGGTAACTAAATGCACGAATAAAACATTTATTTTTACGTGTAACGAACATTCTCAGTCTTTCAAGTCATATTGTTGCTGATCATACCAACAAACTGTTGTAAGACTTCAGAGAGGATGATGATGAGGTTGATGATAATGATAGAAGCGTGAATAACTTACATAACAAAATAACAGAGAAAAGGAAAAAGAAAAATGATAATATTTAAATTATGCAGGAGTTGAAGCAAACTTTATAACGCCCTGCTCTGATCTGAGCTAAAAGTATAAAGAAAAATGTTGCTATAAGCTTGTTTAGGCTCCCCATTCTTTCTAATAATATGTAGAACAATGCTGATAGTCACAGTGACAGGGCATGACTAGGAATTTTTTCGTGCCTGCATTAGCTGGTATGGAACCACATGTTACACAGCGAACGCTACAATTGATTTACTCAAAGAAACTTCTGATAAAAGAAGAATTTTACGTAATGGTTCAATTAATTGGCCATCAAGATCGAGTGATTTAACTCCCTTGGATTATTTTCTTTCGGGTTATGTGTTACGTCGATAAGCCAGAGAAAATTGAACACCTAGAAATCAACATTCGAGGAGTTATTGTTAAATTACACATGCTTCGACAGGTTTATGAAAAGTGCTGTTCCAGATAGCGCCTTATACGCATTTCCAAAATCATATTTAAGCATTAGATGTCATAAAATTGTCTATCCAAAGAAAATCCACTTCTTTTTTTTTCTTATGATTTAAACTTGTATAACTGTAAAAACAACACCCTGTACTAGACATGTAACATGAGAGTAGTGTCACAATAGCTTTATTCTGACCACAGTATACAGGTGACTTGTTCTAATTTTAATTACAACTGAATTTTTGAGTGGTGCTCACAACCGAAGTTGTTTTCTCAGTGTATTATTATTATCGGTTATAATTCCACTGCAACCTTTCTCGCCCTCTGAAATTTTATTGGCCTATTCTATGCGTAACTCAAATACTGACTCTTTTTGTATCCAACAAAATTCACAAGATATACCAGAAATCCTTTTAAACGAAAACAAGAAACATAACCAACATTAAACTTATTTCGATGCAAAATTCCAAGCTTGTGCATGCGACATGTGTTGAGAATCGTTGCAACAAATGTACGAACGTATGTTGCAAGTATGTACTTGAACAAAGAATGAATGAATGTTGTTGTTATTGTTATTGTTATTGTTGCTGATGGAAATGCGTTCGTTCATTGTTGTTACGTTTAGTTGTTTAACCATCACAAACGCTTGTTTAGTTGGTTGGTGGTTGTTTCATTTCATTTTTCTTCTTTTTCACAATCTTCGCTGTGGTTGTTCTCTCTAGCTATTTTTGCTGATGATATAAAGGATGGTGGTGATGGTTTTGTTGTTGTTTCCATTGCTGTGGGTGTTGTTATTTTGTAACATTAAGAAAATTACATGATTATCCATTGATTTTTAACATCCTTAAGGCTTTTAATACTCGTAAAATAAAAACAAAACAAAAACAACAACATACACGATAACAAATACACACAACTAGCAGTAACAACAATAAAAATGAATAAAATAACAAGAAATGCGCAACAATAACAACAATAACCCCAAACAATGCGAAATAACAAACTTTATTTTTAAATTCAAACATCGATAACTCGTTGTACGATTTAATCTATTCTTACCTTTAAGCAAAAGAATTTAAAAATCTCATTTTGGATTAAAGAAAAAACAAAATGCAACTCAACTAGTAGCTGTGTCTGTCTCACCCCGTATAACATTTCACTAGTGTAACAGATTTTTGATAGATAATTGTCTGAGAGTTTGTCTACTAAAACTTTTGTCCAAGGCATTCAATTCAAAAAAGTTTAAGTTTATTTTCTTTTGATGCAAAAAAAGAAAAAAAAAAATAAGCATACGAAGTGGGTTTAACAAGTAAATAAAACTTTATACAGAAGGGTCCCAGTTTTATAAAAAAAAAGTTTAAAGAAGAAAATACTTGGAATACAAACTTCCACTTAAGAAATAAACTTAAATTTTGTAAAGAAGTAAAAGACTTGAAACACGAACTTTTGGAGCAAACTTTCGGAGCAAACAAAAGACTTAGGAAACAAACTTCAGTAAAATACTGCAAACACATACTTTCGGTTTTGCAACAATCAAAAGACTTAAGAGACACGCTTAAGTTTTGCTCAAAAGAAAATGCTTGAAACACGAATTTCTGGTCAAAATAATTAAAAAATAAACTTCAGTTTTATAAAGACTTATGACTTATACTAAAAAACATAACTGGGACGTACGACGATTTCATATAGCATGACGAATTCAAAAATCTTCATTTTGTAAAGAAGTAAAAGACTGAGAACACGAACTTCCAGCTCAAAAGACTTAAAAACAAACATCAGTTTCGTTAAGAAGTAAAAGACTTGGAACACAAACTTAAAGTTTCGCAGCAATCAAAAGACATGAGACAAACTTCAGTAAAATACTTGGAACACATGCTTCAAAAGACTTAATATACAAACTTAAGTTTTGATCAGAAGAAATGACTTGAACACGAACTTCTGGTTCAAAAGACTTAATAAACAAATTTCAGTTTTTTTTAAAAAGTAAGACTTAGAACACAAACTTCCTAATCAAAAGACTTAAGATATAAACTTCAATTTTGCTCAGAAGTAAAAAACTAAAACTTCAAAGACTTAAGAAACAAACTTCAGCTTCATAAAGAAGTAAAAGACTTTGAACACAAGCTTCAAGTTTCGCAGCAATCAAAAGACTTAAGAGACAAATTTCAGAAAAAGACTTGAAACAGGAGCTTACTGTTCTGGAGCAATCAAAAGACTTAAGATACAAGATTAAGTTTTGCTGAAAAGAAAAGACTTGAAAAACAAACTTCTGGTTCAAGAGACTTAAGAAATAAACTTCAGTTTTATAAAGACTTATGACTTATACTAAAAAACACAACTGGAACGTACGACGAATTCGTAGACAAAAAGTGAGTTGCATAAATTCTTACAATGAATTGAATTACGACGAAAAAGTAGTTGCGAACATCATGAACACATGAAAGTACGCAAAATTTCATTTCTCATGATATAAATTTAAGGACCTGCCATGCCAATTCATTTGCAATATCGATAATACCTGTTTTTACAATGAGATTTATCGTAATTTAATTTACTGAATGAATGAATGAAAAAATAAATGAAGCCTCTTAGTTTCCGTTCCCAGCCTTGGCCAATTTAACAATACTGGGCTATTGTCAAAGCCACATTAAATAAAAGTGGTACTGAGATTAAAAATATGTTTGGAAAGAATTTGTAGCGCAAGTACCTCACAATGTTTTGCAGCAATTAAATTGGATCCATTAAAGCAAAAAATAAGCAAAATTCATAAGAGAAAATGAATTGTAATTTAAGTAATATTTTCTGAAAAAGCAAGGGATAACTATGGATTTAGGCATAATAGTTTTTTAATAACTTTTTAATTTAAGTCTACTCAAAAGACGTTTCAATAGAATATGAGTAAATTAAATTTGATTGTAAAAAAAATTGAACTCAAATTACTGTTTGAATACACCTCGTATATAGTAACTAACATACAGAAAAAACTTTTCTTTTTTTTTTGTAAGCCCTACACTTCAAATTGCAGAATGCAATGCAACAATATTTACCATGGACAGACAGAAGATTGGTTGTTAAGCACATGCCTGAATATTTAATAAATATGTGTGTTTTCGTGATTTATTAAAATTATAGTTCACATTAATTTATTATTATTGTGATGTCCTCTTCAGAGCAGCAAAAAAAATCTTCTTTTTTAATTTGTTTTTCAATCCACAAAAAGAGAAAAATATTTTCTAGAGGTGCACATATTGCCAATATTTCATATGACAGATCCCAATAAATTTTATTGTATTACTCATGCAAAAACTTATATTTAACAATGAACTATATTAAAAATTTAAAAAAAAGGAATGCAGTAAATTATGCTTTACAGCAAATAAAATTTTTTAATTTGAATTGGGTTGGCGAATAATGAGGAGGCGTTAAAACATGTAGCAGAAGGGAGAAGATGGAAAGCAAATGAATCGCAAGGATGTTTTGCTTTTAGCAAAAAATTGTGACCCTTAACCAACAAACTTCTGCAAAAAAACACGAATCAAATTTTATTTTTTAATAGAAAAATTAAATTTTGAATATTTCAATTTTGAATTATTCAATCAAAATCAAGACAACTAACGGGTGTCCCTGTAGATTAGTAGGTAGCGTAATAACCCACCAATCTGGGGATCACAGGTTCGATTCCTGTCTAGACTTTGGGTGTTTTCTGTAAATAAGCCAAGAAGCTTCACGAGTTTGAGTTGTTAAAAAAATATGTCAAGCGGCTCTCCATTTTTTTTTTAATTAATTAAAAGTTTTTTAATTAAGATTGTGTCTAATTCTTTCTAAAATTTCCACTGACTCATTTTTTTTTAAATGTACTTTTCTTGCATTCAAAAATAACAGCTCATATGACGTTGTTGCAACAAACGACAGGCCGCTTACCTATTCTAAATATTTGTGACAAATATTTTTACAGTTTTTGTGCATTCAGAGTTGTTTTTTTCTGATTGATGCTGAAAAAAAACAACCATGTGCTGCTTTGCATAGTTTTTGTAAAAAAGTGTGACATTGTAGCGATTTTTCAGGATAGCAAATCAAGTCCTTAATACTTCTGTTTGTTTATTAAGGAAGGTGATTTTTATTTCTTATTTACAAATTTAACTAATTTTTAAAGGAATGTAATTTGAACTACTACACTGATTGAGCCAATTTGCCCACATACGGCCACGTATTGTCTGCTACGCTTTTGCTTGTTCTGGTGTTTAGCTAGCGAAAATTTTGAAACGTATAAAGAAATAAAAAAAAATTTATTAATCGCTTTATAAGAAGCCGCTGTTTTACACAAATTTTGTTCTATTAAATTTCAAATATAATTTATTTTTTTATGATTAAAGGCAAAATGTAGATATTTTAGATTCGATCCAGCTGATTAAGTGCATTTGTTATGACTTTGCAGTCTCCAAATTAGAGAGAATACCCACAAGTGGCTACAGCATAAACACTTAAGACAACTTTAGCTCACGAACAAAATACAACATGAAAAAAATATATTTTTTTATTGAATTGGCTTTATTGCTCAGCAATAATTACATAAGTATACACGGTTTTGGACCAGAGCAACTGAAAACTGTTTTTTAAGTATTTTTGTTATATTTTTTTTTTTTTTTAATTGACTCTAATTTGTGAGCTACGAGTATGCCGTTACTGCCGAATTTTTTAGATTCAACCTTGTCGAACAGATTAAAAATGACTAAAACATGATTTAATCAAATGATTTTTAAATTAAAAAATTAAAATTTATTTATTATCACGTGCAATTCACGCAAGTTTATGGTGTTAATCACTTGCAAACAGTGCACATCTCTACTTTCAATTTAAAAATTTTATTAAATTTTTTTTTTATTCTTGCCGGCAAATAAACATGTGTTTATTATGCAGTTGTAATACATTCAATGCATACTTCACTTCAGTCAGTTATTTTATTGAAATCCATATATTCTGTAAAAGAAAATAAAGTGCAACAAATTGTTGAGGCTGCATTTCAGTACCGTATGGTTTGTCTGATCATGCAAATGGGAATGCAATAATTTTACAAGTTTGTGTGGTGCAATTGCAATAAAGATTAGCAGCGGTTGCAGTTAGTTCCATCAGTTAAAGACAAGATTAATTTGATGTCATTCACAGACTAGACAAAATGGATCTGTTGGATCAGTGACCAAAAGAAATTACGCATACACAGGCACACACACAAACATACACAACATTGAATAGATATTTTATAAATATTTTTTATATAATTGAATAGATAGAAATATAAAAATGTTGTTCTAGTCGCATTTAAATATTTAATTTATTATTGTCGTATTGCGTTGCATTTATGTGTGTAGTTTTTTTTTTTTTTAATATTTTGCACTTTAAAGAAACTTTGGTAATTGCAAAAAATAAAAATAAAATATTTTTTAAACTTAACTTATACTGCAATTAAAAATGTTTATTATTAATCAGAATAAATTAACATCACACACCTTAAGCAACTTCTTTGAACCTGTATGAACGGGTATTTATGTATTCAACAAACAAATTCTAACTTAAGAATTGAACACCAACCATCTGACACACTAAGAGCCTGACCGGCTTATTTACAAACTTGTTTACCTGCTCCACTAAATCATAATTAATGATTATTGACTGTTTTTAGTAAACAAACTGCTTTCAAATGTTCTCTCGCTCTCTCTCCCTCCCTTTATCATTAAATAATTGAATTCTATTTGAAGAAGCACGAAAAAAAAACTTTTCCTTTTAAAATTCATTGCAAAATATTTATTATTGCTTTTGGCAAAAAGATTTTTTCCGTAATTAAATTATATGTAGTTGCGTATTGCATATTGTCTGTCAATTTGCCAGCTCAATGAAGATGTTATTCAATGTGTATTCATTAACCTACAAAGATTGTGAAAGACAAGTAAATTTTTTAATTGAGAGGTATATCTATACGGTGGGTAATGGAAATGACACTCCAATGATACACAGTGAGACAGCCCAGTAAGCTACTTTTAGATGTGATTGGAGTTTTTTTGAGCTGGTTAATGGCATTGGTAACTGAGCACGGTAACTGAAACGACTAAGCTTGAGCTCGTATTATATAAATTTTATTTTTAAATCGATATTTCGCTCCAACTTTGCGTAGCTTTTTCAAAATATATATATTCATTCCCTTCCGCGTTTTCAAAAAGCATTTATTGTGCGGAAGCAAAATTTTCAATTACTCATTCCGTTGCTGTGGTGTTTCTCCGCAGTTAAAGTATCATCCTACCGTGGCGGTATTGCCATATTATTAATTCCGCAATATAGATAAATTTCTACATTTGATAATGCTTAAATTTTCTCATAAAAAGCAAACTCAGAGATCAAAAATGTAAGAAAAAACAACATTTAGTCAGATTAAAATGTGTTTTAGCTTAATTTTCTTTTTTTATTTATTGAAAATTAATTTTCTTTTTGTTTATTTAAAATTTACTTTTAAGTTAAAATATGCAAGTTTTTTCCTGTCATCAACAGCTTTAAAATTAACACACTTTATTCACAATAAGCAACTATTTAATTCACAATTAAGTGAAATAAGTCAAAATAATAAAATAAATTCCTCAGTAATGGGTAAAAGCAATTTGCACATCAATCGATATTTGAGCTGTTACATTTGAAAGTGGTACAAGTCCACTTTTATTTTTAAATGAATCAGCATTAATTCTAGTTAGATGGCGGTGTTACCTTACTAAAATTACCGCTAAATTATTATTTTTTTAAGTGGACTTATACCACTTTCAAATGTAACAGTTTTTTTTTCGCTAAATTTTCCTTTCAATAAAACAACCCCATAATTAATAAAATAAAATAAAATATTAAATGGCAAATTCATATAAAATATTTTTGTTTTATAAGGGCTTATTAAGCAAATTTTCTATGGGAAATTTGTTTAATAAGCTTTTGGCTTTTAGTATTCAATTTCTAGCAATAATAACAGGGGTATTCACGTCGATATTTGTCCAAAATTTGCATTTTACAAATATGCTTTTTGAACTAGTTCGTGAGTGTCCTTTTTAAATTTTCCAAATTTAAGCTTGCAAACACTATAACCACAAAACTTCCGAAAAGTCTGGCAGCTTTAATTTTATCTGTCCATTATCGGTTTGGTGACATTTGAGCAAATATGCACAGTAAATGAAGCAACGTGCAAATGTATGCATTTGGTTGCTGTATTGACTAAATCAAAGCATTTTGTTTTCATTTGCATCGTTTGCACTGCAGGTTAAAATCATTTTAAATGATTATCTACGCACACACATACATATAATGATTGAATATGATTTTTATATCATTTTAAGAAAATTAAATTTTGATATAATTTCGATTAAGCCACATTTTGTGGCATATGACTATAAATAAGATTCATATTTCTTTAGACTTTTTATTAAAAAAAAAAAAAACTAACGTATTGTATGCACAATCGGACATACATACTTTGTAATTTTATACAACTTTAATTATTACAAGGCAAGACCGCTTTTAATATAAGGAAATAACATTTTTTCTTAAACGTTTGCTACGCTGTTTGCCTGTTTTAAAGGGTGTATCAATTATATACACAAGATTTTAATTTTCGAAATACAGAGCAGAAAAATATACTGGGTGATTTTTTAAGAACTTTCGGATTTGATTAAAAAAAACACACAAACTTTAGAGAAATGTATGAAATCTTAATTTGAGGTCGATAGAATGATTTATAAAATTCAATGTTTAAAGATGATTTTATGTAAATGTTGAACGCCACTGCGCTTTAAATAGTTCATAGACATACATTGTGCAACATATCGCCCGATATTCACTATCAAATATCGTAGCCTTAACAAAAAATAGTTTAAAAGTCTTAAATCGCACGATCTAGGTGGCCAATTCGTTTCGCAATTGGTTCATTGTTTCGCGTATTGTGGAACATGCGGCCCCGTCTTGCTGAAACCACATGTCAGCTAAGTCCAGCTATTCATTTTTAGTGAAAAAAAAAAAAACCGAGTAACAGAGCTCTAACTGCTGCGAACGGTGTCGAATCCATAATTCAACAATCATCAACAACACTGACAGATATAGGTGCAATATTTTGCTCAGTCCGCACTCTACGTATGCAGAAAAATTATAAGTAATTATTTTTTGACAGCATTTCGCACAAAATGATAGCCATTATACTTATGGTGATTGCATTCCGAAAACCATAACAAAGGCAATTTAATTTTCTTTCAAACTGTCAAAATTTGTAACGTAAACTTAATTTTTTTTTTAGTTTTTTAGTGCATGAAATTTTTACATTTTTAATTTTTGATGGAAGATTTGTAATTTTAAAAATTGTATGTTTTTAAAAAGATTAATTTTTAAGATTCTAATTGCAAATTGAAATAAATATTGAGAATTTAACATTAAGCAGCTGTGGAGCGAATTGCCTATTGCTTGATTATACCTTTCTTAACTTGGCTACAGCGATAACGACGATCATGTAGCTATGAATTCATCAATATAATAATTTTTATAACAAAGTCTTTTTAAATGTTGACAGCTTGTAGCCTATAGCCTGCTGTGTTCTTTATTGTCTGTGTTAATATTGCAGCACCCTTTGAGAAGACTGGCGATAAAAGGAATACTGCTTTTCTGTTTGTTTTTAAAATGTGCTTGTATAGAGATTTCTAAAGTTGTACATGTGTTGACTTGTGACCACAGGAACTGGTTTCCTCAAATGCATGCGAACATGAAGAGAGTTTGACACATGATGTCAGTATGTTTATTTGTCACTGTGCAATGAGGATTAAGTTTAATTTAATGAAAGTGGAAGTTTTCTTGCAATTACACTAATAAACACTGACAAATGGCACTGGATTAAAATATGAAATAAAGACGGCAAAACCAACAAATTAAAATATTTTTTTTTTCAAGTTTTATATTTTGCTTCACTGGAGTCTAGATTAAAAGGGTAAATATGAATAAAACAAAATTGTGTTAATTATGCGTATGAAAAAGAAAAAAGGAAATCAAAGATGAGTTAAATATTACAAATTAGTTAAGTGATGTGCATACGAGAGCTGTATTGCGAAGTTCCAAGACAGCTTTGCTATTGATTCCTCTATCCCTCAAAATTCACAGTTTAATTTTTACAGTTTAAGAGGACATAATAAATTGTTCCCACATTTAGTTATAAATAAAACTTAAGAGCTTAAAGAAAATAAGATAGTAAATCTTAAAACTTGTTGGATTTTCTAACAATGTTTATTAAAATTTATTAGAAATGTTGCCCAGACTTGTAACACAGATATAATTCATGTTACGGACAACAAACAACACTTTGGCAAAAACTGAGTAAAAGAAAAAAATGTAATTTGTTTTTTCATTAACAAATTTTTCTTCTTGTCGTCAGTCAGTTAGCTTGGCTGCAATGGAAATCTTATACAGTCAAACAGTTTTGTTGCATTTTTGTCTGCTTGTTTATTGTCAGTTTGGTATGATCAAACACTTTTTTAATGATTTGCAAACAAGTTCTTCTTGCTGCTGTTATTTTTAGTTGCACGTGCTTTAAAAATTTATTTAATTTTTTTTTTAGTTAAACATGCAATAAATGCTTGTAGATGATTTACTATATGAACGTGTCGATTTGAACTTGAAGATTATTTGTTTGATGTCAACGTTTTTAATTAGACAATTTCAATTAACAAATAAAAATTTTCTAGTTTCTTATATAAATAAATTCTTTTTTTTTTTAAATATAAATGGGGCCACAACAGAATTTGTAATGAGTTAACTAAAACTCATATTTCATGTATTTGAAAATTTGGCTTAAATGGAACTTAAGGTGTATTGGTCACAGCTCTACGATTTATTATTAACGACTGGCTTTTTTATTTGGTCTCGCCCGATCCTTTATTTTCAGAGTTAGAATAATAAGACAGTGTCTATCTAATTTCAGAGAATTTCTTTAAGAAAGAAATCTTAAAGCCGTTTTTTGCTTGTCAAAAATTCTTATGCCCATATAAAATGTATAAAGCACATAGAAATAACGCAATGGCAACACTGAGCTGTTGGAATATCCAATTTCGCTAGTACGTTTGAAGTGGGCTGCAAAGAATTTTGTTTTTGCTTTGTAATTTTGAAAAAGAAGAGCGCTACCTGCAAGATCTCACTGCGCTGTCGGCATGCGTGAAGAACATATCTTCTTCTATATGTCTTTATTTCCTTTCACTTTTCTATCTCTAGTGCTATAATCATCACAGAAAAAATGAGCCCAGTTTATGTTTTTCTTATTTGGACGCCTTGTGTAACCTAACCTAACCTAACCTATTGTTAAAAAGAAATGAAATTTTAGTTATTTTCAGTGAATTTAGCTTTTTTAATTTAGTTTTTAATCCAGTCTTTATTTTTCCTAAGGGAATTTTATTAAACAAGATAATTGAGCCTTAATCTTCCACACACAACGTTAACGTTTTTCTTTAGGTTTGACAACTGAGCGTTAATACTGGGCGGTAGAAAACTCAACGCCCAACAATTTTATTTAGGTACTGCTGTAAATTGTTCTATTAAAAAGTAGGCGTGGTAAATTTTTTCGACTATAGAGAAAAACAATCCAAACAAACAGAAAATGAATTTTATTTAACAGAAGATTTTCGTTTCCTGCCAGGGATATAAATAAATTCTTAAGAATCATAAGCTCATATACTAAAGAAAAAGTTAGGTTTTTTCTTTAATTAGAACCTTTTCCTGCCAATAACAAAGATAACAACAAAATAATTAGTAAAACTGGCCGAATCGTTTTCGATTTTTGCGCTTAGCAACGCCTATGGTGATCAATTGTTATTAGGCCTAGTTACGAGTGTCGCTGTCGTAGTCGAATTTACAACAAGCAAATGTAAATTATATGGCTTGCGTTGCCACATATCACTGTTTTCGTCAGACAACGACAACCATAATCAGGCCTATTATTTATGTACATACATACAGGAAAATGTTAATTAAAAATTGTGCGATAATATTTTGCATTTACATTTTCTTCAGACCATGCCCAACAAGAAGTACAATAAACGGCTTTGAGAAAAGCGGCCAATACACGTCGGCAGTTCGAACCACAGATAATATCTTCAAACTGAAAGTGAGTGAAGATAAATATGCTGAGTTAAATATGTTTTAACGTATTTATAACTATCTTTTCAGTATTTATGGCATATTTATAAATACGTTTAGGAGAATACGTTGATTTCTCAAGAAAATTATGGGATTACAATTTCCAAAACAAATTTCCCCAATTTAGTCATACACAATATCGGGAAACTGCTATCCATCAGCAAAATATACTGATATATATTTGATATCGCTACAGCAAAGCGTTCACAAAATACCCATACATGAACAAATCGCTGCCACAATCACTTTATTGCATGTGTATGCTACTGTTGTGTATGGGCCGCTTCAGAGTATTAATTTAAATGTAAATATTGTATGGTATACGATCGATATTCTAATCACACTTGTCTATATATGACTTGATTGTCATAAAAATATTAAGACTTCCTGAAAAAATAGCCAGATTATAGTTTTCCTATTTCCTTGAATAATCAGTCGTTCATTATACTACAAATAAAAGGAACCAGCCCACTGTACTTGAACAACCCCAGCATTAAAAAAAATATCCATCATTAACATTTATGTTGAATTAAACTTGACAAAATACATTGCCAGTGTATTTAGTATATGTAGGCTTAAACAAACCGTTTACTACCGTATTTAAAATTTTATTTTCATCATACTTTTCTTTTTGACTGTTTTATTGGCTTTATTGTTACTCTTGCTGTTGGTGTCGCCATGGCCGATAATGAATTTGTATGAGATAAATAAATGTATCAGCAGAAACAACTGCAAGCATTGATCGATTTTACGTTCAACATATTTTTTCTGTTTTTTTTTTTTTTTTTTTTTTTTGTGAAGGTAGAAAAACACACAATTCAATCCATTCTAATTGACACACAAAAGGCGAAAACTTTTTAACAGACAGCCAGAAACAACTTGTTTTCTTCAACTGGACTTTTAAATGCGTGCCACAAAGTTAGAGAAGGCAACGTGTGTTACAATTTCCTCACATGTTTCCTCCACAAATAACATCATAAAAAAAAAAACAAGTTTAAAAATGAGAAAATCTTTACACTGATAACCTGTTTCACAATAAAGAGGAAACCTGTTTTTTTCGCATTCTAAAAACAAAAAAAAAACAATCTGGGCAGGGTCTATTCCTGCCCAAAACCTGCGGGTGTTTTCTGCAGAGAGAAGAGAAAAAAAAGCTAGAAAGACGAATACGCGTTCTTTCATACACTACAAAAACAAATATCAAAATCAATGTATACAAACGAACCCAAATTCGAATGTGAATAGCTAATTTTCTTCCGAAATTGTGAAACAGGCTGTAAAACTCTTTACATGCACATTTAGTTAGTGCCTACGCACTCACGTTTATCAAGTGATGTCTGCTCATCTCTAGATTTTACAGAGTACTAAACTATGTAAATTAAGAAGAAGAAAAACTGTCACAAAAATGGATTGATACTTTTTCAAAACCGGTTAAACGTTTATAAGTTTTTCTATGGAAAAATATATTGAGAAAACTTTTGCTTTTAATTTTTATTTTTGTAGTATTTGGTTTACAGCTTGCAAGTTCTAAAAGAAAATTTACTAAAAATAAATAGCAATGCCGACAGAGTTTAGTACTTAAAACCGAGTCCACACCATGAGCCAAGCAGTGAGCGATGAATGGCTAAAGAGGCTCATAGACGACAACAGCATGCATAAAATCAAATGTTTGTGCCAGCGGTTTGGTAGTGTATGGGCATTTTCTCTGATTGTATTTATGCTGTGCTGTAACGATGCAAGCTTGCTGGTATTGTAGTATATGGCGAAAATAGAGCACTTCAGGAAAGTTTTGAAAGAGTAAATATTGAGGTAATACGAATTAAAAACACAATTTATTGAAACTAAAGCCATTTCTGCGTAAAAACATGGTTTTTTCTTAACATTATTTCTAATTTTATTTATTTATTTTTTATTTATTTAATTTTTTATTTATTTATTTTTTATTTATTTATTTTTAGTTTATTTATTTTTTATTTATTTAATTTTTATTTATTTAATTTTTATTTATTTATTTTTTATTTATTAATTTTTTATTTATTAATTTTTTATTTATTTAATTTTTATTTATTTAATTTTTATTTATTTATTTTTTATTTATTTAATTTTTATTTATTTATTTTTTATTTATTTATTTTTTATTAGTTTTTTATTTATTTATTTTTTATTAATTTATTTTTTATTTATTTAATTTTTATATTTATTTTTTATTTATTTATTTTTTATTAATTTATTTTTTATTTATTTAATTTTTATTTATTTATTTTTTATTAATTTATTTTTTATTTATTTATTTTTTATTAGTTTTTTATTTATTTATTTTTTATTTATTTAATTTTTATTTATTTAATTTTTATTTATTTATTTTTTACTTATTTATTTTTTATTTATTTATTTTTTATTAATTTATTTTTTATTTATTTAATTTTTATTAATTTATTTTTTATTTATTTATTTATTTCGTAATTTAAACACTTTTAGAGCTCATAGCAAAAAATTTGCCTTTAATCACAACCACACTTAAAGAAAAATTCGTTTAAATAAAATTAATGTTGCCGGTATGTTATGTGCTGCGAGCTTATCACTTGATTTTGGATGTATGCTGTTGTCGTGTATGGGCGGTATGTGCACCATTCTCAACGTAGTGCTTTTAGCATCGTTTTTAGTCCTTTTTAATATTTTCTATACGGAAATATTTTGAATTAGTGAATTTTTAATACTGATAGGCTGTGAATGAAATACTCGTATGTGGGTTAGAAATTTTTCATTCATTTTTAATTCTACTTAAAAAAAAAATAAAGAAAACAAGGGTCCAGTTTTTTTTCTTGGTTGCGGTGACTTTTAAAATTCAAAAGTGAACAACGCTGGGCATGTGGCTTTTTACTCAGTCTCAGTTCTCATTTGGCACAGAGTGTGTTTTTATTAAAAAGGATTCCACGATTTTTAATTACCTTTTTATTTGAAATATTTTTAAATATGAAATGGAATTTTCCCTACCCTGGCTAACAACAAAATTAAACTTCAACATTCCCGCTTTAAAACTATGAATTTGCTTGGATTAAAATTTCAAGTTAATTTTACTACCAACTACATGCCACAATAGAGAATTTTAATTAAACTAAATTTAAACTTTTAAAACATTCCTCAATGATTTGTCTTTCAAAATGTTCACTAAGACTTAAAAGATTAAAAAAAAGAAAATAAATAAATAAAAACTTTATATATCGGCCGTATATAAAATTCCAATTCATTATTAGTGTGTTAATATTCACTGCGTACATGGGAAATCTGAATTGAATGTATTTAATTAAACCTTGATGTACTTAAATAAATGAAACGTTTAGCAAATAAATCCTTTTAAAATTCTTTTGCCATTAAAACCCCACTAAAAATCGTTTTAAAAGTTGTCAAAACACTTTAACAAGCAATTGGAGTGCAAATGTGACCACAATAATACAGCACACAACATCCTCTCTATCTGTACATGGATGCACGACATACAGCTTCAGATTTACGCTCATAAACAGTTTTTAATGCTGCTAAAATGATGCCATTAAAATGACTACGACAAAAAAAATATCGCATAATTTGCCATCAACATTTCAACTGGTAAATCAACTAGAAAAAAGTTTTATTTTAGTTAATGCAAGTTTTTATATTAACGAACATACAAACACAAAACAAAAAGGTACTAAAAAGTTGAGTCTGCAATGAGTTTCTTTTTTTTTTTTAATTTTTAGGTTGCATTATTGTTCATAAATTTAAATTTTTTAAATGTCTCAACTTGTTTGGTTATACACAAGTTAATACGAACTTTTTATAGCCAGGTTACTTATAAAGAAAACTCTCATTTGCTTCTACCAGTCCAGCCTAAATTGGAGCTTTTTGTAGCGCTCAGTATTTATGTTAAAGCCTAAAGGGCGATGACAGTGCGTATTCTCTGCAGTAGTGTTAATAAAACCCACTAAAGACCAACAAAAATAGAGTTAAAAACGCTAAGTTAAAAAAACTAGCTAAAATGTCATTACTAGTCAAAAAAAAATTGTTATTTAGCCAACTTCACTACAAAGTGCGCTGTCAAAATTGGATTTTCCTATTGCTTTTATTAAAAAATTTGGTAAAAGCCATCCAAATGCCCTCGCTAGAGGCCTATTACAGTTCGAGGGACACAGGAGGCTTAAGAGAAGTGTTACCTTGCGGATAGTTAGAAGAGATATTTAACTTTTTTATTTATACGTAGTCTATTTCTTTTATTCCTAGGATTTGAGCACAAGAAACTAGTTATTACATTGGTAATAATTATTTAAGTTTTTTCTTTTTATATTTCAGATTTGGATACTTATTGTAATTTTCTTATAGAAAGATTCAATAAAAAAAAATTTGGTAAAAAGATCATGATTTTGCAGTTGTGGTCTAAAAAAGACGTTACGCTGTTTATTGTCTCTTCAACAATGACATCAGATCTTTGTACAAAAGATCCTTTTTAAGGCCTTACATATTTTATTTAATTAATATAATTTATAATTATATCCTGAAGAAGCTACGCAAGCTGGAGCGAAATTTCGAGATAAAAAGAAATTTAAATTATAAAATAAGACCTCAAGCTTACTAAAATAGCCATTTTAATTTAATTAATGATCAGTTGTCAAACGATCAGTTTGGAAGCTCCTTCGTGAGTACCCTTAATAATTTAAAATTTTTTTTTCTGTTTTAATTTTATTTTTGTTTTATAAAAATAATTTTAAACTTCCGTTTAGCCATCATCAAACATTTTACTGAGTTGAATTATTTTAATTGCATTTTTTTAGAGTTTAATTATCATAATATAAATACAAGTACAAAGGAATAGCTAACAACAACAACAGCACAATATTAAGAAATTTAATTGGGATTCAAAAGTGTTGCTCAAGTTAACTTACAGTAGGCAAACGAATGAATGCAAAGTGCTTCTATGATAATTTCAAGTATCAACTCTCTGCAATTAGCATTTGCTTTTTTATTGCCTAATTTTATTCATTTTCTAATGTCCTATACATATAATATTTATATATTTGTTTGCGTGCTACACAGTTAATTTAAATTTATTTAAAAAAAGCAAAGGAAAATAAAAAATAAAAATGCGCAATTAAAGAGTTTTCTTCAAAAAGAAAATAAACATAAAATAAAATAAGAAAAATGTTAATAAAATTTCCTTTTGTTTTTTCGAAAAGGGAATTGTAATTAAATGAGTAGTTTTTTTTATATGTACTTGCCTGTCTTAGAGTAACATCTTGATAAAAATAGTGGCTGTTTTTTAGTTTTAGTACTTATGAAGTTCTTGCATTAAATATGTTTTGATATTTTGTTTAATTTCAGTAAAATTTCCTGATGATCAGAGATCAGAAGCAGTTATGAATCAATATTGGGTTCTACCCAAATCAAATACAAATTTATAAAATATACTTTGAACGAGTAGCAATTATAGACATGTGCAACAAAAAATATAAAACATATGACCGGCATTGCCATATTTCACTATTTTTATCATGGCAATGAGACTCATAATCAGGTCTATTAATTTTTCTGGGTCTTAGTTTATCAAAAAAAAAAATGTATGAAGTGAAAATCAAACTAAAGACAAAGTATTACATAATAAATATGGGTGCTTCTGTATCTTTTAGTTATCCACTTTTGAGTCGAACGAAACTATAAGCTGTAACAACATTGGAAAAAAATACGAAAAACCACCACTCTTGACTTAAAATGCTTAATAGTCCAACCTAAATTGTTAAAGTGTCACAGCTAAATAAAAGCACGCTGGCTCTTATTTAAACCCACTACAGTCAAATAAAAATAGATTCAAAAAAACCTTGCTAAAATGTTTTTAATGGTCAAATGGTCGATATGCTATGGGCATGAGAATGTTTGACACATAAAAACCTTTGCCGTGCCCATTTAGGTTATTTTTTCATATTTACTATGGTTTTTTGCTTTTGAAAAAAAATTTCCCTCGCTATAGCATGTCTTTATTCAAAATTTCGATACATGTTAATCGATAACAAATCATAGAATCTCAAATATTGAAAAACACAACGTTGGAATAAGATTTCACTCTTATGCGATTGACAGAATTAACCCCCAGGTTTCTTTTTGAAAAACTCTTTGAATGAATTTCTATTTTATTAGGTTAGAATTAATAAGTTATATTTTTTTATTTTTAAATTAAGCCCAAAAAAAATTTTTTTTATTTTATTTCAATTTTTTTTTTAACTTTTAATTTTTTTTTTAATTAATTTTAATTTTTATTTTTTAATTAATTTTAATTTTTTATTTTTAAATTAATTTTAATTTTTTATTTTTAAATTAATTTTAATTTTTTATTTTTTTTATTTTTTAATAAATATTATTCTAGCTTAAGATCTCAATAAAAACTGTTTTTATTTTAATTTTTCAATATTTCAACTTTCTTTGGAAGATCTTCAGGGAAACTAATTATTATTAATATTAAATTATTATTATTATTATTATTATTATTATTATTATTATTATTATTAATATAATATCAAATTTATAAGATCGAATAATTTAAAATTTTTCTTAATGTATTTTTTAAAATTTTTTTTATGTAATAATTTCTATTTGGAATTTAAAAGTTTAACAAAATATTACTCTTTATTTGTGCTTAATTCCAGAAATTGTGTTGGTTTTAAAATTTATTCTTTTACTCATATTCTCATGAGTTATTTATTCAGTACAATAAGTACTGAAGGGGAGAGCATACCTATATGGACCATTTCATCAGACGCTACTCCTAATCCTCAGTAGGTTACTCCCAACGTTTCTTGCAAAGATTAGAACCTTTATATTGTAAAAGCAATTGACTAAATAAGAATTATTAATCAATAGTCACAAAAAGATTCAAATATTCAAACAAAAAACTCAGTAAGCATTGAACTGAATAAATAAATAAATTTCCCAACCAACATTTTTAATATTGAAAACTATATATTCTATTTTTATTCTTCTCTTCTCTTTTACATTTGAATGCCCGGTGGGTATTACTGAATGTAATTAAAGAGTATATGAAAAACGAAAACAAAAAATTATAAAAAATAATAAGAAAAACATAGGGTTTTTCTACAATGAGCACTTGTATTTGTATATGTAATAATTTCTATTTGGAATTTAAAAGTTTAACAAAATATTAATCTTTATTTGTGCTTAATTCCAGAAATTGTGTTGGTTTTAAAATTTATTTTTTTACTCATATTCTCATGAGTTATTTATTCAGTACAATAAGTACTGAAGGGGAGAGCATACCTATTTTTTTTTTATTTTTCTTATTTATTTTTTTTTTGTAATTTTTTATTATATTTTTGTATTTTTTTTTTTTTTTTTTTGTAATTTTAGCTAAAAGCGGTTATTTTAAATACCAAATCATTACAACACTTCCACATAACTTTCAAACAATATTTTATTCAAGCTTAGTTTTTGTTGTCCATAATTAAGCCAAGTGAAAAATAATTTTCAAAAATGCTACCAGTTGACCGTTAGATAATGTAAATCCATATTATGAATTTTTATTTATTTTTTTTTTTTTCTTTTTTGTAAATAAACTTTATGTTTATTCATCTAGCAAAGATTAATAGTCGAAAATGTAGTTAATGTTTATTAACTTCCTCAAGTTGAAAATATAAGCTTTAAAATCCTCATCATTAACATGACAATGACGAGCTAAAAATCAATAGATTAAGTCCACACAACTGTATGTTGCAACCAATATTTGCAGTGTTGTTGGCTGATTTCTTTTTCTACAAAAATGCTGTATTAAGTAGCAGCAAGTGCTTTAATTTATTCGCAGATTATTATGTGAAAAAAGAAACA